>CM077223.1:14372500-14972500 GCA_039654775.1 Spinibarbus caldwelli
ATGTTATAATTCAGATGGGCTACCTGTTATTTTTATGGTATATCAAAAAGTGTATATTTTTAAATGTCATTGTTGGTACATTTGACCAGTATTTACCATACTTTCAAAACAAAAATTAAAATAGGAAAAATATGCAATTTGAAAATAATTTAAGAAAAAAGGTGTTTTACAGAGAGATAAAAAACAAACAAGATTTTGTTTTCAAAAAGCCTTTTTCCAAAAGGTACATCTGGAAAAAGGGGGGTTGTCTTATAATCAGGGTCGTCTTATATTCGGGTCAATACGGTAAATAAAACCCCTGCTGAAAAAAACAATAGACACCATTACAAAATTAGTAATGGTTTTACTGGTTATAATGGAACTTGTATTGGTTTTACTGGAAACTGTAATGGACCCTGTTGGCCTCTACTGGTAATTGGTTGCCTTCTGTTGGTGGCTTGTTAAAACCAATAAATCCTTATGGAATATGTCCTAAAACACACTACAGAAAACCATTTTTTAATGGTTAAATGTTGATGGTTTGTAATGGTATTTGTAGTGTAAACCATTAAAATTTTCTGTGATGGTTTTATTGTTTGTTTGTTTTTTTTTTCAGTAGGGACATAAGCCTATATCAGTTATACAGTGGTATTGTGGCTGCTGTGTGTCATGAGCAAGAGCATGAGATGCCCCTGACACTACAATACAAAATTATTTGTTAAATAAATGAAACATGATGAAATATTTAATTTAGTTGAAGTTGTTATAGATTACTTCCAGAGATTGCAGTGATACATGACATGGTGAAAAATGACTGAATGAATAATACTTAAAGTAGGTTAAGATGAATTTAAAAATTGTGCCCCCTAAAAGCACAAGTGGCCCCTGTCTGGCCCCCCCAGTTACTGTGGTCTACAGTTACTGTAACGGCCCTTTCACAGCAAGAGTGAAATTAATAAGACTCAGGCTGAAGAAAAATGCCTGCATTTACTACCAGTTGTGAAAATGAGTCATTGCATACATAAGAACTCAATGTACTGTTTTATTTCCATTTCAATGAAAATTGCCTACAGCAATCCAATTTACAATGGAGTAGACAGAGGTGTGGTCACATCAGCAATATTTGATGGGCAGAAAAGGTCTATTGTCAATAGTGTAACAATGTATGATGCACTGCTTGCACAGTAGTCACTTTCAAAGTAAGCAGCTTTCTGTTGGACAGCATGGCAATTTCACATGAAAAAACTGAAATTGAATGAAATCTGAGTGGGGAACTCACCCTCACACTAACAACTGTATTTCAGTTCAACAACGTCGTTTGCACCGCGCTCCTCCGCTACTTGATTCTTTTGTTTTGGTGCATCAATCTGTTAAGTTACTGTTAAATTCTTCTACAAAATGACTGTATTTCACCCACAAAATTTTAGTGAACAATGGTCAGTGTGGCCGTGCTATTAGGGGCTGTTCACACAGGACGTTTAATTCTTTTCCAATTTTTTTTTAAAATTGATTTTAATCATTCAGGCTAAAGACTTGGCCACTCTGTTGCTATTTTGCTATTTTTTCTGTCTCAAGCAATGAACTCATTGTTTTCCATTCCATTGTGCTCTGATTAGCTGATTTTGAGCACATGAGCATGTCTTTTGTGAACGGCACCTTGTTGGTAGTGGGAACATTCCTTATGATTGAAATTTAGATAGAATTTACTTCTGATTCATGGAGCAAGATTACTATTTTATTGCATTACTTTTATATTTTTACTTTTTACCACTGAAGTGGAAGTCCGCTGATCTGATATTAAGAACTTCATTTTTTAAATGTATTTATTTATTGTATTTATTTATTTTTATTCAGGCCTGTTTGGAGATGAATGACTATGAGAAGGCACAAGATTACCTCACACTCGCTCAGGCGAAAAAGCCATTTGACCCTGACATCAGCACCTTGCTGAAAAAGCTTGCTCTGTAAGTTTTCCTTATCTGATAGTTTTGTCAAGTTTTCCTACATGTGTGAATGTGAAAGGTAAACAAAGCTATTGATCTTTTACAGCTGCTATAAGGACTATTTGGACAAAGAGAGAGAAATGTGCTCCAAGATGTTCTCAGGTTTTAAGCAGAAGGAAAAGTGAAGCTTGCAGTGTCCATGGTGGTGTTCTATACCTTTTTTCAATCCCTCCAGACTGACCACAAGTGGGCAGTATAAACCCAACAACTTGTAATTTTGGTTTGAGTGGCCAACATTGCCTCAAATGTTGTCATACTTTTAACTGATTATAGTTCACTTCTATTTTGCATTATTTTGTGTTTGCCAACACAATACCTACCGTTTTCTTGTCACAGCTTTCAGCGTTATGTTCTGTATGTTAGTTAAAGACAAGCTTTATTATGACAGTCAAGATTTTGCAGTGTTATGTTCAGTACTATATATGGAGCATCAGGATGTGTTTAAGTGTGTGGCTGGACTTTCAAAAGTTTTTTTTTTTTTTTTTTTTGTATGCCATGCAATGCATGTGCTGTTTAGAATTTACTTATTTTGTGTGTTACACTTTGAAGTTACCATGTAAACAATAAGTTGTTATGTCTTGTTCAGAGTTTTGAATTTTCCTTAGATTTATATGGAAATGAATAATCTTGTATAAGATTAAAAATAAACATAAATTTTATTTACTCTAATAAAAAGTTAACAAAAATGTTAAAATATATACTGTATATATAAAGTTTACCCTCATACCCTTATACGAGTCTTGTCATCTTGCTCTTTTGTTGTGGTACATTTTACTGCCTATAGTCTTTCCTCCCTGTGCTAACACAGAAATACCAATCTTCAACAGCCTCAAAAATGTATTTGGACACTTAACACTGCCTTAAAAATTAAATTTCATTATCGCAAAATATTAAACCATGTAGTGTCTGCCAAAAAAATTTGCACTAGCTTTCTTAGTACTAATTTCACTGATGTATGCAGTCCAGCAGAGTAAACACAGGTGTAACTCATCATATTCACTATGTAAAAATAAATAAATAAATAAATAAATAAAAATTTCATTCCACATTTACTCTGGCTTGTTTGCCATCCAGGTTTTTACTAAATGTAGCATTGTATATTGTAAGTTACTTTGGGTAAAAGCATCTGCTAAATAAATAAATGTAAATGTAAACCACAAAATATCACATGTTGGGGCCCAGTTAACAAGAAGTTAGCAACATAGCTTTCAATTTTTGTGGAGGTTTGTGCTAGAACCTTCCATGTGGATTAACTGAGCTTGCCTCAGTATGGAGTTGTAAGGATGCCCTCTTTCAATAGAGCCAGGCTTTTGATCACACTGACCTACAATATTTAAGAACACCCCCACAAAGATTTGTAGAATAACGTTCCACTACTATTATATGTAACTGTTATGAATAGTCTTTTCTGTGTCTGGATGAGCAGTGCAAACACAGTTAATCTTAAAACAAACAACAGGTCTGTAAGTCCTTGGAGTACAGATAAAGACATTGCTCAGTTTGGTTTCTCTGTCCTTGGTAACTTTAGTCCAGTGCAATCCATCCTTTCTTGTTTTTGTTTCTTTTGCTCTGCTGACATTTACCAGATGTGAAGATGTAATTATGTGTGTACAAAGTGAAGTTTATTATTCTTGACCCAGACCTGTCCAGGTTCTCTGGGTTCTCCTGTACTAAGCTCTTGGCGATTGGCACTAAGTTAATTTGTCTTTAAAACTGCTGTTTTTCCAAAGCAACATGTACAATATTCTCTAGATGTCTAGCATCCTCTCAATGTTTTGCCTTAAAGGGAAAGTTCGCCCAAAAAATATGTCATCATTTACTCACTATTATGTTGTTCCAAACCTTTATTTTCTTCTACATAACACAAAATAAGATATGAGAATGTTTCTGTTTTTTCATACATTGAAAGTCTGGGACTTCTAATGTATGAAAAAGAACATTTTGTGTTCCACAGAAGAATGACATACAGATTTGGAATAACATGAAGGTGAACAAATAAATGAACGGAGTGTCTATTTACACTAAGTGCAAATAGCTTGCCTTGTTGGCAGAGGCTATTTATACTAACTCCGCCCACCAATGTGTGATTGGGCTAGTCAACACTACAAAATAAGGTTGTCAAACAAAGCGTGTGCTATAGTCTTTTTTGACGCGATCGACCCAAGTTCGAATCCGCTTTTTGCCGAACTTTTTTCTCCCTTTTAAATCTCATATTACATCAGAAAGGCATTTATTTTCAATAAAAATGAAGGAAATAATCGAAAAGTTGAAAATAAAGTATCGGGTTAGGGTAGGTGTAGGGAGGGGGCTTAGCCTATATTGTTCCAATAATGTGGCATACTATCCATTTAAAAATGTAAAAAATGTAAAAAATAATAATAATCACAACAATAAAAACAAGGAATTAAAAACGAACATTCTCAAGCTTTGTTCAAACTCTTCCGCACTAAGTGAAAAAGACCTTCCAAAACACCTAACTATTCCACTGCTTCACCCCCTACTTACTCTGACCATCATAAACCAAACAAATAGAACTCAGAGGTCCTACTTTCAACTGATTAATCAACACACTTGTCTTTCTTTGTTCACATTCTCTTTACCATCACACCACTTACTTTAAAAATTGATTTAAAATGAATTTAAAACAGTTAAGAATAGAAGAATATAAAATGATTATACATTATAAAAATACAGTGCAATCAGTTCGGATGTAGCACAGTGCTCATTCAACAAATGCACAGCTAAACAGATGAGTTTTGAGTCTGGATTTAAATGTGGCTAATGTTTTAGCACATCTGATCTCTTCTGGAATCTGGTTCCAACTGTGGGCGGCATAATAACTAAAAGCCGACTCCCCTTGTTTTGTGTGAACCCTTGGTATTTCTAACTGACTCGATCCTAATGATCTGAGTGGTCTGTTAGGTTTTATTCAGTTAGCATATCTGCAATGTATTTAGGTCCTAGGCAATTGAGTGATTTATAAATCAGTAAAAGTACTTTAAAATCAATCCTAAATGTAACTGGAAGCCAGTGTAAGGACCTGAGGACTGGTGTGATATGCTCAGATTTTCTGGTTCTAGTCAGAATCCTGGCAGCAGTGTTCTGTATGAGCTGCAGCTGTCTAATGGTCTTCTTTGGAAGGCCGGTGAGAAGACCATTACAATAATCTACCCTGCTGGTGATAGAGGCATGAACAAGTTTATCCAAGTCTTGACTGGAAACAAAACATCTAATTCTTGCAATGTTTTTTGAGATGATAGTAGTATGCTGATTTAGTTACTGCTTTGACATGACTACTGAAACTAAGGTCTGTCTCCAGAATCACCCCAAGATTTTTAGTTGTTTTACCCCTAGAGTCAAAGTATGCATTCACCTTGAGAACTTCATCTTTGTTTCCAAATGCAATGACTTCCGTTTTCTCCTTGTTTAACTGAAGAAAGTTCTGGCACATCCAACTGTTAATTTCATCAGTGCATGTGAGCAAAATGTCTGCTTCTCCACTGATGGCTATTCAAAAGTAGCTGTATATTCTTAAGTAAAATATGTTAAGTATTTTTTAGATGGGTTTTTAAGTATTAAGTTCATCTTGCAAAAGATACAGACACAAATGTCTCTAAATGTCACTGTTACAGTTCACCCTAAAATTCATTATTGGCAGCAGTTATTTGCACTAAGCGTAAATAGTGATAGATGCTATTTACACTATGTGCAAATAGCAATGGATTCTATTTATACTAAGTGAAAATAGCAGTATTTTTAACAATATGCTATTTACACTAGGTGCAAATAGCTCACCTTTATTTATATAGCGCTTTTAACAATACAGATTGTGTCAAAGCACTTAACAGTATCAAATTGGAGGATAGAGTGTCAGTAATGTACAGGTGCATCTCAATAAATTAGAATGTCGTGGAAAAGTTCATTTATTTCAGTAATTCAACTCAAATTGTGAAACTCATGTATTAAATAAATTCAGTGCACACAGACTGAAGAAGTTTAAGTCTTTGGTTCTTTTAATTGTGATGATTTTGGCTCACATTTAACAAAAACCCACCAATTCACTATCTCAACAAATTAAAATATGGTGACATGCCAATCAGCTAATCAACTTAAAACACCTGCAAAGGTTTCCTGAGCCTTCAAAATGGTCTCTCAGTTTGGTTCACTAGGCTACACAATCATGGGGAAGACTGCTGATCTGACAGTTGTCCAGAAGACAATCATTGACACCCTTCACAAGGAGGGTAAGCCACAAACATTCATTGCCAAAGAAGCTGGCTGTTCACAGAGTGCTGTATCCAAGCATGTTAACAGAAAGTTGAGTGGAAGGAAAAAGTGTGGAAGAAAAAGATGCACAACCAACCGAGAGAACCGCAGCCTTATGAGGATTGTCAAGCAAAATCGATTCAAGAATTTGGGTGAACTTCACAAGGAATGGACTGAGGCTGGGGTCAAGGCATCAAGAGCCACCACACACAGGCGTGTCAAGGAATTTGGCTACAGTTGTCGTATTCCTCTTGTTAAGCCACTCCTGAACCACAGACAACGTCAGAGGCGTCTTACCTGGGCTAAGGAGAAGAAGAACTGGACTGTTGCCCAGTGGTCCAAAGTCCTCTTTTCAGATGAGAGTTTTGTATTTCATTTGGAAACCAAGGCTCTAGAGTCTGGAGGAAGGGTGGAGAAGCTCATAGCCCAAGTTGCTTGAAGTCCAGTGTTAAGTTTCCACAGTCTGTGATGATTTGGGGTGCAATGTCATCTGCTGGTGTTGGTCCATTATGTTTTTTGAAAACCAAAGTCACTGCACCCGTTTACCAAGAAATTTTGGAGCACTTCATGCTTCCTTCTGCTGACCAGCTTTTTAAAGATGCTGATTTTATTTTCCAGCAGGATTTGGCACCTGCCCACACTGCCAAAAGCACCAAAAGTTGGTTAAATGACCATGGTGTTGGTGTGCTTGACTGGCCAGCAAACTCACCAGACCTGAACCCCATAGAGAATCTATGGGGTATTGTCAAGAGGAAAATGAGAAACAAGAGACCAAAAAATGAAAAATGCAGATGAGCTGAAGGCCACTGTCAAAGAAACCTGGGCTTCCATACCACCTCAGCAGTGCCACAAACTGATCACCTCCATGCCACGCCGAATTGAGGCAGTAATTAAAGCAAAAGGAGCCCCTACCAAGTATTGAGTACATATACAGTAAATGAACATACTTTCCAGAAGGCCAACAATTCACTAAAAATGTTTTTTTTTTTAATTTATTTATTTTTTATTGGTCTTATGAAGTATTCTAATTTGTTGATATTTGGTGGGTTTTTGTTCAATGTGAGCCAAAATCATCACAATTAAAAGAACCAAAGACAAACTACTTCAGTCTGTGTGCATTGAATTGATTTAATACACGAGTTTCACAATTTGAGTTGAATTACTGAAATAAATGAACTTTTCCACAACATTCTAATTTATTGAGATGCACCTGTATATTGATAAGATTAAACACTCAATTTTCAGTTAAAGGCATTTCATTATTGAATTCAGAGATGTCATTGTCTAGCTCAGTTTAGTTTAAATAGTATCTGTGCAATCAAATCGACGATAATCGCTAGAAATTATGTGTCCCCAACTGAGCAAGCCAGAAGCGACAGCGGCAAGGAACCAAAATTCCCTCTATAACAGAATGGAGAGAAAAAAATGAAAAAAATAAATAAATAAATAAAAAAATAAACCTTGGGAGAATAGCTATAGATTCTATTTACACTATGTTAAAATAGCAAGATTTTCTGCTATTTACACTACTCATTAAAAATAGTGGTAATTATCTGCACCTCAGTGTTGTAGTACATTATAAAACAGTATGCAGTAATAACTTACTGAGTGTAAATTCTAATTTTAATTCAAATTATTAAATGGATATGCCACCTCATTGGGACAATAAAGCCCTCCCTACACCTACCCTAACCCTAGCCGATACTTTTTTCAACTTTTTGATTTTTTCCCTTTCATTTTTATTGAAAATAAATGCCTTTCCGATGCAATATGAGATTTGAAAAGGGAGAAAAAAAGTTTAGCAAAAGGCAAATTCGAAGTCGAGTCGATCGCGCCAAAATGCACGCACCTTACCATCTACGCCACTGAAACTGGTGTTTAATGAACGTCTTCTTTCAGTGTTGATTATACCAATCAGACATTGATGGGCGGAATTAGTGTAAATAGCATCTGCCAACAAGGCGGACTATTTGCACTTAGTGTAAATAGACACTCCGATAAATAAACTTGCCTTGCCTTCCCTTGCCTCACATAAATAGTGTAGTTATACCATCTACCAGCAGGGGCTAACAGCTGCGCTTACAGTCACAATAAAACAGAGGTAGAGACCAATGTTTTCTACCTATCTTTTCTTCCTCATGTAATGTGACACAGGAATACATTAGCTGTGTCCCAATGTTGAGTTTGCGGACTCCGAAGGGCGTATTTGAAGTGCGATGCGTCACAGCGTCACGAGGTAAGCTGTCCCAATTCAGGATGCGCCCTCCGAAGACCGCATTCCAAGGCCGACTGTGTCACCGCGGCCCGACGAAGGCTGCCGTAATTCTAAAGCGAGGAAAACGAAGGCTGTATCCGAAATCACCCCCTATACCCTCATTCACTATTCCCTACATTAGTCCACTCATACAGTTCACTTGAAGGAGTGAATGAAAACGAGTGAGTGAATTCGGACACTGAGTGCACCGGAAGGACTGCCGCTTTTGTATATTTGCTTGCTGTTTAATAATCATTTGAAACAGGCAGCTCCAGTAGTAAGATTGAAGGATTTATCTTGAACTCTGTCACAGAAATTATGTATAAACCCTAATAGTCAATTTACAATTCATTTGTGCCTGTGTTGTATTACGCCGTGGAGGAGCGCTTCTAAAATAGATGAATGGATGATTCAGCTGCGGGTGCCATTTTCTGGGGAGACGCGGGAATTCATTCGGCACGCGAGTCTCACAGTGCATTATGGGGATTCTCTAGCCGTTGAGTGTATATCGGTTGTACACTCGTTTTTGCAGTGCATTGTGGGATTGAATGAGTGCACTCGAGAACGTCCACTATGGTTTCGAACACCACTTAAAATGGCTGTCCCCTCAAATAGTGCACTATTTGAGGGTATAGGGGGCAATTTCGGATACAGCCGAAGTGTACATCCGATGGACACTTCGCACCCTACCATATCCCAGAATTCATAGCGCGCAGATGACGACGGCGGATGAGAGTTCTGTGGGGGAATTCACATTGAAATGTAAGTATTGTGTTTTCATTTACTCAAATACCTAGCGAAAGTGTTAAAAGCCAGAGTTTTTATTTTTTTTATTTTTATTTTTTAACACAAAACCAACAAACAATAAGACAACCACTATATAAGACAATAGTTTTTTCCCCTTTGTTGTGTTTTGTAGTGCTATCATGCAAGATATGTCCACAAATGTTTTAACCAAACTTGAGCACTTGAGCACAGTATTTTGTATGCATGTCCTGCTGTGTCATATTTTCTAATGTTGCACCAATTTGTACATACAATATGTTGTACATATACAAATATGTTGTACATATCCAAATATGTTGTACATTAGGATTGCATGTGTCCTGGGACAGGTGAGGGAGTGAGTGGAAGCTGGTGGAGCTACTCAGAGAGGACATCAAACTCCAGAGAGAGACAGAGGAGAGAAGAGCACAGGAGAGCAGGGAGAGAATGGAGAGACTATAAATTATATATTAACCCTTCTCTCAAGAACAGAAAACAGTGAAAAAATGGGTACATTAAAATTTTTCAATATCTTTTTTTAGGTCACATTGTCAATGAAACAACTTAATTTCTAATATATTTTTGTGATGCAAGTTAAAAACAAAATGGTAAGTTGTATATGTTATTAATTTTTGTAATGTAATTTATTTGTAAATGAGCCTGAGTACTTTATGTACATTTTGTATTTTTTGTTATGCATATTCACGTGTAAATAAAAGGGAAGTAATTATGTACATTGTTATTTTTTTATTTATTTTTTTTACAGCAGCTTACAAAACATTCTTCTATACATTTTTTTTTTTTTTGTCCTGTAAATAAATGTTTTACACATTAAAACAAATTGTTCTATACATTACTGAAAGTACCTTTTACAACTATTTACAACATAGCCTAGGTTTAACATCAGGAAAACATCAATGGCCAGACAGAAGAGAAACACCAGAGTCTGGATTGTGGCACTTCTTAGAAGATCCAGCATCACTGTCAGGGTCTCCCTGCTCAGCCGAAAACCATTAAAAACCTGTCCAGCGCTGGCACATTCAGCTTTATCCTGCAGTACAGGGGTCTGGTCTGATTTAGGGAAAGAATGAAAAGAGAAATTGTTTAGAGCTATGACAAAGTAATTGGTAGAAGAAATGGTCAACACAATGAACTATATAAAATCGCACCTTTGTAAGGTATCAGTCTGCATTTGAACTGCTATGTGTGTATGTGTGTGTGTGTGTGTATTTTGTAGTTTTTCCATTATTCAAGTAATCTCCAAGCAATACCAGCATTTAAAGTTGTAATCCGGCAATTTAGGACGCAGCAAACCAGTGTAACTTACTTGGCCTCGGTCTTGGCTAAGCCTGAGGTACATCACCGTCTCCTCCATTATGACGTAAAACAAAAACAAAAATGAACAATTCTGGCTCCACCTGTCCTGGCAGGATGGCAGCTCTCCTCTCGCACCGTTGATATGCGACAGGAGCAGTAATCGGGAACACCTGGCAGCGGAATTAGGAAATCCTGCGAAGGCGGAGCGTCTCAAGCACTTCGGAGGGTCCTTCGTGCACTTGGCGTGGCCTTCGAAGTCCATGCACTCTGAAGTGTGTACACTCAACATTGGGACACAGCTTTTGTCACAAAAACTGTAGGCTGGAGAAATTGGTTCTATCCATTGGCTGGGAGAAGATGTGAATACAAGCTTACAGTAATGTGAGAAAGGGGCAGGTTTACACATACTAAATAACTGAAGAAGTCCAGCATACGCCTGTCATTCAAGTCTGTCGTTTCACTCAAAAACGTTAAGTTATGAAATTTTGATTACAAGGTTGAAAAAATTAAAACATGCATGCCTGAATCATTTACAATAAGATCGATAATATAAATTTTAAAAAACAATAGAGTGAATTTTTATTTCATACTGACTTTAAAGGTGAAGTATGATATTTTAGCACCTAATGGGAATGCAGGAATAATGTTTATTTTCAAACCGCCGCTTTTGCCCCATCCTCCATTGTGTAGTGAAAAAGGTAGTTCTTCCCCAAGCTTACAGGCAGAAGTTGATATTCAGATTCTTTCTCATTTGGTACCAAGACCATAGTGTTAAATATCAGGCAGTAAGAGTGTAATATTAAGATTGTGTGTGAGAGAATCAGTGGTATGTCTGGATGGTGCCCATGATTTTGCCAAGTGGAACATATTCCTGGAGCAGACTCCTGTTGGTCCTGAAACAGCATTCCTATCAACCAGTTAGAGCTCAAGACTCAGGTTGGGGCTTGAACGACATTCATATAAACCTAAAGTGTCATTTCCCTCTCATTTTAGATGAATTAATGATTAGGAATAGGACTGAGGTTGTGACTGTGTGTCAGGAATGTTGTACCAGGACCAAGAAAAGACACTGACCAAGAACACCTCCTACTTGTAAGATCACAGTCATCACGCTTTAACCGCGACAGTGATTTTGCCAAGCATGTTGCTGGATCGTAATCCTTATTGAGATAGGGTTATGGTGATGATTGGGTTATTAATGAACATGGGATTAGGATCCAAGAACATGTCCTTCCTGGGTTACAGACACCTGCGTGCAAACACGAAGCAGATCCAGATCTCCAAAATGAGCTGATAGCAGTTGACACAAAGACCCCAGTTGTCTCTTCCAGTCCATACATGTTTGGAGAGCTTGTGTGTATTCAGTCTGATGAGGATCCGAAGGATGAGCTGCCCTGATAAGATGTTTTGATGACCACCCTTCACTGCAGATACTATCACTGAAAAAATTCCATTGATAAAGTCTGAATGCCACAGACCATCATTTCTAGACAGGTTGATGCTGAAACCAGGAAGTCCATGCACAATCTTCAAGAATAAGGTTCCATGTAGGTCATGTTTTGCATCATGGCAATTGGTCTTTCACAGTCGTTCAAGTGATGACGGCACTCAAACCCAGGTCCAACAGATCCTCAGATTAGCACTTGTGGAGCTCTTCCAGGCTAAGATGCACTTGAGCAGCTGTTGCATATAGTTCAATCTGGCAGTCGTGCAGACATGTCTGGCCTCTGTCTGAAAGGCCTCAATGTTCTACAGTGAACGGCATCCAGGTGCTCAAGTCAGTGGTCAAGTGTCAGTCGAGTCAGGGAGGAATATGTGCAGTACAGGATGGTGAAAACTGTATTAAAATCTGCTCTTGAATCATTTAATTTTTTAGTACTGGTGAGTCTTGATTTACATACTAAGATAAAAAAAAAAAAAAAAAACTGTTTTTTTTTCACCCCTACACTGTAAAAGGTTTGTAACGTTGACAGAAAAATGGCTATAGAAATACTACATTAAAACTATTAATATACAATATACAGTGAAAAATGTTGAAAATTGGTTCATTATTGTCAGTGTTGGCAAGGTTACTTTGGAAATGTAATAAGTTACAGATTACAAGTTACCCTAATGAAAATGTAATAAGTAGTGTAACTATTTCAATTACTTTATTAAAGCAATGCAAATGATTACATTTGATTACTTTTTTAATTGCTTTTCTAAACAAATATTTTCAACTGTTCATCATTTTCAAACAGCATTGACCTTACAGTAGTACTCAACACTACTTACCGACTTACTGACAAAATTAGACTTTAGCACCTCTTTTTACTCTGAGATTGTTCTGAGATTTGGTTTTTAAATTTCCGGCACTGGAACACATTTTTATCACTTGCCATGGTAGCAAACCTCAGACAGGTTGTAGCCTAAATCTTTCAGTGGCAATGTGGATTGATGTGGTGTGCTGCAAATTCAAATAAGAGAACCAATCAAAAGCATCAGAATAGCATTGCTTTACTAAACAGCCTTTAAACAGCCTACATTTTCAGTTATATATACAGGTGCATCTCAATAAATTAGAATGTCGTGGAAAAGTTTATTTATTTATTTCAGTAATTCAACTCAAATTGTGAAACTTGTGTATTAAATAAATTCAATGCACACAGACTGAAGAAGTTTAAGTCTTTGGTTCTTTTAATTGTGATGATTTTGGCTCACATTTAACAAAAACTCACCAATTCACTATCTCAGCAAATTAGAATATGGTCACATGCCAATCAGCTAATCAACTCAAAACACCTGCAAAGGTTTCCTGAGCCTTCAAAATGGTCTCTCAGTTTGGTTCACTAGGCTACACAATCATGGGGAAGACTGCTGATCTGACAGTTGTCCAGAAGATAATCATTGACACCCTTCACAAGGAGGGTAAGCCACAAACATTCATTGCCAAAGAAGCTGGCTGTTCACAGAGTGCTGTATCCAAGCATGTTAATAGAAAGTTGAGTGGAAGGAAAAAGTGTGGAAGAAAAAGATGCACAACCAACCGAGAGAACCGCAGCCTTTTGAGAATTGTCAAGCAAAATCGATTCAAGAATTTGGGTGAACTTCACAAGGAATGGACTGAGGCTGGGGTCAAGGCATCAAGAGCCACCACACACAGACGTGTCAAGGAATTTGTTAAACCATTCCTGAACCACAGACAACGTCAGAGGCGTCTTACCTGGGCTAAGGAGAAGAAGAACTGAACTGTTGCCCAGTGGTCCAAAGTCCTCTTTTCAGATGAGAGCAAGTTTTGTATTTCATTTGGAAACCAAGGTCCTAGAGTCTGGAGGAAGAGTTGAGAAGCTCATAGCCCAAGTTGCTTGAAGTCCAGCGTTAAGTTTCCACAGTCTGTGATGATTTGGGGTGCAATGTCATCTTCTGGTGCTGGACCATTGTGTTTTTTGAAAACCAAAGTCACTGCACCCGTTTACCAAGAAATTTTGGAGCACTTCATGCTTCCTTCTGCTGACCAGCTTTTTAAAGATGCTGATTTCATTTTCCAGCAGGATTTGGCACCTGCCCAAACTCCCAAAAGCACCAAAAGTTGGTTAAATGACCATGGTGTTGGTGTGCTTGACTGGCCAGCAAAACTCACCAGACCTGAACCCCATAGAGAATCTATGAGGTATTGTCAAGAGGAAAATGAGAAACAAGAGACCAAAAAATGCAGATGAGCTGAAGGCCACTGTCAAAGAAACCTGGGCTTCCATACCACCTCAGCAGTGCCACAAACTGATCACCTCCATGCCACGCCGAATTGAGGCAGTAATTAAAGCAAAAGGAGCCCCTACCAAGTATTGAGTACATATACAGTAAATGAACACACTTTCCAGAAGGCCAACAATTCACTAAAAATGTTTTTTTTTATTGGTCTTATGAAGTATTCTAATTTGTTGAGATAATGAATTGGTGGGTTTTTGTTAAATGTGAGCCAAAATCATCACAATTAAAAGAACCAAAGACTTAAACTACTTCAGTCTGTGTGCATTGAATTTATTTAATACACGAGTTTCACAATTTGAGTTGAATTACTGAAATAAATGAACTTTTCCACGACATTCTAATTTATTGAGATGCACCTATATATATATATATATATATATATATATATATATATATATATATATATATATTAGGGGTGTCAACGTTAACGCGTTAACGCATGCGATTAATCTAAAAATTTTAACGCGTTAATATTTTTTAACGCAAATTAATCATGTGATAATGCTTGACCCCAATTTCTTCCCGTCATCGCAGCGCGGAAGGTTATCCATCATTGTGTGATGAGGGTACAGTGAGCCAGTGTTGCCAGGGTAACGGCACAAGTGGGCTATTTTGAAAATACAGTCGCGGGAAAAATTACAGAGCTGCGGGTTGCGGTTTTTTGGGCTACATTTATAATGTACCGCGGCCGCCCAAAGTGTATATAGACAAATGAAAATTAAAATAGATCCTTTTACTAATGTGTATTATAGTTGGAATGTATCCCTGCAACTTAAGAACAGAGAGGAGGCTGTAAATATCACAAACAACGTGAGTTTCAGCCAGAGCACAAAGCTTTTACACAGCAGAAATAAACATGACAACAGCCACTATAGATTATATAAAATAATAAACACGATTACGATAGGATATGGTTTGTATGTGATTTTCTTGAGATGAATGTGTACATCTGAAATGCTAATTTGTGCAGCGATATAAAATGCTATAAATAGCATATTTTAACAACAGTAAACGACCAAATTCCACGTGTGATCGCAAAAGGAAGTTATTACAAACACTCGATGCTGGTTTAAAGTGAGTTCTGAGTAAAAGTGTACTATTAATCTCATAAATTCATTATGAATCATGATGCTAATATTAGCTCTAATGCACAGCAGAACAGGTCCAATTCTTCTTCTTAATGCATTTTGTCATAATACTTCACGTAAGGTCACAAAAAAATGTTTTGTTGTATTTATTTAGAAATACTTTTGATAATAGTTGGGTACATGTATACTGGGATTGAAGCGATGTGGCTTAGTAAACGTTTTATTGTCAGTATAAAGGCTGATAATGGCTGAATAAAAACAAAAGAATAATGATAAAAGAATAATAAGGATTATGTCTCATACCTGGTGGAAGTGTGAAAGGTTCTGTTTCCTTAAACTAATCTGTCATGCATTTCTTTATTTCAACACATTTACAGGTAAATCCTAGTATTTTAAATTTGCGATTAATCATGATTAATCACAGTCCAGGACTGTGATTAACGCGATTAAATTTTTTAATCGATTGACAGCACTAATATATATATATATATATATATATATATATATATATATATATATATATATATATATATATATATATATACATACATACATGCTGCATATATCAAAAAATTTTTTTTTTTTTTTTTTTTTTTAACTAGAATGGGTTACTGTTTATGTAAGTAGGTAGAGGGGTCCTCCTGCCCCCATTTTCTTAAGTGGGACTGCCAAAGTATGTAATATACCAACAGTACTGTTATTGTTGTTAAGCTTCATGCATATAAAGCTTCCTTTTTAAAAGTGTACCTCAGCCACTCTATAATTAGTTACAGATCTCACTGCCTTTCCCAATGTTTTAATTCAAGCAAAAAAGGTGCTTCACGATGCCATAGAAGAACGTTTTTGTCTAAATGGTTTCATAAAGAACATTTAACATCTGAAGAACCTTTCTGTTTCACAAAAGGTTCTTTGTGGTGAAAGAAGTTTCTTCAGATTATAAAAAGGTAAGAAAGAGATTGTTTTTTGAAGAACCTTTGACTGAATGGTTCTTTGTGGAACCAAAAATAGTTCTTCTATGGCATCGTTTGAAGAACCTTTTGAAGCACCTTTATTTTTAAGAGTGTATGTTTCATATATAGGCCTATTTGTTACACAACAAAATTAGTTATTGCACAATAAATCCCATTTTTTTTTTTTATCTTGGATGATAATATTTCGTGAGGCTGGAATGTTTTGGGTTATCAGTGCATGCTGGGAAGCTGTGTTGGGCACAGTAACTCCATTTAGTACTAAACCACAAGACTAGTTGGGCACTCTGGGGCATTGTTTGTCCTGGCTCAGGGCTGAGGAGGTGGTATGATGCCCCATGGTTGCTACAGACAAGTTGGCGCCCGTAGATGTTGAACATGAAAAGCCAAAGGGTGAGTTTTTTTTGCATCAGGTATAAATGCATGGTCAGTGATGCTTTCAGCCCATTACTCTTAATTTAATAGCACTGCTAAAGAACAACATGACAAATTTGATTTCCCTCTTGTTTAAATAAAACTTGAAGAGGCTTGAATAGTCTTTGATGCATTTAGAAAAACATGCCAGCACTAAAATATATTAGGCTATATGTTATATAAGTTATTTTTAGCACTCTATAGTTTCTTACAATAGTCTTTGTATCAAATGTGAGTTGGCCTGCTAAACAGTTTGGCAAAAAAAAAAAAAAAAAAACACAACACAACCATCCTGCGTTGTTTTCACAGGCCAATAGAGACTATTATCTGTTGCCTCCAAATGGACACGTCGTACTGCAAAACGCCAGTTTACTCGATGCTGTGAGCCTGTGCCTGCAGGTCTATTTCCTTCATTTTGCACATTTTGTGCTCTCTATTCCACAGCGATATAATTATTGGTCCTTAGAGTTGCAGTGGTTAGAAATAGAGTTTGGCTCTGTTTCAAAAGAATATCTGGCTTCTAATGGATATATTTTTGTGTACAGCCTGGTAGCCATGAAAATTGGAAAATGGGGTAATTTTGATTTAAAACAGCATGATTAAGAACAGACATTGAAAAACTGTCAGTAGACTTATATGAGCTGTATTACATTTTACATTTAACACTGAAGAATGCATTGACCAATGCCTTGATTACATATTGAGGAAAGATTGATTTTGTATAATTGTCATATCATAACACAGTCATAACATGTAATGTTATTTGAGTGTGGATGTCAGGAGCATGTTGTAGTAACTTTCTTTTTCTATACTGTTTTGTGTTAAAGTGGAGTCTTTATGTGCATGATGCCATTTTCAGATAGTGGTGAGGTATCTGTGCCATCTAAGGCTTGTTCAGGCAGGAAATACAGGTTTAGGATTTTAGTCTTTCTTTTACAAATTTATCATTGTGTATCATATGTATCACACAGAGGAAAAACAAACATATTACCCTCTATCTAACAATTCAGTTCATTTCCATTACATTCTCTTTATTTATTTATGATGCATGTCTTAGCATGTCACGAACGCTGGAGCCAGGAACGAGGAGACACGGAGAATTCACAAACTGAGAGTCTTTAATAAAACATATAGGGAACAGAGCATCTGAAGACATTAAAAGACCGACCAACACTAACTGAAAGGACTGGGGCTTTTAAAGACGGGACAATCAAAGAACTAAGGAGACACACCTGGAGCAAATTAATACAATCAGACAGGGGAGAAACTGGGTCACAAGGAACACATGGGGAGCAAAAACTACAACAAAACAGTCCAGGGGCGTGACATAGCAAGCATTGTTATAGCTCATATTTAGGGTTTTATAATTATTATAGCATATTTAACTTACACAACTTGACTAGCACATTTGTGTTATGGACATGAATGATACACAAATTGAGAGGTGTGCTATTAGTTGTGGCAAAAGTAATTAGAATTGCCTTGCAGAGAGTAAAACAGCTGAAAAGCCTCATAGACACTACCTATGAGGTTTGTTTGATTGATTGATTGATTGATTGATTGAAAGAAAGAAATTAATACTTTTATTCAGCAAGTACATATCAAAGCTGATCAAAGTACCAGTAAAGACATTAATAATGTTTTAAAAGATTTCTGTTTAAAATAAATAAATAAATAAAAAAATCCTGAACAAAAATGTATAATGATTTCCACAAAAATATTCAGCAACTGTTTTTGATAATAATAAGAAAATCAGCAAATTAGCATATTAGAATGATTCTGAATGATCATGTAACACTGCAAACTGATTCCTGAAAGCTTTGCCATCACAGGAATAAATTACAAAAAAAACAAAAAAAACAAAAAACAAAAAAAACAAAACAAACAAACAACATAAATAAATGCATCCTTGGATAGTATAGCACCTTAGAAATGACCAACCAGAATAACCTAGTAACTCATCCATCATGGCCATGATGTTGTGACTTTTGCATGCGGGCAAGGTATTCAAAGGTATTCCACAGGTATTTAAATTTTCTCAGTTTTCAAAGTCTCTCAAAGTCTTCAAAGTCTCTCATTTTAATCTGCATAGGAGAATGTTTCATTTAGGATCATAATTCTTAATGAAGCTTCACTGCAGGTTTAAAGAACAAGGCCTGATATTGTGTAGCCCCACCAGCCTTTGCCAAAAAATACCATATATGTTTACCTTCTTTTTCTTTTTTTTTTCACTCCCCTGCATGGAGGAGAAAAATCGGCTCTATGTAAATATGAGTCCCATGTTTATGTTATCCTAGCAGTAACTGGAACAAGGGCATAACAGAACAGAGAGGAGTGTAGAGAGAGTGAGAGAGGAGGTAAGATGAAGAAAAGCAAGTGCCATGGTGTTGGAAAGGGAGAAGAATGTGGTTTTTGAGTGACAGATGATTAAGAAATTGGAGTGGGATGACTTCCTTAAGATCCAAACACAACATGCTGATGGGTGGAAAGAGTGCCAAGGTCTGGAGAAAGACATCACTGATTGCCACCCTGGCAGGTGGGACATAGCATCTCATCATAAATATATGACATGTTTTCAGGGAAATACATGGTTGAGAAGTGTAAGGTATAATCAGGGGGCTCTCTATGTACTGCAGTTTGTCAGTTAGATTAGTTACTTCAAGGGATCCAAATGTTTTATTTTATTTTATTATTATAGGCATTGCAACCATTATAACTGATGAGATATGTCTAGAGATTTATGAACCCCTGTTAGTACATTTAAAATTATTTTAGTACTTTTTGACAAGAATAAAAGGTGAAAAATAAAGATTTATTGTCTTTTTTATTTAACATTTTCGTCCACCATATAAGAGGATACAGTGTGACAAACTCATACACACACACACACACCCATTCCATATCTTTGTTATGGCTTCAGTTTTATCTTTTACACAAAGTTAAATTATTCCAAATGCCTTGCAGGGGGAGTATAGGGTCAGATGGTATTTTTTTTTTTTATTTTACTCAGAGATAAAATAGATAGGCCTAATTATAATTTAGGATTTCAGAAGTGAAATTACAAATATTTCAAATATAGAGCAATAAAAAAATAACTTTTCAAACATGTGGTTCAGTGACACAACTTTCCCCATGTTAGGGTCAATAAATAACACCAAAATTAATAAATATGTATCAAAAATTCACAATATGGGGGCAAAAATGCCCTGTATGAGTTTTTTTTTTTTTTTTTGACATAGTTCGGCAATGTCACACAAGCAATGACCGCATTTATAGTGTTTCGTAAGCTTGCTCTGAGGTGCAAGTAATTTATTATATATGAAAACTATTATATTCAGTGGCTTCTCCTACTTTTCTTAGTGATATTTAGTGCCAGTTTATCAGAAAGTGATGATTTTGTTCTCTTTGACTTGCTTGATGGAAACAGTGCTTATTCACAAATGTTTTATGCAATATTCCAATTTTGCGCATAAGTTAAATTAATAAACCCATCTATTAATAAGTTAATAAGCCCGGCTAATGACTCAGTCTTTACCACACCTACTGGCGGTTTTAATTTCATAGTTTTCTTCTTTTTTTTTTTAATCATTTCATATTTCTTTATTTTGTATTTATGTTCTTAAGATGCTGCTTACTGTATGTGCATGCCACCTCTTGTGTGCAAAGATTGATTTTATTGGTTAGGGGCCTGTTGCGGGTTGCATGAACTTCTTAAACTAGTCATAAAAGTAATCTATTTTTTTTTTCTTCAAGACTGCACAGTGCTCATAACTTTGTAAAGTCAGTTACATAAAAGGGTAGATTGGTCTAATTTGAATCTGAAAATAAGACTGGTCACCTGTTGGTTATCTGCGAGGTGGTCAAACTAGTTCTTAAGAGACAGTCTTAACATAATGGCTATGTTTATGCAACTGGCCCCTGATATGAAATGTTTATGGGTAAGCTTAACCACTGAAGAATATGAACATAAATGTGTTAATAATTAAATGTTAATAATTTTAGAATGTTATTCACATTTTTTAGTCCAAACAGAAAAAGTTTTAATATTCTGAATGTTTTATTACAGTATTTTTAGAAATATATAAAAATGTAAGATTCTTGATAGAGTAACAAAAGAAAGTTTACACAAATTTATTTTACTGGACTGAACAGACTAAAACCTTATTATTCCCCATTCCGACTATGAAGGTTACAGGGAAATATGACATATTGCTCCATACTTGCTGACACCTCACCCCATCGACCCTGACTAGTGAATACCGAGTCCTTCCACCCAACACAGTCAAGGTTCTGGCACGTATCTGACAGCATGTCACAGTCTGTCTGCATATACCCCACCACTGTCTTGTGAACTCAAGCCAATGAGATGACACCTGATTCCTGTTGCCATCCACACTGTATTAATAGGACTTGTTAGGTGTCTGTGACTTGCTGGAAACCCAAGCGGGGGGAGGCTGGCATGAGGAAGGAGTGTTAGGCTGTCCAATTTTAAAGATACTCACTGAAAACCTTGTCATACCTGCCACTTAACTATATCCTCTAGATACAACCCGGAAAGACCTGCAATATTCTATCATCAAACAGCTGCTTTTTCATTTCTGCTTTGGGATATGGTTTAGTAATGACATTCTTACATTTTTAGCATGGCTTAAATACCTTATACCTTATGGGTGTCATGCTTTCGCTTGGAGCAAGGGAACGAGGAGTCGAAGAGTTCTTCAACAAAACAGTCTTTATTAATCCAATAACTAGGAATACAGGGAAAGTATGAGCCATGGAGCCATGGTAGCGCAGGGAGCTCAGGGGGCCTCGGCGGGTCAGGGAACTCAGGAGGCCATGGCTGAACGGGGAGCTCAGGGTGCCATGGCAGGACGGCCTCCGTGGCCTTGGCCTTGGCCCTCAGCCCGGCCACTACGGCCGGACCCCTATAGCCCCCCCAAAAAATATTCCTTGGGGGGGAATTATGGGTTTCCTGGCTGGAACAGGCTCTTGAGGGCACTCTGGAGGAGCAGGTTCTGGGGGACGCTCTGGAGGGCGCTCTAGAAGAGCGTGCTCTGGAGGGCGCTTTCGAGGAGCAGGCTCTGGAGGGCGCTTTCGAGCAGCTGGCTCTGGAGGGCGCTTTTGAGGAGTGGGCTCTGGAAGGCGCTCTGGACCGGATTCGGGACTGGAGCCCTCTCTGGGCTTAACTGGGGATAAAAGTCTCTTTCTCGGCTGGACGTGTGAACGGGAGCATTCACTGGGCTTAACTCAGGAACTGGAGCCCACTCGGTGTTAAATTTAGGAACTGGAGCCCTCTCGGGGCTTGACTCGGGAACTGGAGCCCTCTCTGGGCTTAACAAGGGAACAGGAGCCGACACTGGAGCGAGCTCTGGGGCTGGAGCCGACACTGGAACGTGCTCTGGGGCTGGAGCCGACACTGGAGCGAGCTCTGGGGCTGGGATGAGGGCTGAAAGCAGTCTTTTTCTCCTCAGATTCCTCTTCTAGTTCGGGGTGAATATGACGGCTGGCGGTCTTGACTCTGGAGCAACCGGCGGGCTTGACTGTGTAGCGGCTGGCGAGTTCGACTGTGGAGCGGCCGGCGGGCTTGAGTCAGCAGCGCCCTGTGGTCTTGACTTCCGAGTGGCTGGTGGGGTTGACTTCCGAGCGGCCGGCCGTTCTGGGCTGAGGAC
The DNA here is from genome assembly GCA_039654775.1 of Spinibarbus caldwelli. Taxonomy (NCBI): domain Eukaryota; kingdom Metazoa; phylum Chordata; class Actinopteri; order Cypriniformes; family Cyprinidae; genus Spinibarbus; species Spinibarbus caldwelli. Next base: position 14,394,971 of record CM077223.1, read on the forward strand.
AAGGGTGGAGCTTCGGAGGATACTTTGGGGGTCTCTGGGGTTGGGCAGGCGGTCCGAGCCGTTGGTGTGGTATGCGGGGGTTCCTGGCATGTGGTGAGCTGGCGAGACGCGGCGTGCCTCAGAGGGAACTGGACAACGAGACTGACACTCTTTCTTTATTTCTTCAACTTCAAACTCAGAATCATTCAAATAATGGACGAGATTAATCAGCTCGATCAGGGGATAATAACACACGGGAAGATCACAGTGGATCGTCTCGTCGTCCAGCTCCAGTTAAAAGCATGCACCAAGAGCAGCGTCGGGCCAGCTCAGCTGGTTAGCAAGCTCAAGGAAATCCTCCACATACCGTTCCAACCTCCGACCAGCCTGCCGCAAACCGCACAGCTTGTCCTCAGCAGTCGTCTTTTGGGTCTGGTCTTCTGTCACGCTTTCGCTTGGAGCAAGGGAATGAGGAGACGAAGAGTTCTTCAACAAAAAAGTCTTTATTAATCTAATAACTAGGAACACAGGGAACATATGAGACACGGAGCACATCGAATGACATATAAGACCAGACGCTGGAGACAGGGAAACACAGGGCTTGAGTACAGGGAGTAAACTAGATAATTAATTAAACACAGCTGGAACTAAATGAACAATAATGAACTATAATGACAGGAAAACCAAATATGGACATGGAGGGAGAAAACTAGGGCTGGGAAGGCACAATGGGGGGGAAAACACAAGACACGGGGACACAGGACTGACAATGGGGACTGTAAAGTGTCCTGTGAGGATATATAAGCCTAAAATCTACAACTATAACAAAGTGAAATGCATAGAACCTGACCTGCACGGTCTTTCATAACCCTGTGTGGGCTGTAGTGTTGTTTTCCATCGTTTGACAGCGTGTGTGTGTGAATATTCTATATAAGTCCTTTTTTTGTAAATGTCATTTTTTATGGCACATCCAGTTGAGACTTTAATGCTGCAAACTGAGCACAACGGATTCAGCCACTATTTTTCAAAAAGTATTCACTTTCCTTGGCGTCCTCTGTTGTTCTCATAGTTTGGACGGGACTGGCTAGTCCTGCTGATTGCCAGAAAGACTGTGCTCAAATAAGAGTCGTGTGAAGACATAAGGCCTTTCCTGCCTAAGGCTGATAGTTAGATTAGGAATATTCATGATCATACTGCACTCATACACAAACAGAATGAGATCACTCACGTCTGGATCATTCTAATTCAGATTTATTCAGGGTAAAGAAAGGTTCTACGTAAGAATTAGTGGATATTATACTAGTGGCCTTGCTCCCTACTTTTATGATTTGGAATGATATTTACTGTTAATTGATACTGATGAAAAAGACTGCTTTAATGCCAGTTTGAGCGAGTGAATTAATAAATGTACCTATATCTTTGTAAGCTGCAAAAGACATAATAATTAAATAATTAAATAAAAAGATGGTTACCCCACATGACATATGAAATCAATGTAAACACAGAAACCTAAAAAAATGTATGTGCTTTTTATTCCAATCATGGAGAATTTTATTTGACCCAAATTTAAAAAAAAATAATAATAATTAATTAAATCATCATGTTTTTGTTAATAAAACTGCCTGAATCAGACTGACACACAGAATTGTGCACAAGCTGATTTGTATAGTTATTGACTGTTTGGATGCCAGTCCCTAATACTTTTGGAGTCCCCACAAAGTTTGGCACTTTTTTTTTTTTCCTTTACTTGTGGCTGTGACATTTTGGTATCATTTGTCCTAATTAGCCTTTAAGATGCTTTTATAAAATCTGCTAAGTAGCATGTTCGTGGTTCACAGGAAAGCTCTTCCCAGCTTTAAGGGCTGCATTTGTAACTCTGACTGATTGCTCTTGTAGATGTGATTGCTCTGCTTTTATTTTTTGCTCCATTCAATGAGCATGAAGAATAGACTCTTTCATGGCAGACTTGCGGTCGTGGACGTGGAAAGCAGTGCTTAAACAGCTCTCAGCCAAAACAAAAACTGCCGCCAAAAGGAATCCCATTTCATTTATATGAGCAGGAAATTGACCCGTCAGAGTACGAGAAAACCAGGGAACTGATACTCTGTATTGCAGGAACATGTCCAGTGCGTCTGTATCCTGAGTGCCAGGTTGAGAGCTGAGTTTAGGGATAACAAATGCCCACACTAAGACTCTAGAGGCACTCCTCTTCTCTTCTGTTTAGCATGAGAATGGTAGAGAGATTGGCCATGTATCACAGGTGGTGCTTTCCCTACCCTACACCCCAGAAGCGCATAAGCAGGCACTAATGGTGAAGTGAAAGCCTCCCGGGCCTCGTATGGACCAGAGGATGAACCTGTGGAATTGTGTTTGGGAGTAGAAAAGGATTTGTTTGGCAATGGCATTGGGTGTCATTTCACACAAACAAAAGAAAAGAAAACGGGGGGTTTTGAGGGCACAAGGAAATCTATTTATCCATCCATCCATCCATCCATCCATTCTCCAGACTCTTTATACTGCGTTGCAGGGATGCTGGATTCATTCATTAATTTATTCATTCATTCAATCAATCATTTATTTCTTTATTTCTTTAAATGTACTGCAGGAATGAAACATTAAATGTACATTTGAAACTACTTGAAACACATTGTATCTTTTTGACCGTGAATACATAATGAAAACATAACAGTAATATTGGAATGCTTTTACACTTATATGATTTATGAACACATAACATAAATGTTTTATAATATATTGTGTTGTCATACACTACTGTTTTACAGTGAATTACAGCTTGATATAAATTGATTTGGTATAGTAGTAATTTTTTTTAGCATATTACATTATAATACATGTAATATACAAGTATATCACATATCACCATTTCACCATTTTAATCATAATCCTTAAGTAGTTCAAATTAAATATTTAAATGCAGTTTTCAGTGTCATATAATGCAATGCAGTCTTAATAGTCTAATTCTGAGGTAAAAATCAATAAATTAAAAAAATATATATAATTGTATCCGACATTCAAATTTCAAGCAGCAGTGCCTTCCTGTTTGACTAAAAAAAAAAAAGAAAAAAGATGACTATTTATACATTTTAACCTGAAATCTTGAAGTTGAATAAAGAGTATGTCCATAACTTTCCTTCCAGTCAGGAATTAGAAAATGTTTCACTGCTGTCACTGTTTTCCTACATGTCATGTCAACTCTCCGTTTTGCTGTAACATTCAGTGATTGTAACAGAACCGGTGACTTCTCAAATATTTCAACACATCTTTCTAGTAAACAAACGCAGCTCTGTTCTGTACAAGCACGCTGTGATCCTGTCTGTGAAGAGGAATGACTGTATTTTTATAGTATCGAGGAGGAGGTGGAGTGTTAGGAGGAGCTTGTCAGTCTGTCACCGATCAAGAGCCCGTTTTTAAGAGCACAACGAGAAGTGAACGTGAAGCGCAATGTCTCCATGCGTGGAGCCGCAAAACATCGGAAGTTTTCACAGATGGACAATTTCAACCCGTCCTGCTGGTTCCTAAAAGTTTATTCTTGTGGATGTGAACGGGAACGGTGAAAAGAGCGTGTTGTAAAGGGATTTAAAGTTTAAAATACTGTGCCGGTGCACGAGATGTTGGTTTTGACATCCATTATTGATTGCTCGGATTAATCGCGCGGACTGACTGTCTTTCAAAATACTTCCTTTACATTTAGACGTTTTGGATATATTTAAAACTGAATCACAATGGATTTGTTGACAATGACATGACAATGAAGATTTCCAAAATGAAACCTTTTTTTTTTTTTCTTCAAAACAACTGAACATTCAGTGTCAGTTACTGTATGATGAAGCATGAATTGAATTTCTGTTACAAACAAAAAAAGACAATTATCATCTGCATGGCATTGGATGTACTAATCATTTTAAGACTTTTTTGAGGTTATCACAATGGTCCATTGCATGAAGATCGTGATTGTACTTTTCCAGCTTATGATTGCTGGATCTACACTAGAGATTGGAGCGTATGATTTGGAGCGCGGTCGTCCGGCAAAATGTGAGCCCATCACCATTCCCATGTGCCAGGGAATCGGCTACAACATGACACGGATGCCCAACTTCTTGAATTATGAAAGTCAAGAGGAAGCTAGCATTAAACTGAATGAATTTGCTCCTCTGGTGGAGTACGGATGTGATGTCCACCTGCGATTTTTTCTGTGCTCTCTGTATGTGCCGATGTGCACCGATCAAGTGTCCACCACTATCCCAGCATGCCGTCCTATGTGTGAACAGGCAAGACAGAGGTGTTCACCTATAATGCAACAATTCAGTTTCAGCTGGCCGGACTCATTGGATTGCTCAAAGCTCCCAACCAACAATGACCCGAACGCATTGTGCATTGAAGCTCCCGAAAATGACACTCAACCTGAGACTAAGAAAGGTGAGGGAATGCTGCCGGTACTTCCGAGGCCCAGGGAACCCACAGCAGGGAGTGGACGTACCTCAAGCATCTTGCGGTCCTGTGATAACCCGGAGAAGTTCCAGTATGTGGACAAGAGCGAGTCATGTGCGCCTCGTTGCACTCCTACAGTGGATGTCTACTGGTCTAGGCAAGATAAGGACTTTGCATTCATTTGGATGGTGGTGTGGTCAATGGTTTGCTTTGTTTCTACAGCATTCACAGTTCTTACCTTCCTCCTCGACCCCCAACGCTTCCAGTACCCCGAGCGTCCCATCATCTTCCTCTCCATGTGTTACAACGTGTACTCGGTGGCCTTCATCATCCGCTCGGTGGCTGGGGCTGAGAATATTGCCTGCGATCGGGAAAACGGAGAGCTCTACATTATCCGGGAGGGTTTGGAGAGCACAGGCTGCACCATAGTCTTCCTCATCCTCTATTACTTTGGCATGGCCAGCTCCATTTGGTGGGTCATCCTCACCCTCACTTGGTTTCTTGCAGCGGGACGAAAATGGGGCCATGAGGCTATTGAGGCGCACAGTAGCTACTTCCATATGGCCGCCTGGGGTATTCCTGCGGTAAAGACCATAGTCATCCTCACTATGAGGAAGGTGGCTGGGGATGAGTTGACGGGATTGTGTTACGTGGGCAGCATGGACAGTAATGCTCTCACTGTCTTTGTCTTGATCCCTCTATCCTGTTATCTCATTGTTGGGACTTCTTTCATCCTTACGGGATTTGTAGCGCTCTTTCACATCCGCAAAATCATGAAAACCGGTGGCACCAACACAGAAAAACTGGAGAAGCTCATGGTTAAGATTGGAGTCTTTTCCATTCTCTACACAGTGCCTGCTACTATTGTCATCATATGCTATTTCTACGAAAGACTCAATATGGAATACTGGAAGTTCAAAGCTCTGGAAAACAAGTGCGTGTCCTTTCCTGGTCGCAGGAGCGAGGACTGCACCTTGGACTCGTCGGTTCCTACAGTGGCTGTGTTCATGCTGAAAATTTTCATGTCATTAGTGGTGGGCATCACTAGTGGGGTTTGGGTATGGAGCTCAAAGACACTTCAGACCTGGCAGGGGTTGTGCAACAGGAGGTTGGCCGTGCAAACGAACCGCAAGCCCTGCTCCAGTGTCAGCTGCAGCAGCTCCCACTGTCATTACAAAGCACCGGCTGTGACACTTCACATGAATAAAACGGACGTATACACAGACAGTCCCACACATGTTTGAAACTAAAGGCTTCTTCTTTGGAGCCATGCACAGACTTATGAGGCTCATTTCATGATGAGATGCTCAGGTTCGACTACAGATCATGGTAAAGGTCATAAGATTTGTCAGGGGTGGCATTTATGAGCCTTTCCTTGGCATAGCAGAGGCCACTTCAATAAAGGGAAGGTTTGTTGAATGGAATGAATGCAGCAAATTGCAGAATGCTTTATTTATTGTTGATATTTAAGTATTGCTGGTTGTATAGTTTTGTACTGTATGTGCTATACTGTATATAAGGAAGAGCTTTAAATAATTTTACAGTATGTTATATTTTTCTCAGAAGAGGAGCAATAAAGCATTTATTATGATGTCTTTTCTCTGTTTAATTTTTTAAATATGTTTATTTTGTGATAAAGTTTCTATATAGCTTTATTAGTGTTACATACAAAATGTACTGTACAATACATGTAAATCTTTCTCTTTCCCTTTGAATTATGATTTTTTTTAACACGTTTGATTAAAATGGATTTTAAATGGTAGAAATACAGTAAAAATTAAATATGTAGGAATAATTTTCTATACATTGAAAATTAAATACATTTATTAAGGTTTGGTAAGGATAGTTTCCTATGCCAAGTGTGTAATATTTCACACTCTAATTAAGTATTGGAGTCAGTTTGATTTAATTAAGAATATAAAATATAAAAAAAACAGGACGAGAATTCCCAGTCTTAAACACTTCTCTGTTAGCATATCTGTCAAGCACCAAATGTAAAGTAAGTGATTATGTTACAACTGGATCTATTTATATTTACAGTTATCAAATCCTCTTACAAAACCACACAATTTCTAACCTTGTCAACTTACATTAGTGCAGAATTTGCAGTCAGCTGAGAATGATGCTGACTGCATGATGAACTTTTTTCTTTAGCCTAATTCCTTTAACCTGAAGTCAAACTTTTTTTTCTTTTACATAAGTTTTGTTTTTTAAAATATATATATTTTTTTGTTTTCCGAATGCACAATTCTGCAGTCAGGAGATCATAGGCTGATAAAGAGGAGATATGTTTAGAGTAGTTCCGTGCATAACTCATATCAGTTAGTTTAACCTTTTACACTATGTTCATGTCTTATATCTGATATAATATGTGTTTGTGATGTTCGTGAAAGCTAGGGCTTTGGTAACCTTAAATGATGAGCTACTATCAGTTTGTAAGACGAAGAATAGGAAACGGTTTTAGGAATTGTAATTCTTCCCTTTTTTATTTCCAAACAGTTGAAATATAAAATGCAACAGTATATAGTATTTTATTAAAATACACCTAGATTAACTATTTTAACTTCTTTTATATATGCTTTGCACTTTCCCTGTGCCTGTGTAGATATTGTCCAGTGGTTTGGCAGGTCTCAGGCGTTGGAGCTTAAACTGCTATTACATTTGGTCATAAAAAAAGGCATGTTTATCTTGGAGCTTGTAGCTTAAACTTAACAGTGCATTAACCACATGTAGCGGTCTGTATAAACTTAATTTAACGCATGGCTGTTTTCAATTTTCAGGTTTACAGTGCAGTAGCATTTGTAAACAGTAGTGTCTTAAGACAAAACAGAGTCTGCTGCATCAGCCAGCAGACTAGGAAAAACTGAATGAAATGTTAATATACTGGAAGATGAATGTTTAGTTTCTGTTAAATACTACCAAGACATTACTCATTTGGCAGCATAGATGGTTAAAGCTGTGCTGTTGTTAAAATAAACATAAACATAATTCTTGACTTTGGATTTGTTAACTTTTAATAAGATTATGGAATACTTTGAGTTTGAGCTTTCTCTGGTTGTCACGGTTATATTAACATGTATTCATTTAGCAGACACTTTTGATCCCAAGTGATGATGAGAACACACATGACAATGAAGAAGCATCACAGATTTTTTTTTTATAAGAGGGAACAATATTTATTGTACATAATTCCAGGTCTACAGTATAAGAAAGATTAGTACACAAGGATATCAGATTTGAGTTGATAATGGTTTTTAAATTTGTTGCATTTACAATTGATTTTAAATGATCTGATACAAATTGTAAGTGTAATTTTTTGGTAATGTACAGTATTTCATTTTTTCGGTATGAACTATCGATGCACAGGGGGAAAAACAGGAACTTCCAGAAACACTGATATTACTAAATACTAATAATCAACAACAACTGTATTTAAATTACCATTCAAAAGTTTAGGGTCTGTATATTTTTTTTAAATATTTTTTGAAAGAAATCTGTTGTGCACACAAAGCTGTGTTTATTTGATCAAAAATACAGTAAAACAATGACATTCTGAAATATTATTATAATTTAATATAACTGTTTGCTATGGTAACATATTTCCAAATGTAATCTATTCCTGTAATGACAAAGCTGAATTTTAATAAGTCATTTCTTCAGTCTTCAGTGTCACATGATCCTTGAGAAATCTGATGCTGGTTTTGTGTTCATGAAGCTTTTCAAATTATTATAAGCCTTGAAAACAGTGTGCTGCTTTATTGCTTAATTATAAATATAATTTATTCAATTTCTAATAAATTAACATCACATTACATTAATAAAATATTATTTATATTAAATGCAATATTTACTGTATTTGTTTTTTATATTTAATAATATAGAGTTCATTCTAATTTAATAAATTAAATCATTTTATGTACCATGGTAGAGTGGTTAAACAGCACTTTAGTTCGCAGAGTGCTCTAGTTTACCTCAAATCTTGATAAAAATGGAAACATAAAGTAGTTTTCAGTCATTTCAGTAATGTACAGTAGCATCAATGCATTGCTAGAGTTACAGTTTTAGTTTGTCTTTTTTACTGGTAATCAATTAGACCTCAGTGTTTCCTAATGTTTTGAGCCTTAAATAGTGTGTGATCACAGTCCTATAACAGCAGAACTGAACCAATATTACAGCTAATGTTCTCAATTCCCTGTCACGGCCCATGGAACCACTGCTTAAATACACAGAAAGACCATATTTGTTATGTAGATTCTGCCAAGATCAACTCCGTATACATAAATGTTTTTGAAGTAGTTGTACGACACCACCACATTTCTGCAGCAAATAAAGCTTTCCATTTAAACAGCAACACGGTTCATTATTTTGCTTTTGCAGAGCATAAAGGCTCCATTGTACACCTTGATGTTTAAGGTTTTTAGTTCTATTTTAGGCAAAGCACAGTCAAAAGAAACCCTTTTTGCCATTTGAGTCCATTATCAAATGAATGTTAATGGGCTTGTAAGTGAGCTTGAGAATGGACAAGATAGAATAGCCTTGTAATTGTCTGCTAGTTTGGAGGAGAAGCTATGGGTCTGGTAAAGGGAGGATCATTAAAGCATCTGGGACTTTCCCTCCTCTTAAAGAAGCCAGAAGAATCGAGAACAAGAATAAAGGAGTGGTGCTCATTACTCTCTACCCCATGGGTAGTATCCTGTTCCTCATCATTTGATGTGGAAATGAGGCTATGGTAAAAGACCATTGAGAAGCTGTTGTCGGACTTTTCACCAAAATGCTTGAGTCTCAGCCGTGAGTGTTATCCACACAGCCACGTCCCACCTGCCCAACGGCTCTGCCTTTTGCTTGTTAAACATACACACACACACACACACACACACACTCGTTCTCTATTTGTTTTTCATAAACAGTTGACATTTGTCACGTCACAGGCTAGGAGACACAGAGGTAAGTGGTCAAACAAGGGTATTTATTGATGGAGACAGAGGAGATAACCAGGAGGGGACGAGGGGTGAGTATAGCACAATTAGACAAGATCCAGATGGCTTAGCTAGAGGTAACAGTCCTTTGTTTTCTTGCAGGAATCACGTGGAACGCCAGGAGCGGTGGAGAAACAGGAACGTCTAAGGTAGGGAAACACACAGGTAAGTATTAAAGGGGTCTGGCTTGGTTCAGGTATGTGAACGGTAGACCGGATGAGGAGGGAGTGTGGAGAGTGTGCAGATATAGTGGAGTTTGATGAGCTGCAGCAGGTGTGGGGAATTAGAATGCAGGTGATTGTGATCTTGTGAACGTTGGTGCTGATGACTGTGGTGACTGCAGTGACAGTGGTGACTGAAGTGACTGTGACTCTCTGACATTACCCCCTCCCCCAGGGGTGGCTCCTGATGCCCTAACACTACGTGGACGGCCATGGCCTCTGGGTGCAGGACGATTCATGCGGTTACGATGGAATTCCTCCAGGAGTAAGGGGTCTAGGATATCGTCCCGGGCCACCCAGGATCTTTCCTCCGGTTCATATCCCTCCCAGTCCACCAGGTACTCAAGCCAGGCGCCCCGTCGCCATGAGTCCAGAATGTTACGGACCTGATAGACTGCTGCCTCTTCCAAAAACTTTGGGGGAGGAGGTGCGTCCGGTTCGGTGCATCCTGTAGTGGAAGGGGAGAAAGGTTTCAGGAATGAGACGTGGAATGTGGGATGTATTCTGTACCTTGCCGGGAGTTAGAGCTGATGCGTGACTTCATTGAGCTGCCTCTGTATTGGAAAGGGACCTATGTAGCGGGGACTCAGCTTTTTGCACGGCAGGTGGAGGTCTCGGGTTGAGGCGGGGAGGCTCACCACGGTACTGAGACAGCACAGCCCCGACGCCGGTGGTCGAGGCATCCACCTCGACTGCAAAGGGGACTTGAGGATCTGGGTGATGAAGGATGGGGGCTATGCTGAACGCTTCTTTGAGATGGTGAAAGGCTTCATGGGCATCGGGGTTCCAGGACAGAGACTTGGGTTTGCCGCGCAGCATGGAGGTGAGGGGCACTGTGAGCCGACTGAACTGGTGAATGAATTGTCTATAGAAGTTGGCAAATCCTTGGAATCGCTGCAGTTCCTTCACTGACTGTGGAAGTGGCCATTGCTGAATGGTAGTTACCTTCCCCTGGTCCATCTGGATACCTTTGGGATTGATGTTGTATCCGAGGAACTGTACTGTGGAGTGATGGAATTCACATTTCTCCAACCTCAGATAGAGATGGTGTTATCTGAGCCGCTGGAGGACCTGCATAACGTGGTGGCAATGTTCGGCCAGGTTCCGGGAGTATATGAGGAGGTCATCAATACAGACAATCACAATCTGATGGAGGAACTCCCGGAACACCTCGTTCATGAAGCATTGGAAGACGGATGGTGAGTTGGATAGGCCATACGGCATGACCCGATATTCGTAGTGGCCTGAGGAAGTGATGAATGCCGTCTTCCACTCATCGCCCGCCCGGATTCGAACGAGGTTATACGCGCTCCGCAGGTCAAGCTTAGAGAGAATGCGGGCTCCACGGAGTTCCTCGAGGGCGGCTGGGACCAGGGGAAGTGAATACGGCAGCTTCACCGTCTGTGAGTTCAGGGCTCAGTAGTCAATGCATCGCCTCAAGCCTCTGTCCTTTTTGCCCACGAAGAAGAAGCTTGAGGCGGCAGGTGATGTAGATGGCCGGATGAAACCCTTTTGGAGAGCCTTCTGGATGTAATCCTCCATTGCCTTGTGCTCCGGGATGGACAAAGGGTAAACTCTACCCTTGGGGAGTTTCGCTCCAGGCAGCAGGTCGATGGCACAGTCCCATGGCCAATGCGGTGGAAGGCAGGTGGCTGCCTGCATGCTGAACACATCCTGGAACGCCTGGTAGTCAGATGGGATCGTACACTTGACCTGAGGCTCAGGGCTTTCGACGAGGGCAGCGCCGCCTCATTCCATCCGCTAGTGGCTGCAAGCGTGCGGAACTCCAGAGTGTATTCGTCAATAGGGGATTCGCCTTGATGTAACCGCAGGAGTTGGTCTTGCACAGACAGCCTTCCAGTGGCTGTAATGAAGACCTCCTTGAAATGCTTGGAGAAAGCTTCATAGGAGTTAATAATAACACGTTGTGCGTTCCAGATCGCCTTTGCCCACAGCAACGCTTTACCGCTTAACAGAGAGATGAGAAAGGCTACCTTTGATCGCTCGGTGGTGAACTTCTGTGGTTGCATCTCGATGAAGAGAGAGATCTGGAGCAGAAAGCCGCCACACCCAGCTGTGTCACCCGCGTAGGAAGCAGGGATGGCCATGGGACATACAGAGGCAGGTGCCGGGGCTGGGGCCGGCATTAAAGTAGCTCGAAGGGTATTGACCAAGTCCTCCAGCATGTCAGCTGCCGCGAGAGGCCGGTGCTCCATGACATGCGTTACAGTCCTGGTCCGGTCTTCTGTCACGACACAGGCTAGGAGACACAGAGGTAAGTGGTCAAACAAGGGTATTTATTGACGGAGACAGAGGAGATAACCAGGAAGGGACGAGAGGTGAGTATAGCACAATTAGACAAGATCCAGTTGGCTTAGCTAGAGGTAACAGTCCTTTGTTTTCTTGCAGGAATCACGTGGAACGGCAGGAGCGGTGGAGAAACAGGAATGTCTAAGGTAGGGAAACACACAGGTAAGTATTAAAGGGGTCTGGCTTGGTTCAGGTATGTGAATGGCAGACCGGACGAGGAGGGAGTGTGGAGAGTGTGCAGATATAGTGGAGCTTTATGAGCTGCAGCAGGTGCGGGGAATTAGAATGCAGGTGATTGTGATCTTGTGAACGTCGGTGGTGATGACTGTGGTGACTGCGGTGACAGTGGTGACTGAAGTGATTGTGACTCTCTGAAAACATTGGACTTAAAACTGTACAATTTGTCAGGGTTTTCATATTTGTAGGGCTGGTAATGGGTGACATTCCTAGTGAAAAAGAAATACACTTTGCATACTTATAAAAACAGCACTTATTACGGAAATAACATTTCAGAAAGTTTACATTAATGTTAAATGCAATTAGAACTTAAGAGTGATTTTTTGACACACAAGTAGGACTTAGTAATGCTTTAACACTGTACTACTTACTGCAGTAGTAACAGTAATTATGCACAATTACATGCAACTAACCCTAAAACAAACCGTAATTCTAACCCTATAGTATGTATATGTTGTTAATTAATCAGTACTTGTATAATTACACTGTAAGAAGGATACCTTAAAATACAGGGTTACACTTTATTTAAGGTGTCCTTGTTACAGTGTAATACATTTAAGTACTGAGTAATGTTAATTAACTACATGTATTTACTATATGTTAGGTTTAGCATTAGGGTTTGTCTTAGGGCTTCTTGCATGTAATTATGCATAATTATTTGTTATAATAATAGTAAGTACATGTAACATGTGTAACAAGGACACCTTAAAATAAAGTGTTACCAATGATTTTATTTATTTGTTTGTTTGTTTGCAGATGACAATTTGATGTTTTGTTTTCTAATGCAAATTCATATATTTAAAAGTGTGATTGTCATTTTGAGACCATGTACTGCTTTTTTCCATAATAATGAGATGAATTATACTCACTTATAAGAAGGTCAAAAAAGGAGTTGTTAAAATCAGATTTATTCTCTTTGATAAATGTATGAGATTTTTTTTTATATGAAGCTGTTATTACATTCTTTGATTAGAAAAGAACTTGCAGAAGATTTAAACCACAGCGATCTGGATAACATCACAGGAGTTCAAGACAAATTGCCTAACAGAGAGGAGGACATTCCTGCAGATTTCAGAAAACAATGTTACACACTGTCTGGCAACCCTTTATGAATTATTGATCCACATTTTTCTCTTCATTTTTGCTTGTGGGTTTCTGTGTTATGACCTACTGTTGATTTCATCTCAGTCATACAAAGCAAACAAGCTGGATTTGAGAGAATGATCGAGTCAGTGAGAAACCAGCCAACCTGAACCAAAAGTAAAATTACCTCAAAGTGAGATCATGCATTTTCACACTAAACCCAGGAAGAAGTATGCTGGTATAATTTATGAGGAGTCTGGGCAGCTTTTTATTATCGTGCTTTTCATGTCAAATGGAATTACGATTTCTTCCTTTGCCTTGTTTGGTTGACAGCTTCAGTATAAAGCATTTCTTCAAATCTGAACTGCTCTGCCTGCAGGTGAAACCATAAGAGGCATTTGTATAGCTTGAAGGTTTTGCAGTCACTTACTTTCATAGAGTATGTTTTGCAATTTAATACCAAGACACACATTGCAAGCAATGGAAAATGAAAAGTATCACAACGAGTGGTGTGACGGTTATATACCTTTCTACTCACTTAAAAATTATATGTCCAGCTGTTGGAACAAGGTTGAAAATGTAGTTTCGGTTGAAAATGTAGGTTCTGGAGTGTTCAGTTGTGAAGAATACAGCAGGTTCAGATACACACAGTCATTTGTTATTATACTGAAAAGAGCACTTTTCAAATACTTCATAGTGCTAGTTCAGAGCTTATAGAGCCTGGTTAAATTGAAATTTTAGATATAAACTATAATTGTAAACCGAATCTTGTTATATTTTTTGATGGAAGTACTTTAACATAAATTGAACATATTGAGTGAGATACTGAAAATTGCAGTAATTTTATTTGTTGCATGAATAAACAAATGGATTTTGTTTTATGGATTACATCACAGTTGCAATTCTCAGACAAATAGGCATCAGTGAAAAACTGTTTAAAAACTGCACAGACAAAATTAAATATAGCACTGTTTTACTTTAGAACTGAAAATGTATAGTGTGTACTCTTGTAAATGGGAGCAAACTCATGGGAAAGGAAAAGTGCCTAATTAGTAACATTAGCGAAACATGGTTTTTATATGGATCTCTGTTTACAACGAAAGCTCATAAACAGGCGTCCCATGGTAGTTGTGTCAGTGCGCTTGTGATTAGCGAGATGAGACACACTAGGCCAATAAAGTGGGAAACCCCCAACTGGGGCATATGCTAATGTTTACCCCACCCCCCTAAAACTAGTGAACTAGGTACATTGGCACCTCACACTGGTTTCCCTGGAGCTCTTCGGACTGGCTGGCGTCACCAAAGCCTGGCACAAGACACACACATGAACATGCAAACAGTGACTCGGACTGCTTATTTTCCTTAACTTGGCAAGTTTACTTGCCTTGCCAGTTCAGGAAGAGGCAATTGGTTATTAAATTGTCTCAAAATGAGGCAGGCTGGTCATTTTTTTTGTGGGGCCCAATAGGACTGTGAAATTTTGTTCTCTTGGCTTAATTTGCAGTCTTCTAAAATTACATTTTCCATGATTATTCTGCAGAACAATAATGAATAGTATATAATGACCTTCAGCACTGTCCAGTGTAAAAGCTTTAACACAAATTCATGCTATACATATAATGTATATATTACCATTTTTAATGTAAATTACATGTATTATTTCACAATGCACTCCAAACTTGCAGAATAAGCTTTAATTACTATATATTTCTTTAAGATAAAGGTACAGCATTTTTTTCACTTTACACCTAAAAAAATAGTACTTTTAACTAAATTTTTAAAAAGAGGTAAATAAAGACATGAAAGTTTAAATCTTTTCAGTGGCCTAGAAAACAGTTGCTGTTTAATTGAACATAAGGCAGGTCATACTTGCTGCCATGTCAAGGTCACACGCCCAGCCAAATGTTACTTTATTTGCATATCCCTCTTATTATCAGACACTTTCATTTGCATATTATGAGTGAAAAAATGGTTTGTGAATATGGCATTTCTTCAATTCAACCTGAATTGAAAATTTTCATCATACTGCATCCACAACTATAAGTGCTAATATAAAGTCCAGGGCCTCTGTAATTGTCAACAACAAGAAAACCTACTAGTGCACCTTTAAAATACAGGTGCATCTCAGTAAATTAGAATGTCGTGAAAAAGTTCATTTATTTCAGTAATTCAACTCAGATTGTGAAACTTGTGTATTAAATAAATTCAATGCACACAGACTGAAGTAGTTTAAGTCTTTGGTTCTTTTAATTGTGATGATTTTGGCTCACATTTAACAAAAACCCACCAATTCACTATCTCAACAAATTAGAATATGATGACATGCCAATCAGCTAATCAACTCAAAACACCTGCAAAGGTTTCCTGAGCCTTCAAAATGGTCTGTCAGTTTGGTTCACTAGGCTACACAATCATGGGGAAGACTGCTGATCTGACAGTTGTCCAGAAGACAATCATTGACACCCTTCACAAGGAGGGTAAGCCACAAACATTCATTGCCAAAGAAGCTGGCTGTTCACAGAGTGCTGTATCCAAGCATGTTAACAGAAAGTTGAGTGGAAGGAAAAAGTGTGGAAGAAAAAGATGCACAACCAAACGAGAGAACCGCAGCCTTATGAGGATTGTCAAGCAAAATCGATTCAAGAATTTGGGTGAACTTCACAAGGAATGGACTGAGGCTGGGGTCAAGGCATCAAGAGCCACCACACACAGACGTGTCAAGGAATTTGGCTACAGTTGTCGTTTTCCTCTTGTTAAGCCCCTCCTGAACCACAGACAATGTCAGAGGACTTACCTGGACTAAGGAGAAGAACTGGACTGTTGCCCAGTGGTTCAAAGTCCTCTTTTCAGATGAGAGCAAGTTTTGTATTTTATTTGGAAACCAAGGTCCTAGAGTCTGGAGGAAGGGTGGAGAAGCTCACAGCCCAAGTTGCTTGAATTCCAGTGTTAAGTTTCCACAGTCTGTAATGATCTGACGTGCAATGTCATCTGCTGGTGTTGGTCCATTGTGTTTTTTGAAAACCAAAGTCACTGCACCCGTTTACCAAGAAATTTTGGAACACTTCATGCTTCCTTCTGCTGACCAGCTTTTTAAAGATGCTGATTTCATTTTCCAGCAGGATTTGGCACCTGCCCACACTGCCAAAAGCACCAAAAGTTGGTTAAATGACCATGATGTTGGTGTGCTTGACTGGCCAGCAAACTCACCAGACCTGAACCCCATAGAGAATCTATGGGGTATTGTCTAGAGGAAAATGAGAAACAAGAGACCAAAAAATGCAGATGAGCTGAAGGCCACTGTCAAAGAAACCTGGGCTTCCATACCACCTCAGCAGTGCCACAAACTGATCACCTCCATGCCACGCCGAATTGAGGCAGTAATTAAAGCAAGGAGCCCCTACCAAGTACTGAGTACATATACAGTAAATAAACATACTTTCCAGAAGGCCAACAATTCACTAAAATTTTTTTATTTTTATGTTTTATTATGTCTTATGAAGTATTTGAATTTGTTGAGATAGTGAATTGGTGAGTTTTTGTTAAATTTGAGCCAAAATCATCACAATTAAAAGAACCAAAGACTTAAACTACTTTAGTCTGTGTGCACTGAATTTATTTAATACACGAGTTTCACAATTTGAGTTGAATTACTGAAATAAATGAACTTTTCCACGACATTCTAATTTATTGAGATGCACCTGTACGTTTAGCATACTTTTAAAAAGAGTACTTATGATAGAAATAATATACTGTAAAAAATACTGAAGTGTGAATTTAATATAATGTTTTCGTACACATTTGCATGAAATTTATAATTAAATGAAAATGTATTATAGTTTAAATTTATATTACATGCAATTAATTCCACTTTAGAGTGTTTTTTGACCCACTTAAATAGGGCTTAAGCACATTATTATATGTAATTTAGAAATGTAATTAACTTTATAAGTAATTTTATAATTGTCTTTGAAATATGGTTTAAGTGTTGAATGTATACTGACAAAGAATTTAAGGTAAACTAAAATATACTTTAATGTCATTTCTATTGAAACTTATATGACATGTATTTATATATGTAATTACACATGTAATAATGAAGTTGCAATTTAAATTTGCATTTGCATTTTAAATGTTACTGCATACCAAATAACACTACATTTACAATTGTAATCAAGTACTTTACATTGCTATAGTATATTTGTCAACAAATCAAAATAAGTGTACTTCTGTAAAGCATGAATTTAAAGTAAAACTTTTAATTTGACATTATTACAAAGTGCACTTACTGTAAGTTTGATTAGAAACAGTCATGAAAGTGTTCTCTCTTTAAGACCTTTTATTTCATTATATTTCATTATAATATTATATTACCTGCAATTACAAAAATTAAGATTTGAGGTAGACTACAAGTGCAAATTTAATGCAGTTAAGCACAATTGTTTTTCACAATTTATAATATTATTAATGGGCAAAATAAATAAATAAATAAATAAATAAAAATAGAATGGACTTCAGTTTTTACATTACATTTATGTTCTAGGCTGATTAGTTCATGCCTCATTAAATTAAAATGTTGTGCACATACATTTTTACCTTCTTTACCACCATCTGGAACACTCCCACTTGCAAAAAGCAACCATTGTTTGCATCGTGATCTCCCTCGTGTGCCTGTCTGCCCCCGCAGATCAGTGGAGTATGTTGGAGCTCGCACTGCTGCTGATTATGAAGAAATATCGCCATGACCTCATCCTCACAAGAGCTCATGACTCACACATCACTGAAACTGAGGATGAACATTGCATTCGGTCATTCTCCTTATTGGCATGCCATACTTGCTTCAAGGTCTTACATACTTACTGTGATACAGCTGTCTTTCAATGCAATCATTTTTTTCAGATGAAAGTAAGCCCTCTAAAGCCATTTAAAGCCCATTTAAAGAGTTTGATGAATTTTCTTTCCAGTGCTTAAACAGGAAGCTAGGCTGGATCATATCAATGCTTGTCCTTTTTTAGACTAGCTAATAGCCTTCAGTTGATGTTGCTGTCTGATTTGACATTGTAAATCAAGTAAAGTGATATAACCACAGTTTGTTTTGTTTTTATGTGTGTGTGTAAATCTAAAATATATTATATTACAATAAAAAAGTAGTGCAGAACTCATTCAAAATCACCTGCCAAATTGAGTGATTAGTTCTTCCTCACATGGTCTCATATAGCAACCCTCCATAGTCAATTCACAGCCGCCTTTCAGGTCACTGGTAGGACAGAGAGTGGGAGTGGAAGTGGGAGGAAGATGACGATGCCAATAGCATTCTCACAGGTGCCGACTCCGGTACAATGAAGTCCAAAAGGATGTGGTTTCATCTGTACCACCACACCCTGCCTTAGTGCTGAGTAACTTGGAAAATCAGAAGCCTGATTGACGAGGCCAGCAGTATTTGTGTTTGGCTAAGCTAAATTAAGCACATGTGGCCATAATCTAACCCCTTTGCATCAGCATTTCACACAGGCACTATCTGCTCTGTTACACTGGCCTTCTTCTGGTATATGCCTGTCACTTCTAATCTGATTAGTGGTTTTGGTGAACTTTTTCTCACTGTTTTTATTCAAAAGGTAGGCTGCTGGAACAACAATGAACCACTGCAGATCAAGCTAAATTCAAAAGATCTAGCAAAATATGACCCAAGTCATTCATACGCTTATATGTTTCTGAAACAGATTGGTTTCAGTATTAGTGTTGCTTGGATAGTTACACCTCTCTTTTCCCACTGTTTTAACTTTATGTTTTTGATTTATGTAAGGTTTATTATGAACCTTCATTGCAGTGTATTGGATAAAATTGTGATAACCACCAAAGGTAACAGGAGACAATGTAAGCATTCTGCTCAAAAATTATGGATGAGCAGTTTCTCAGACAACATTTCTGGAATGAAAACCTAAAAATTAATGTTAAATGGCAAACATGATATAAAATGAATAATATACTCCAGATCATTTAATGATAAAGAAAAGAAAGAAAACAACTGGCCACATGGCAACAGCATTGTTACCTTGGATATCAGTTATTCAGCAGTCTGCCATTTATTTGTTACTGATTTTTGAGAAATGATAGCAATAGTCAATGCTAAAAGCACAAACCAGTAAAGGCTGAGATGTAGACTATTTTAATATGCAGGTTAGTGGTTATAATACTTTAGAAGTGTGCAGTCCTGCTCCTGGAAGGCCAATGTCTTGCAGTTTTTAGCTCCAAACTGCCCTGAATGTTACCAGGACTGTGTTCCACTTCAAATTTTAATGCACTTTCCTCGCTAACTCAGGTACTCAGGTGGACTCAGATGTATGTTATTCCTTATGTTGAACGAGTGTCCACAACTTGTGGAACTCATGCAATTGGTTTAAATGGAACAGCCTAACCCCCTGATCACTTGGAATTCGCTATAAACTTGATTTATTATTTACAGTACTATTTTTGGTCACACTTTATTTTAAGGTCCAATTCACGCTATTAACAAACCATTAACTATGACTTTTGCCTCAATAAACTTCTAATTTGCTGCTTATTAATAGTTTAGCAAGGTAGTCGTTTGGTTTAAGTATTGGGCCAATATGCTAGTAATATGCATGCTAATAAGCAACTAGTAAATAGTGTAGCTGGTCCCTATACTAAAGTGTTACTCATTTTTTTTTCTTATGATTTTATTTATATATAACTTTATTCCTTGTTTTACACTCGCTCCCTCAACCAAAATCTGTCCACATAAACTTCCATCATCCACTCGATGAAATGGAATGCATTTGGCATCAGAGATTCCTCTGGGGGAAGTGCTTGGAGAAGTTAATGAATGAATAAAAGCAAAGAGGAAACATAACCTGGTAATCCTAAAGACTAGACAAGATTAGCTGGTTTAGGTGTGTTTAATTAGGACTGGAGCTAAACCCGGCAGGACAGTGGCTGTCCAAGAGCAGAATTGGACATTTCTGTTATACTTGAAATGACTCTTGAATCTAGATATTTCCCCATATAATCTAGATGTAGATATAAAAAGTTTATACCTGTAGAAAATGTGCCCCAGAGGAAATGTTCATTATATTAGTTTTGACTGTGATGGCCAACAACATGGGTGTGAACTAGACTAAAAGCACAGCAACATATATAAAAAGGTCACGAGTACTGACAGCAGTGGCATCAATTTACATATCCTCTAGAAATAGCATGCTTCTGCAAACCTGACTCACTTGGGAGCTGTTTGCATTTTTAATGTTGAAGAAACCCCCTGTTGTTATACTATAATTATATTTTATCATTTAAAAATAGTAGATTTAATATTATATTTTATATTAATTGAAATTTATATATATAGTGGTGGCCAAAATTATTAGAACACTAGTATTTTCATCAGCTAAAAAATGGTTTTAAGTCAGTTTTTCCATCTTTTGCTGTAGTGTGTCAGTAGGAAATATCAGTTTACATTTTGCCATGAATTGTAATAATCCCATGAGATTTTTGTTTGCACAATGAGTCTGATAACAGCCAGTGCTGCACACAGAGATCTGATCTCATCATCATCCAGTCTGTCTGGAATGACATGAAGAAACAGAACAAACTGAGACAGACTAAATCCAGAAGAACTGTGGCAACGTCTCCAAGATGCTTCAAGAAACCTACCTGCAAAGCTACAGTACTGTTAAAAGTTTTAGGCACTTGTGTAAAAATGCTGTAAAATGAGAATGCTGAGATTTTCTTTATCAATTAACTTCTATTAATTAAATTAAATCAACATTTGGTGTGACCATCTTTTGCGTTAAAAAAAAAAAAATCTCACTGGATTATTACAATTAATGTCTAAATGAATGTTCGGAAATGTAAACTGATGTTTCCTACTGACACACTACAGCAAAAGATAGAAATAACTGACTTAAAATGTATATAATATAATATGTATATATTACTTTTGAATTAACTGTAAAATAAATTGCTGTCTCTGTGCTGTTAAACTGCTGTCTATGTGGCACTTTCAGTACATTTCTCTGTTGGTTTGGGAAGACCAATATGTCAATTTCTGTCTCATCCAATGGCAAGTGTTTAGAACAGGACTACCCATTTGTTGGGAACAGGTGAGATATTGTCCTCATATTCCTGCTATATCAGTCACCCTGCTTCACTGGAAAGCAATCAGGACCACTGTGAAGTTCAACTTTGGCAAACAATAGTCTCCTCTCTCATCAGATATAGTGATCTTATTCTTCTCCCAAGGTGATTATTGTCCTTCAGGGATGCAGCTGATGATGTGAAATGTCACTGTATGAATGTTTGGAAAGGTGTTGCTATGTTGCATGAAAGGACGTTGAAACCAGAGCTGAAATAGTGGGGGATCATGTGGCTGAAAGTTGAAACGGTACCAAATATGTACATTTAAGGTCAGATACCAACAAGCAAGGACACACTCATCTTACTATGAACTCTGGAATGTGGTCTGCTCCTATAATACCAATGCCTCTAAAAGTGTTTACACACTTGAGCATACTCGCACACACACACAGCGTGACTTTACATAATTGCTATAACAATTCCAAGAGCATCAACTGTACAGTGGTGATGCAGACTCCATCTGCTTGGGTGTTTATGGGAATGGCAACATGTGCCAGCATCCCACAGGAGTCCTCTTAAACACCCTCCTCTCTTGACTGGTCAAGTGGTTCGGTCTGGTAGCCGTGCTCCTGTAACTCCTTCATCCACCCTGAGGAAAGTTCTGATCTCACCCAGCGGGCCATAAAACAGTTTGGCGCCAGACTCCGGGCCTGCAATTTCCCTTTAACGCATCTGTCAGCAGGAAACCAAGGCCAGATTAAGAGGACAGTGGGCCATGTCTTGTTTGTTTCCATGTCATGCCCTCTATTCTCTCAGCTGTTACTGTTCTTACCGCTAATGCTCAGCTATGACAAAAGATGCCAGGCTCTCAACAGCACTGTCTCTTTGCCCCTCAAAAGCTGGATATCTTGATTTGTTTATTTTATCAGGAAAACTATTTTGTCCTGGAATGACTTTTTTTTTTTTGTGCAGTAACAGTGGAACATGTTTTGGTGCACTTGCTGCAGACTTCATGTCAAGACAGACAAAAACCTTCAGTCTACTAGCAGGGCACATAGTTTGTCAAAGTTTGTACAAGTCTGCTGAATTCTGAGTCACTACTAGCTGTGATTCTAGATTAAATGCTCTTGGTCTTGCTGAGGACCTGGAACTAAAGTCAGTGGTGGACAGTAACATTTATTTAAGTATTTAAGTACTTTTCTGTACTTTATCAGAGTATATTTATATTTCCCTTTAAAAAAAAAAAAAAAAAGGGGCAGTCGTGGCCTAATGGATAGAGAGTCGGGCTTGTAACCCGAAGGTTGTGGGTTCGAGTCTCGGGTCCGGCAGGGAATACCACGACTGAGGTGAGACCCTTGAGCAAGGCACCAAACCCCCAACTGCTCCCCGGGCGCCGCAGCATTGGCTGCCCACTGCTCCAGGTGTATGTCCACTACTGTGTGTACGCACTTGGATGGGTTAAATGCAGAGCACAAATTCCGAGTATGGGTCACCATACTTGGCCACACACCACTTCCCTTTCCCCCTTTATTTAGAAAATGTTTTACTTTTACTTCACTACATTCCGAAACATATATCACACTTTTTACTACACTACATTTCTTAATGTAACAGTTGTTCCTTGTTATTTTGAACTGGAGAAATCGTCACCCATGCTGAGACCTGATAGCTGTGTCCAATTCCGAGCTGTTTCTTTTCAATGAACCTGTTAAATCCGTTCGCAAATCAAACTGAACAATTCATTCATAAACTGGACTAAATTGCCACTGTTCTCTAGTCAACAATTCACTAATTCAAATGATCCGGTCAGAGCGAGTCTCCAGTTAACAATTCAGTCAATTCACAAGTCTGAATCAAAACCAGCCAAGACTGGAAGAACCTCGGACCTTGAGTGTGTGTGCGAATGATGAAAAGTAAGTTACTAATTCCAAATTTTAGGATTGATTATAGTAAATGAAAATCATACTTAGGTCACAACTGTCAGTTGCTTGTGAACTAAATCTGCTGTAAAATGACAAGATGTTTAAATCCACTGAATGAAATGCTTGAAACATAATGTATGAAACATAACATTAAAATGTTAACATACTGTAGGGCAGTTGGGACCCTCTTTAGTAGAAATTGCATTCCAGGGGCACCTACATAGAACTGAAATGGCAATTTAGCATTGCTGATTAAAGGGGCAGGGGCTCTATACTCGAGTAAAATAAAAAAAGGATTACTTAATACAGAGGTTCTCAAGTCTGGCCTTCAAGGTCAACTTTCCTGTAGAGTTTAGCTCAACTCTTGATCAAACTCACTTGTCTGTAACTTTTCTAGCAATCCTGAAGACCTTTGTTCAGGTGTGTTTGATTGATGTTGGAGCTAAACTCTGCAGGAAAGTGGACCTCGAGGGCCAGTGTTGAGAACCCCTGACTTAATACTTTTTTGAGAGTAATATTTTATTAGGACATCTGTACATTCACTCAAGTACTTTATTTGTGTACTTCATCCAATAGGGACCAGTTTTGAGTTTTAAGTCACTGGAAAAGTAGGCAATAGTAATTTTCTTTTGTACAACTGGGGAAGTACTTCTAAGGGGGTTGCACACTGAGAAGTGTCAGAAATGCTTGTCGTCCAATGGTGACTCAGTGGGTGTATTGAAGGTCCCTGGTTCAAGTCCTTTCTAAGCTTGCATGCATAGCGTTTGCATATTTCCCCCACAATCCAAAGATGTGCAACAGGTGAATTGACAACAGTAAATTGACCATAGATGTGAATGTGGATGTTAGTCATGTGATGGCCATCCAGCCAGAGTGTTTCCCTGCCTTCAGACTGAAATGTTGGGATAGACCCCAAAATCCTTACGATGCTACATAAGACAAGCAATTTGGAGCATGGATGGATGGATGTTTACCACCTTCTGTATTCAGTGTGTGACACCCTTTAGACTCACAGACCCACAATACACATGAGCTGATGAAATCTATTATTTCCAGTCTGATTGGCAGGTCACTGTGCAGCTTCTGGAAAATGGGGTAAACTGATATTTTTATCACTCCACTAGGAAAGGTTTGCAGTCTGCTGCAAGTTGCCGTTTTTTGTTATATTTGTGAACTGGAACTGATTTTTTTTCTTTTTAAGTTATATTTTTGCCTTTATTGGATAAATAATCAGGATAGAAAATTATAAGAGAAGGGGGAACAAGATCAGTAAAGTACCTTGAGCAAAGACTTTAGTTGAAGTAATACCTCACAGTATGTCGGAGTGCACCGTGCAAGTGATGGGAAGTCTTATTCTTGAATAGAAGAAAATTCTGTCCTTAGACTCTTGGATATAGCATTACACTGCATGTTGACCACTGTTGTGGTGGCACTCCATCACATTAAAATGATCCGTTTTTTTTTTTTTTTTTTTTACATTTCAGCCAGACAGCCCCTGTCTGTCTAAGTGGTGGTTCTTGGCTGGAATAAGCGACAATGTGGCTTCACCCTAATTTGTATATTTCCAGTGGGCATGAAAAGTATATACAACATTCACAGGCAAAATACATAGTTTTAATAAATATGAAGTAAAGCGGTATTGGGCCATGTTGCCACACCATAAAATTGTATCCTGTGATGACAGACATAGAACTTGTATTATAGCAGAAAAGGCTGTGGTTAATATTCAGCCAAAAAAGCAAGCATGTAGACAGAAGTCAAAAATCCACAGGATATTGTACCCTATCCAGGGACCTTTTACAATATTTTCAATGTAGCTCTATGATTTGGAACAAACTGTGTCTAATCCATCATACTACATTATATGGAAGACTGGGGCCATTTTTTGGTGTTTACATTTAGAAGGACTATACTGTAAATGATAAAATGAAAGTTAAAACAAGAAAGGGACCTTTAAAGCACTAATAAATCACATTAACTGACTTTGTCAAATTATCATTCAAACTTGATTGTTATAGAATAAATTTACAGAATAAACTTGAGAAAATAAACTTGATTGTAGAACAATGAGTAGAAAATTAACTTGTTGGTTGATGCTATTTAAGATGAGGTACTCGAAAAACTCCTGTGGACTAATGTTTTGGGTCTTCAGTTCACTTTGCTAATCTGTTTTTCAGGGTGAGGACATATTTTCTGCAGTCATTTTAAAAACTGACACCCAATATGTGAATAACACTAGCTTGATTGTTTTATTTTGGCTGGAAAAATCAAGTGCTTACAAGGGGATATAAGAGATTATTAAAGATACACACAGAGTTCTGATGGAACGGCAGTGTGCTGAGTAAGACAGAACAGACACAACTCGACCACAGCGGCACATTCCAGTGGACTCATGGGTATTCTCAGGAATCTCTCTGGCCAGCTGGCTGAGCTCAGAGACCTGTGCTGTGGGAGAACGCCATTGAATTAATGCATGTGAAAAATGCTTCACCAGATTTCTACATGCAATCAGATGTTTCATATCGCCCTGTCTGGATGTGCAGTACTCCCTCAGGCATTATATAATACTAGAAGAAAGTAAATATTTATGAAAACCAAACTATTGTTAGTTTTGGCACTGATAATATTTAACATTTACTGGACCTGCAGTAAGTGTTCAGTTTTTACAAGTTTGTCAATGTAAACAAAGTTTTTCTTAGAACTACAGAAAATATTTTGATATTAAAATGCTAAATCTACAGATTAGCAGATAAAACGGAGTAAAGGAGGAAAACAGATATCCTTGACATCTAGAGAGGAATGTTTTTTTTTTTTATTAGATTTTCTCACAATGAAAGTGCTTACATTATTTGGTGTAAATTGCTCATGCTGAAGGCACTCAAAGGCTGCATATTCACTAGATGAGCTGTGTCAATAGGTTTTTATAGAATCTACAACCCCATAATTCTGTGTAGCGCTTAGGGAAAAATTATTGCAATTAGGAATATTTAATCATGAAAAGTGTTATATTTATTCCATATCTTATTTATATATTCAGTTTTGTTGCATTTTAAATAAAAGTTTTATTTTTCATGCTGCTAAGAGAATGGCCACATAATCAGTGCACAGTTCCTGAAAAATTATTGTTCTGTGAGTGATTAGTCACAGAAAGAATGCTGATCATTGACATTGAGTGGTAACCACAGCATGTTTTCATCTTGTTTCTGTGAACAAGAATTATGGATGCAACAGTTTAACTTGTTTGCTATTTTTGACCAAAGTAATAGGCTATTACTGACAAAAATGACATGCAATTTCCCATCACAAAAAAAGTATTTTAATATAAATTATATGAATCGACTTTAAAAATCAAAATTACAATATCAAGGGAAATTATCAATTATGATTTTTTTGGCTCTAGCTCCACAAATTTTGTGTTCAAGACTTAATAGCCAGTGATGATGCGAGAGAGAAAAGAGCAGGCAATTATTTTTTTTTTATTTATTTTGTAATTTGCTTGCAAGTGCTTTTAAAATCTAATGGCTCAAAAATCTGTTTGAATGGGTATGATTTTTATTGGTTTTTTTTTTTTTAATGCATATGTTTGAAGCAGTATGTGTGGGATATAGTGTCCCCACACTCATAACCAGCAGTGTTGGGTTGCTCTTCTTGGAATCAGTGTATAAAACACTTGTGTCATCTGCTGTCTGGAGACAAGAGGAAATTTTTTGGAATTGCTCCAAATTTTAGAATTCTTTACCAGCTGAGAAAATCATAAAATTTCATGGTGAGATTGAGAGCTTTGTATCTCGTAATAATGATACTGCTAGACACCACTATAATACAAAATCCAAAGTGTCCAGCATACAGTTGTCCCTAAAATTAAGATCCCTGTTTGATTCATTCTTCTCTTACCACATGTTACCGAACAGCTGCTGTGCAAAAAAAAAAAAAAAATCAAGGAGGGGGATGCAATCCATTTATCACAGTGGGCGCCATGGGAGGCCATCATCCTTGCCAAAGACTGACACTAGACCGGTTTAATGTTCTCAGCAGAGTTTCCTAACATTACATCAGTAGAACAGCATCATTATTTATTTATTAACAACCAATGACTATAAAAATGGCACATGAACATACTTATTTGCTAGCAAGTTGATATAAAAAGTTCACCAATTTAAAGTAAATAATCGGCAAATGTGCAATGCTTTAAGAAAATCAAGCTTAAATGACAATTCAACAATAACATAGGCCAGCTCCTGCCAACAGCTATAATGACTGTTTTTCAACACAGGCAGAAAGAATATTCTGTTGTACGAATATATGAACATGCAATATGTTGAAAGAAAGAAAAGGCCCCTGCTTTTAAACAAACAACAAAAACAAAACATTTTATATTTTAGATTCATGCATCCTTTTTTATAAACACTTGAATGTGGGTAAGCTTCATTAAAAAAAAAAAAAAAAAAAAAAAAAGATATAGTTATTGTCAATAACTATGTCCGGATTGGATTCAGAATGTTGATCAAAACATAGATGGAGTAGATCACCCTCCAACTTTGCCCAGCCCTATGCCACTTTTTTCATCATTTCTTGGTAACATTAGGCAGTTTTGATATATATGCTGTTTTATGTTCAGTGATCACTTTATTTTACATGTGCATCTGCTATTGATTGTTTCTGCTTCTTCTTCGCCTGTGTTTGATCAAGAGATTCAGTACTCTTTCAGAAGATGTGTAATAGTGCCCCCTACTGTCAATGACAGTGAAAGAGTTAAACTTCACTGGCTAGCTTGTCCTGTGCTGTTTGTATTATAAACTTGAATAATACTTTAAGTTGTGCAGCTTGTTGAGGAGAGGTCTGCTATTACTTTCATTTGTAGTAATTAGACTTTACGATTAATGGCATATCAGGGGGAAAAACATTGAGACTTTGGGGTGGGCTTTTTAACTTTAATCATTAAGCAACTGCCCTATCAACCAGTAACACTCTAGTAACTACTAGGGTGGACAATACGTCCTCATTTTCCCGGACGTTTCCTGGCTAGGATTATGCTTTCAAATTGCTCTCGTGGAACTTTAATGTCATATACCGATCGGTCTGCGTAGCGCTGCTTCAATTTGAACACATATGTACGTATATTTGCAACACTTTGACTGTTCTCTGTAGAGCCCACCTTCTCACGCACCATGATTGGTCAATTATGTACAAAGCCTGCATGTTATTGGTCAAACTACTTTTTCATCATTACCTTCAGCAAGTATGAAAACAGGACAACAAAGCCAAAACCTGGATATTTTAGGTAATATAGAAATCCTGGCCAAGATGTGTCCGGGAAGAAGAGGACATATGGTCACTCTAGTAACTACCCTGAACATCCTTACATGCTAAATCCCTCAGAATACCATAGAAACTGCATAGCAACATTCTGGCAACAACCCAGTTAAATAAGGTGCATCTTTGCCCGCAGAAAGCTGCCATTTGGAGGAATTGTCCGCGTCCCCCATCCAAAGCCTGTAAGCAGACCTCAGCTCTAGCTGCTAAGGTTCACAGTGCTGCAGGCCAGGCCGCCTCTGCCCTGCATGCCATGGCAATCCTGCAGGTTCATCAGACCAAGGCACTAAAAGAGTACACAAGGGTAGTTCTGACTCTGTCACTGTGTCGGCCCTCGGTCAGGTGCTACAATGGTAGTCCAGGAATGCCATCTCTTGCTGAACCTGGCTGAGATGCGGGGCATCAACAAAGTTCATTTTCTCGACGCTCCCATTTCTCAGGCCGGCCTCGTTGGCAAAACTGTTGAAGACTTTGCCTAGCAGTTCTCGGCAGTCCAGAAGCAGACAGACACCATCAAGCACATCTTGCCTCGGCGTGATTCTGTTTCCACCAAGCCAACGAGGTCACTTCCTCTTCAACAGTCCCAGTACTCTCTTTCACAGTGTGCCAAGAGGCTGCAATTGCAGGACGCAAACACACTCTTTTAGCCAATACACCGTGGGATCCGGAGAACCAGGTAGGAGTTGCACTACACTCTCTGCCTCTACTCCGGGACACATCGCTTCCTGAGTTGGGAAGCCTTATTTCCTCTCACTGCCCCACTGCTGGTATGTCAGGCGTCGTCCCAATGATGCCACTTGTTCAGAGTCTGGGAGCCTGGTAAGCTTGCTTGTGGGCAAGCATGTGCTTGTTCAGATGGACAAGATTGCGATGGTTGCGTACATCAACCATCAGGATGAGGCAGGCTTATGTTTCAAAGTGGAGTCTGTTCGTTGATTGGTGTTCTTCTCGCCGAGAACACCCCCGGAGATGCCGGATTGGTATTGTGCTTTCTTTCCTGCAAAAGAAGTTGGATTGGGGGCAGTCCCTCATCACCTCATCCCCTTTTGGGATCTCTCTGTGGTCCTTGCTGGACTACAGAGAGCTCCATTTGAGCCCCTTGAGTCAGTTAAGCTTAAGATTCTGTCACTTAAGACAGCGCTCCTGACTGCGCTTACTTCCATCAAGAAGGTGGGGGACCTGCAGGCATTTTCGGTTGACGAAAAGTGTCTTGAGTTCAGGCTGGCTGATTCTCTCATAATCCTGAGACCCAAACTTGGATATGTGCCCAAAGTTCCTACCACTCCTTTTCGGGATCAGGTGGTGAACTTGCAAGCACTACCCTTGCATGTCATGCATATACCTGGAAGCACTCAGAGATTTAGAAGCTCTGATTAGCTCTTTGTCTGTTTTGGAGGTCAGCTGAAGGGAAAGCCTGTCTTCAAACAGAGCTTGGCCCACTGGCTAATAGATTCCATCGCCTTGGCATACCATACTCAAGGCAAGCCGTGCCCCCTAGAAGTGAGGGCTCACTCCACTCAGAGCATGGCCTTCCCTTGTGTGTTGGCGCACTGCTCCTCTATAGCAAATATTTGTAGAGCTGCAGGCTGGGTGACACCTAATATCTTTGCGAGATTTTACAGTCTCCGAGTGGAGTCAGTTTTTTTCCTGTGTGTTGGGTATGAACAGGTAATAGGGAGGGTTATGCCTTGCGATTCCATCTGTCTTGGCAAGCTCATTTGCCAGTACCTGCATCACTTATCCTTGTAACATAGACCTTGGTTGTGGTGCTATCCATAGGGACCCCATAATGTCAATGTCGACGTAATGTTGAATGTGACTGACTGAAAGGGAACATCATGGTTATGTAGGTAACCCTCCTTCCCTGAAGGAGGGAACAGAGACGTTACGTCCCTCGTGCCACAACCTTGAACTACCTCTGACTGGCTGGGACCCATTCTCGGCTCCTCAAGGACAAATCTAAATGATTGGATGCATGCCGCCATCCTATATACCCGTATGTTCAGGGAGTGGCTTGCCATGCAAATTCAACTAGCCAATTCACTTTGGGCATTTTTTGTACTACTCAGAGGCTCCCAAGTGAGACCCCATAATGTCAGTATCAATGTAATATCTCCGTTCCCTCCTTCAGGGAACAAGGGTTACATACGTAGCCGAGATGTTTTCAAAATGTTGTAATTTTATAGCAATTTTAGATCTCATACTAAATGTTGTGAACATTGTCAAATGTTGTGAACAATGACAACAAAACAGACAGCTACACAGAACAGAAGTCACAAGAGCTTGACCAAAGCTTTCCGCCATTGTTGCATATGAAGGCACAAAGGAAACAGGATCTTTACTTGGCAGGCGGCCTATACAGTGTTTTAATCCTCTCTTTGACAACACATTACCAGACATACAAACACACTCTCTCTTACCGCCAGACCACTGAGAGTCTGACATGGGCCTCTGGTATTGTGTGACAAGCCACCAAATGTGAGCGTACATTGACAAAAATAGGATTAAGTCACCCAGAGGGTCATATGCCATTCAGAGTGAAGAATTGCTTGCTTGCTAGGCAGGGATTAAAGATATCCTTTGAGGCTTGGAGAATAAGAAGCATGCTGCAATGCCTTAGAGTTTTGCCCATGAGGACTGACATAATTGCAATAATAGCATTAAAAGAATAGTTTGTCCAACAATAAACATTGTCATCATTTACTCACCCTAAGTTGTTCTTTATTTTTCAAGTTATTTGACAGAATATCCATCTGTTCTTTTCCATACAATGTAAGTGGGTGGTGACCAAGACTTTCAATGTCCCAAAAGAAGTTTGTGGGACTTGTGTGGTCTATTTCAATCTTTTAAAGCATAGTGGGAAATTTAAAGTCAGCATGAAAAGAAAATTCACAAAATTCATTCATTTATTTCCTAAATGCATGTCATAGATCTTGTGAACAATTCACTCATCATGTATATGTTGCATCTCTCTCTCTCTCTCTCTCTCTCTCTCTCTCTCTCTCTCTCTCTCTCTCTCTCTCTCTCTCTCTTTCTCTCTCTCTCTCTCTCTCTATCTATCTCTCTTTGACATCATAATTTTTAATCAAATTGTGAAAACAACTGACTTCTTTCTGACGAATGGAGGACTTCTCTAATCAATTAATCCGCTCCTGCAGGCTCACATTCACCTGCTTCCATTTTAGACTCCAGTGATCTCCTGTTATCTCTAGTGTCTTCTATGAAACTCTAAGGATATCCAGCATCTTCTCCTATGACTCTCCAACAATCTCCAACGTCTTCTCCTTTGTAAATACGCCTGTCTATTACTTACCTGTGTTCCCCCTATGGCCTCCACTACTCCTGTCGTCTTCCCCAGTCTTCGTCTGCACTTACAAGCACTCAAGTTATCTCAAGTTTTTCTTCTTTATTGAATTTTAATTGAATCTGCATTACTCATCTGGTTTTTTTTTTTTTTTTTTTTTTTTTTTTTTTTTTTTTTTTTTAGTGTATTCAATAAACTGTTGTGGTTCACTTACCTCCATGAGTCTGCACTATCCTTACAGTCATATTAATGAAATAAATGTATGTATTAAATTGTAATGTCATTATTACAAATGTGTAATTACACATTTTAATACATGGCATATACATTTTAATAGAAGTAACATTACATATTAGTTACTATAAATGTACATGTCAGTACATTCTGGAGTACATTTTAAACATTTCAAAGACAACAGTAAATTATGAGATTACATATGGGC
The DNA here is from genome assembly GCA_039654775.1 of Spinibarbus caldwelli. Lineage (NCBI taxonomy): Eukaryota > Metazoa > Chordata > Actinopteri > Cypriniformes > Cyprinidae > Spinibarbus > Spinibarbus caldwelli. Next base: position 14,427,295 of record CM077223.1, read on the forward strand.
ATTCTTTTAACTAATTGTATGTATTATAAATTTCACTTTAATACCAATACTACCATTTTAATTCCAATACTAATAATGGTAATAGTACTAGCACTATTAATAATAATTTTCTTAAGAGTCTGGGAGTTGTACTTTCTGTGGTATGAATTCAGTTGAGAGTTCTTGACTTTTAGTTGGCACAGGCTCGGCTGTGGCCTTGAATGCCAGCACACTCCAGAGCCTCTGGAAAACTCTACTGTGGGTTTCCGTGCCTCAAGTCAAGTCTGAATCCGAATGGATCGCTACATCCCCTTTAAATACAGAAGCTGTTTGTCTCAAACTTTGCCTGAACCAGATGTTCTGTAACTGTAAGTAGGTTTAATCTGAACTATGCAGCCACAAAAACACAGTTTCATCCATGTATTTACTTTCCTTAATGGATCCCTGTAACTGACCCAGAGACGTTTATTTGCAAAACTGATTTGTGGAAACAGGAATACATTCCTTGCAGACATCAGTATTTCCTTTTTGATTATCCCCTTTTTGATAGCTGGAGCGAGGCGGCGTGTGAAGTTGCAGGACGTTGGGAAAAAGAAAAGCTGTTCACTGTTACAGCATTAAAATCACAGACGTGGTGCAGAAGGTAATGCTGTTGCTCACAAAATATGAGCTGTTGGATCACAAGGACCAAGTTTGAATCCAACCTGTGTCCTTCCCCTATCCATACCCACACTTTCCTGTCTCCTTTTACTGTTCTGTTTCTGATGGCTAAAATAATAATAACAATACTAAAAAAATATTGTCCTTTAGTGTGTCTTTCATTGCACTAATCCTTTACACAACCATCTGTTTATGGAGCGTAGGCAAAGCACATGTCATGCAAAAAAGAATGTGTGAATGTGTGTAAGAATTTGTTCCCACATGTATTAATTCATAGTCATGTTTTATTAATTCGCTCATAGTAATGATTTGACTAAAATGAGGGAACTAATTCTTAAAGTGCTCCTATTATGGGTTATGAAAGGTTCATATTTTGGTTTTGGGAATCCCTAACAACAGGTTGACATGCATGCAAGGTCAAAAAACACTTTCATTTTCTTATAATATGCATTAATTTTTACCTTATCGAAAATCCAAGTTTTCCCAGGTGCGCAACAAGTGGGCGGGCAATATACTAATATTTAATGTTGACGTCAACATGAAACGGCTTGGGATTCGTTTTAAAAACGACTTGTTTCAATGATTCAGAGTCGATTCTTTCTTTTGAGAGACAATAACTTTATACACTGTGCACTTTCAGATTTAAAACTTTGCAGGATGTTTTCATTCACTTAGAGCTGTGTTACACACTGCAGGTAATTTTCAAACATCCAGGGGCACTTTAATTCATGGCCACTATGTCTTGTTTTTTCCTTCTACATGTCATGTGCGGAGCTCTTCAGTTGTTTGTAAAGATAAGAATTTATTGATTTTGAAATAAATAAATAAATTTCCTTTGACATGTCCCACCCACACTTCCTGTTTCAACAGAAAATGCATCAACACATGAAGATGGTTAAACCATTCCATTTTTTAACAACTTAATTTTTTTTTTTTTTTTTTATCCAGAGAGCTTATTCAGCTTTCCTGCTTTTCAGAGAGAGCTTATTCAGCTTTTCCTGCTGGGTAATATGTTTATTTTTTATTGTTGTTGTTATTTCAATTTTATTTTCAAATTGTATTTTTTGTAACTTTATCATTGCTAGTTTTTTTGTCTCATTTTTGTTTTCAATTTGTGTTTTATTTTAATTTATTATTATTATTATTATTATTTTTTAATTTTCATTTTAAATTATTTTAGCTTTAGATTTTAGGGCTGCCAAAGGTAATTCACTTACTAATTTATAAAATTCCCAACACAGTCTAGTGTTACTGTTATTTTAGTATAAATAATATAGTTTAATAATATCTATTAATATTCTTATATAGTTATTATTATAATTATTTTCATTTTAATTGTAACCTTTTAATAATTCTGCAATTTTAGTATTTTAACTTAAACTAAAATTAGAAGTCTGATCTGGCAACTAACTGAAAATATTTAATGACAGTATGCCTAAAAGGGTTTTTTACATTTTTATTTTATTTCAGTTAATATTTATTTTATTTGAATGAACATACATGTTTTTAGTAGGTTAAGTTTTAGTTAACAATAATAACACTGATTACTGATAACTAATGCTAACTATTTTCATGTTCACTTGAGGCAGGTTGTAAAGGTGTCAAGTTTCCAATAATATACCATACATCAAAAGCTAAAGCTAAAAGCTTTTATTTTTTTATTTTTATTTTTTTTATTTAGTTTTCATTTTAGCTTTCATAAACAGTAATAACTCTTCCTGGATCTTTGAATTACCACAGCAAAATAGAGCACAGACTGATTTGGGATGCCTTTGTGTTGTCCTTGTTCCCTGGAGATATGTCCCAGCTGTAATGGACCGGCTGGGCTCCAGAGTCAGTGTGTAAAAATAAAGAACAGAACAGTTGCTCACAGCTGTGAGCTCTACTTTCACCCTTCACAGCTGCGCTACTTCTCTTCTTCTCCTCTTCTCTCCCATCATCCTCCACCACACAACAACAACAACACACACAACCACCCACCCACCAGCATGAGTTTTCATCAGCAGTTTGCTATGTTACAAGTGTGAATAGTGTGAATGTAAATACTTTATTAGAGTTCTTTGGATGCTCTTTCCCACAATAGTAAATGTTTCCAGCAATAGTAGTCCAATATAGACTTGCTTAGACTGAATATGGTCTACCAGTGTTTGAGTTTGGGGTGGAAACATCTTGCTTGCAACAGCTAGCAATCCTATACTGTTTCTCATGCTTTGGTATTGAAGAACCCACTAACTATATATATATATATATATATATATATATATATATATATATATAATTTTGGTACGGACATGAGTGATACAGTATATCAAATCACACAGTCTGTTGAGAAGAGGTGCGCTAATAGTTTTCTAAGCAAACAGACTTACAATTAATGCCAGGCAGGTAGAGACTGGAATATCATAAAGACTTGAGGGTGGGTTATTTTATGAAGATGCTAATAAGTAATATTTAAAACCTTTGCAACACCCCACATAGCAAGTCCTAAAGGTCTGTTCCCACCAGGCTCAATAGCTATAAAGATAGCTATAACAATAACTATATTGCATTTAAAAAAAAATGCATGATAATGTTTATCTATATATTTTAACTGTGCGCTGTTACATCATCTGCTCTGGTATGAATGCTGAAGCTCTTTAAAGTCGTGTGGATTTTGATTAGCTCTCAATGTTTTATCATTCATCAGCATGAAAAAAATCATTCTGAAAGTGATTCCAAAAATATCAATCCATTGTCATTACTGCTATAGCTGTATTGTGCACTTACCAGTTAATAAAAAACAAAAGGAAAGCATACTGCCACAATGAACTCAAATTATATGTTAATACATTTAGCAGACGCTTTTATCCAAAGCGACTTACAATGCATTCAAGTTACAGTTTTTACATTTTATCAGCTCTTGCTTTCCCTGGGAATCAAACCCATGACCTTGGCGTTGCTAGCGCCATGCTCTACTATTTGAGCTACAGGAAAGCTGTAAGTTGATAGTAGTCAAACAATATTTTGACCCTTTTGGCCTTCATCAGGCAAAAACATGACAATTTCAAAATATTTCAATACACACAACTGAGCAACAACCAAGACAACAGATAACACACATATATGAAGACAAAATCTCTCAAAAACAAAAACAAACAAAAAAAATTGAACAATGACAGCACACTGTATTCCCCAAGTCAACAAACAATAAAGCAAAAAGGACAACATTGTACAAAATACAATACCAGAATAATCACACCTATAATTTGATATATATATATACAGGTGCATCTCAATAAATTAGAATGTCATGGAAAAGTTCATTTATTTCAGTAATTCAACTCAAATTGTGAAACTCGTGTATTAAATAAATTCAATGCACACAGACTGAAGTAGTTTAAGTCTTTGGTTCTTTTAATTGTGATGATTTTGGCTCACATTTAACAAAAACCCACCAATTCACTATCTCAACAAATTAGAATATGATGACATGCCAATCAGCTAATCAACTCAAAACACCTGCAAAGGTTTCCTGAGCCTTCAAAATGGTCTCTCAGTTTGGTTCACTAGGCTACACAATTATGGGGAAGACTGCTGATCTGACAGTTGTCCAGAAGACAATCATTGACACCCTTCACAAGGAGGGTGTCAATGATTGTCTTCTGGACAACTGTATGGACTCTTCAATGTCTCAGGAAACCTTTGCAGGTGTTTTGAGTTGATTAGCTGATTGGCATGTCATCATATTCTAATTTGTTGAGATAGTGAACTGGTGGATTTTTGTTAAATGTGAGCCAAAATCATCACAATTAAAAGAACCAAAGACTTAAACTACTTCAGTCTGTGTGCACTGAATTTATTTAATACACGAGTTTCACAATTTGAGTTGAATTACTGAAATAAATGAACTTTTCCACGACATTCTAATTTATTGAGATGCACCTGTGTATATATATATATAGTGCCTTTCTATATGAATACTTATGTATACACTATACAGAGGTAAGGCACTTGGTGTCATAACTTGTTCTTTACCAGCAGTGTTGGGGAGTAACTAGTTACATGTAAGGAATTATGTAATTTAATTACAAAATAAATGTAACTGTAATCTGTTACAGTTACTGAGGGAAAAAAATTGTAATTAAATTACAGTTACTTATGAAAATGTTAACGATTACAAAGGGGATTACGTCTGAATATTTTCACACACATACAGATTTGACTGATTTCTTTCCCAAATTGCATTGACTGCTTTAAAATATGAGACACCAATGTTTCAGGAGTTTAGAATTGTATGAACTGTATGTTCTTGAAGGGCCCCAAGCTCTCCAAAACACCACACACTTGAACAGGGCTTCGCGGGAGTGGACGATGCTGTGTCTGGCCAAGTGTTCACGCTGTTTGAATCCCTTGTCACAGGTGGGACACTTGAAGGGTTTCTCTCCTGTATGGACTCTTCGATGTCTCTGCAACTCAGATGAATATTTAAAGCGCCTCTCACAGTCTGTGCATTTCATCGGCTTCTCCCGAGCAGGGTCACAACGGTGCTGCACAAAATCAGATGAGGACTAGAAGCGGCGGCCGCAGAGCAAGCACTTCAGCGGCTTTTGGGAGTTCTGGTGCCTCTGTAACACTGACGACTATTTGTAGCCCTTCCCACACATGTTGCACATTCGATCCAGAGCTCGATTCTGTACACTTGTGCCTTAGAAGTTCCCCGGTTTGTCTGAAGCCCTTTTGACAAATGGCACATTTGAACAGACTCTTGGCACCGTGGATATGCTGGTGGTACAGCAGGTGGGAAGGTTGCAGAAAACCTTTGTCACACTGATTGCACTTGAAAAGGGTGATCTGCTGGGTTTTTGTGTGTACGACGGTGGTGAACAAGCGGGTACTGCTGCTTGAAGCTCATCTCATTCCTCACACTGGAAAGGCTGCTCTTCGGAGTGGGTGCGCTCGTGCTGCCTCAGGTCCGAGGTCCGTTTGAAGCTTTTCCCACACACTGCGCAGCGGAAGGGACGCTCTCCAGCTGGCTGGCACTGGTGGTGCAGCAGTTCGGACGACTCCTTAAAATTAAGCTCACACAGGTTGCACTTGAAAAGGTGCTCGCCAGAGTGAGCGTACATGTGTCTTACCAGGTGCTGCCTGTGCTTGAAGGTCTTCTCGCAAATGGCGCATTTATACGGGCAATCAGCACTGTGAGTGCGCTGGTGGTGTGCCAGATGAGAAGCTTGACTGAAGCTCTTCTCACAAGTGTCGCACTTGTAGGGTTTCTCACCAGTGTGCACTCTTTCATGACGCGAGAGCTCTGAAAGGTGGCGAAATGCCTTATTGCACACCGAGCACTTATATGGACGGTCAGAGCCCTGGAAAGCTGTAGTGGAAGAGGAACCCATGGCTGCCCCATCACTGGATGTCTCAGCAGTAGAGGATTGCTGAGGGTTAGAAGAGGAGGTGTCTGGGCGGTATGTTTTTTCACAAATAGAGCACTTCATTGGATTGTTTCCATTGGTGTGCTCATTATGATGTTGTGCCAAAGACGTGAGAAGGGAGAATCCCATTTTGCGCACACTACACACAAACGGCTTCTGCTCACCCTGGACACACTGATGCTCTAGAAGATCCGTTGTTTGGTTGAAGATCTTCATGCACTGAATGCACTGGAAAGAGCAGTCATGGTTAACCATGCACTGGTGCTCATGGGGATTGGCCAAGTGCGAAATATCATGGCCACACGCACCGCATTTGTGGCCACCTTCACTTCCCACCTGCAGCTGAGGTTGCTGTGCTGGTAGCGGGTGCTGCTGTGCATTTTGGCCATGCTGAGACTGCTGTAAAGCAGGGTCTGCCTGTAGGACAATACCATATGCAGCACTGCCCAAAGCATTCTCTGCCCTTTGTAGAAGGGGGTGCCCAACAGGAGGAGGGGCCACTGCATGTTGCTGTTGCCATGCTTCTGTCATTCTTCCACTGTACATGTATGAATTCAGCTTTCAGGGATCAGCACTTTGGGACCTGATTGCACAAAAATGTTCCAACAAGTGATAGTCAGACACATGCTTATTTAATAACAGTTTTATTTCCTATTTGGTTTTATGTATATGCTTTATTTTTTAAGATTAACTGTTTTTTTTCTCCCAAAGCATTGTTAGATGCCTGTCACGTTTCACCTACAGTGCTGGAACAAGGAGACGTAGGACAGTTACGATAATACAGTCTTTATTCATTCAAATAAAGACACACAAGGAACAGGCAGGAACACACACATAGGATGAGGGATCGACGAACAATACTGGACCCTGGACAAGGAAAGACACAGGGCTTAAGTAATCTGGAACTAAACGAGGATAATTAATCAAACACAGGTGTAACTAATGGAACTAAATGAGAACAGGAACAGGAAAACCAAATATGGGCACAAACACGGGAGAAACTGGGTAAAGGAGAGAACATGGGGAACAAAACACAAGACATAGAACTGACATTGCCAGTGTTGACTGTCATAGCTATGTAAAGATTTGATTTCAAAAACAGTATCATAGCTATTAAACTATATCTTGTTATGATTTTAAATCAGTATTTAACCTCAGAGCCATCTCTAAGTAAAAAGAGGTGCTAAAGTCTGATTTTGTGGTGGTTGCGTTTAAAAAATTATATTATTACAATCTTAATTCAAATGTTTCTGCTTTAAATATTTGAAAATGATCAACAGTTGAAAAATTTGCTAGAAATTAGAAAAGTAATCAAAAAGTAATCAAATGTAATTAGTTACATAACTTTAAGTAATTGAAACACTTATTACATTTTAAATAGTAATACTACTTTTATTATTTGTTACACTACTTATTACATTTTAAATAGGGTAACTTGTAATCTGTAACCTATTACATTTCCAGAGTAACCTTCCCGACACTATTCACCAGTATATCGTAAAGAGAATAAATTATGTTTCACAAGATTAAAATGGATGGCAATGGGATTCTTTTGATACAAACATATACTGTATCTGTGTTTTAAAACTCTTGAGTTTTTCCTTTACATGCCTAACCACACTGGCATTTGATCATCTAAATTACATTATCAGTGTTACATGTACACATTTACTATCTGTACTTACTATCAGGTACGGAAAAAATGGGTTGTACAAAATTACGTGAATGTTGGGCATGTATTTGACGCACACTTACAGACAGTTCTTTGAGGTTCCATACTTATAGGCATCCCTGTTTTCATAGAATTAGAACGGTTTTTAAAACTTTATAATCATAGTTATCATTATAGAATCCTATGTGTGATTGGGCCTTAATGTTGTGGTGACAAATTTTTGCATTAAAAAGCTCCACTCAAATTAAAAAAAAAAAAAAAAATTCCAGCTATTGTTACAGAAATTAGACACTTTGCCTTTAAAGGCAAAAGTTTAGGGACTCGTGGTACACTGCATCTCGTGTTTTCGTGTGACTTCCCCTTTCAGGGGGTGTGAGATGCCAGGTCATCCCTATGGACAGAGCAGGGCTATAACTTGCATTCTGGCAGCTGATCATTGGAGAGCAGGAACAGAGATGGGACTCGAGGTCAACTGGTAATCAGCAGACAGAGCAGCAGGCCTCTCTAATGAAGATGCCTGGCATGACTGACAAGCTAAAGCAGAAGCAGGAGGGATGAATGAGACAGAGTCATATGCTAATAGATGTCACTGTGATGACAGGATGAGGCCATGCTGTGCCAAGCATCTTGCCTCAATGCCAGCCACCAGGAATTCCATCTCATGTGCTTTGCACAATATTGTTTGCCATTATGATTACATCATTTCTTTTGAATTTTTGGAATCTTTATAAAATAATTCTGCCATTTATAAATGACATAACATAGAAGTAGGAAAGAAAATTTGAGCACTTGTGCACAAAAAGTGCTGTGAGTAGTTGCCAGTCAAGATGCCGTCACATTTATCGCTGTTTGGTAAGTTTTCACAGGTGAAATCCAGAAAGTTCAAAAGGAATCCATGTGATGGGGAATTTCATGTCAGGATTTCCCTACGCAGATTTAGCAAAAAATTCATGTTTGTCGCGCAAATTTGCCTCTTTCACCAACAGAAAGCTGCTTAATTTGAAAGTGCCTTCTGTGTGAACTGTGCTGCATTCAGCTATATTCCATTAAATTTCGCTAATGTGACTGCATCATTACACTCTGTGCTTGCTAGTGTGTCTCTATGCACTTAGGGTGTTCTGGATGGTCCACAGGACATGGCAAGACAGGCTGTTGGGTTTTAGACATGTTACTATATGGTTTCGAAGGTGTTTGGGTGTCTGCTAGAACTCTAGATATCACTTGGGTTCCTCCTTTAAATCAGTGGTTATCAAACAATTGTTACGGTGTGTGGTCGTAGAGAAGCACACACACAGGAGTAATCCCAATAAACAGTCTTTAATTCCAATTTAAACTCAATAGACAGGAGAATCACCAGAACTAAAAACCACAAACACATAAGCACATACTCACAGCAATTTTGTACAGAAGTGCTCAAATTTTCTTTTCTACTTCTATGTTGTGTCATTTAGATATGGCAGAATTCTTTTAAAAATAATGGGAGACCAACAAGATAATTAATCAGACACAGGTGAACAGAATAACACAATCAGGCAACACAGGAAAACTAGATCAAGGGAAGAAAGCAATGAAGACACAACACAATGAACATGTGACAACAGTATAGGCCAGGGGGCCAATAGGAGTGAAGCCACAGGATGACTCAAGTATTCAAATTATTTAGTTATTATTATTAATATATTATTATTAATATCATCAAACTCTGATCTAAAATAAAATTCTAAAACAAAACAAAAAAACATGAAATCGAATATTATGTTAAACAACAGGCCTTTAACAGTCATTGCTTTAAAGAAATATTCCAGTATTTCAGTATTCAAATGAAATATTCCAAGATCACCTACATTAATTATTTGGTTAAAACTTTTATCTGTATTACTGGTATTATTTGAGACGTTGAGCATGTGTGGGGTGTTGTCTTATTATGAGTAACCTTAGATGACAGACTTTGCGGCAATATATAAAGAGACCATCAGCAGCTCGCCTGTTGCCTACTACAATTTCATTAGCGCCAACTGAACAATGCACTGCATGCTGAGAAGACCTCTCTGCCCTTGTTCACTCATACAAATAAAACCTCTGCTTTTCTCTTATTTAGTTGTAACAAAAACCCAGCTATTCAAAATTAATTAAAACTTGATTACTTCTCAGATACTAAATATTTTAGCTTACAATCAAACAAGATGATTTTAAAGTGTTAGTTCACCCAAAAATGAAGGTTCTGTTATCATTCACTCACACTATGGTTCCAAACCTGTATGACTTTGATCCTTCTGTGGATCACAAAAGAAGATTTTTTGAAGAAATTTGGTAACCAAACATTTTTCTGGTGTTGTGTGCAGTCTCTGACCTTGTGTCTCCAGTGACATGAGATCATGGCAGGATGCATTCTGACAGAAGCAGGTGTTATAGGCGCCAGGACTGAAGCGGCCAGTTCTGACATTGTCACCCCTCTTAAGTGACCGGATAAAAAAAATAATAATTAAAAAAAATAAATAAAATGGCGATCTCAGAGAAGAACCACATTTTAATGTTAAAATTTTTTTTATAGCCTAAAGAACACTTTTCTACTACAAAGAACTTCTGTGCAGTGGGAAAGTTCCATGGATTTTAAAGATTCTTCATGGAACTGTACACCCTGACAAAGAACCATTTAAGAACCTTTATTTTTAAGAATGAAAACGGAGAACACTTCACACAGCAGCATGTTACCCAAAGAGTCTGCGTATTTCGCTTCACTTTACACATGGACAGGTGGTCTGAGGGACAGTGAGCTGTGTTTTAATCCGACTGTCTGCCTCAAGGGCTGTGAACACATGAGTGCTGATAGCTGACATTATGTTCTCACTACATCCATCCAAATCAAATGAAGGCCATATGATCATGCATGTCTTTTGATATGGAATGCTTTCAGCACAAACTGTAGAGATCGAATCTGTAGAGAACTAAGTAACTGTAAAAATTCTCATGAATCATATGACTGCCCTACCATGTTTTTATGATGTGCGTGGCTTAAATTCATAGATTAGATGGTGCCCTCTGCTGTATATTTATGTGATTGGCATGTACAGTGACCTCAATGTCTGCATTAGACTTTTGTGCAATTACTTTTAACTAGCTCTTGCAAAGACATTTGAGTAGATGTACAGCATAAATTCAGTTCCAAGTCTCAAGTTCACCAGACCACAGATGTAGTATACTTTGTACCTAACAAAACAAAGTATACAAATATGTTTCTCCACTACATTTTAAAAGTATATCAAGTGTGAAATAACTGAAACATAACCCTCTTTGTGTGAAATAATAGCACAAACATATCTTTCAGTTTGTGAAACATTAGGCACAAATAGGTTAAGATTTACCAACTGCTCTTTTGGCATTAAAAAACTACTGTCAGGATTTACTAAAGACAGTGAAAAATTAGCGATGGAAAGGCATGGACAAAGAGTTTCCGTTTCAGATGGAAAATATATAGGAGGAGAGTATTTCAATAAATCATGCAATGTGATTGACTAGTCAATTTACTGGTATTTGCACCATTATTTAATGCCCTAAACAAGCATGTCTTAACTTAAGACATGCATGTTTTGGGCATTAAATAATGGTGCAATGAAATTGAAGCTATGTCAAACACAAAATGGGTTAAGACTCTAAACCCATTTTGTGTTTGACATGGCTGCGATTCTTACTAATTTGCGCTGGTCATTATGGAAATGAGTCTGTGTTCTTTTATTTGCACATTATCAGTAGATCACCTGCAGAAATTTCCACTCCCATCTGCTCTTGGGATTGCAAATTTGGATGGAATTTTGGAATTTGCCCTGCTTACTAAATCATAAACAAACCATAATCTAAGAATTTCTTTGAAATTTCCTCATTCTCGATAAGTCACCTAAGCAGTCTGGTTTAATTTTTACAATAACCATGTTTTTATGAAGCAAATTTGTAAAAAGTAAAAGAAAGATGGAATTTACATAGTTAATACAAGTATTTCATAAAACACAACTGAAAAAAATCAATAGATTTAAAAACTATACAAATATGTACTATACACATATAAACACAAATACTGTGAACAGCATTATTATACACGTTCCATGTGTAATGTTCCTATGCAGAAGACTCTGAGTTTAATTGTGCAGAGGTGTTGATGAGATCTCTTGGTAAAGTCTCTCTTGCCTCCTGCATGCGCTTTCGTGCCCTCTGAAATGCTTCTGAAATCATAAACACACACAAAATCAGAAAGTATATACAGTACATCCTGTAAAATATTGTTCATCTGTACTGAGGTCAATAGTAACTAGGGTTAGGTTTTTTTTTTTTTTTTTTTTTTTTTTTTAAATCTCTAACTGTAAATGTGAACAATTACCTTGGCAAGTGGCACTAATTAATAGCAATTAAGGTCCTGAAGCTATTTAGTCTTGTCTTACCCAGAACATTATTGACAGAGCCCTGCTGACTGTGTCCGCCCAGCTGATCCAGAACAGTCTGTCTTCTTTTCTTCAGGGTGCTGGCATCAATAAAAGCCCTGAATAAAATACAACAAGCTCTTACAGTCTCAAAAGGGAAAAATAATACTGCTGCAATCACAAAATGCGGTGACTGTGCTGGCCAACCTGGCATGCTGGATACAATTAAGAGTAAAGGTCACACTTCCAGTGGTTTGAGTGCGAAAGCCAAAGCGACTCAACCGCTCTCCCTAAAAATAGAAACAAAAGAACATTAAATTGAATTACTGGACATGCTAGTGTAAATCTTTACAGCAGGAAATGTATAATGAGTCACCCTGAAAGTGCCAGGCACTCTGACATAACTGATGTCTTCAAGTTCAGGTGCTCCGCCGATGAAGAAGCGTCTCAGTTCAGCCACTGTGCCGGACTGGAGGGGTCTCCATGTGTGGCAAGTCATCCTGTGATACCCTGAAAGCATGAAGTCACTACTGAACAAGCTGACAGAAATATACTGAATAGAACTTACTTGTACAAAATTTACAGTTCATTATATAAATGATATCCTAGGTTTAAAATCTTGAACTGGAATGACATGTGACAAAATTACATCCTTGTGATTAATAAAGTGGATCACCCAGGCTGTATTTATTTGAACTAAATAAAAATATTGTAAAATATTATTACAATTTAAAATAAGTGCTTTCTATTTTAATATATTTTAAAATGTATATTAATATATTTTAAAATGTATTTATAGCTGAATTTTTCAGTAGCCATTACTCCAGGCTTCACTTCACATAATCCTTCAGAAATTATTCTAATATCCTGATTTGGTGCTCAAGAAACATTCCTTCCAGAAATGATTTGTAACATGCCTTTACTATTACTTTTGATTAATTTAACACATCCTTGCTTAATAAAAGTGTTGATTTCTTCTTGAAAATAAAATCTTACTGACCCCAAAATAGTGATATGTTTCACAATTTGACCATGAATATGTTTTTACCAGATACATTTTCCAAAAATGTGTTGTTGTTTTTTGGTTAAAGTACATCACCCATATCACAATTTTACTCCAAAAATTCATAAATGCTGGTTACAAATTGGAATATACAATAATTTTATTGTTTGTCCTACTTGGTGTTGAGGAAGTTACATATGAATTTAAATGAATGTTTGAAATGTTTTTGGTTGATATATATGATTTAAATGGGAAATATATATGATATATATGACTTTTACCAGGTAAATTAAACAAAAAAACTTGTCATATGTTTATGGTGTCATTATGTCACCCACATCACTATTTTACTTGTTTTTACCAAACAAAACAAATGCTTTGCGAATTGGTTCTGTATCATTAAAAAGAACAGATTCAGGACAACCTCAGACATGAATGTCACTACATTACACTTTGCGATACTTCAGAACAAAAGACTGTCCTACCCGGCGTTGAGGGAATGACCAGGAAGCCATAGCCTTCAGTTCTGTAGCGCTGCCAGAAATCCAACGAGAGAACTTTGAAATACAGCACAGGCCACTGGGGTAATGACCCTGCACAGATGATCAGCACCTGTGTTTATTCACTGGTAATTTATTTTCATATCATCAGGAAGTTGTCTATGTAATGTATTTTTCTATTCTTTAGTTACATATATTCTGAGACAATCAAAGATCTCACCATCAGACTCATCTTCCTTATGGAAGAAGGTCTCAAAGCTGAATGGATAGGAGAAGAAGGCAACATCCTCCTATAAAACAGAGAACATGTTTACCACAGTTCCATGAACACACAGCCGGTTGATGGGGTTTACTAATATGACATCTTACCTTTCCCACACTGCGTGTGCGACATGTCTGAGTCACACCAGACAGACAATGAAAGGGAACACTGGACCAATCTGAAGAACATGGAACACCATCAATTACTGACAAAAATTGCACAAAACAGTAATACAATGACTAATGTCTGAATGTCATTCCATTAGTTTAAAAACCAAATGTGTACCTTTGTCTTCATTTTGAACAATATAACTATTGTTTGACTATTTAAAACTTAGCAAACTAACACTTTTTGCTTGAAAATATTTTTGCTTTTAAAATCTTTCTGTAAAATAAATACCAGTTGGTTTGATTTTGTCATCAAATGCAATGCCATGCATACATTTATAAGTGAGACTTAAAAACCATTGAATTTTTTTCCCCCATTGTATGTGGTTGAGAGTTGGTTGACTTACTATTTGGTAAATCCAGGAAGAAATGGACATAAAGATTGTCATACTCATAGCCCTGAGCAGAAACTGAAAGGAAAATTGGCATATTATGATGTGAGCAGAAACTTCTGAGACCCGATTTGCGATAAAATTAAAAATATATATTGCAAACACTGTGCAATTTAAGCATGCATTTAATGTACTGATGTTATACTGCTTTGCCCGCAGTAAATCTGGGCTAAACTTGATGATCAGGATAACTAGTGTTAATACTCACCAATCTCTCCATTTACAATCAGGCGAAGTATACCTGGAGGTGGCTAAAGGAAGTGTTTGGACAATCAGAATAAAAATGTCACCTTTTTTATTTGAAATATATGTATGACACCATAAGTCTGGATAAGAATTGTAATTCTTACCATTTCAAAGTCTTGGCCAACCAGGCTGTTGAGGTAATCTTTGTGACGTGTGTACAGCTAAAAAAAAAAAAAGAAAAAAAAGAAAGAAATGTGTGAGAATGATGACTCCACCAGAAAGGGGTCAGGAATTCAGTAAGCCCTGGGCCAGCCAAAGAATTCCATATTGCTCCAGGGACATTGAACGTGCAGTTTAAGATGCTTTGGATATTTTTTTTAAAGGTAATTTTAGCTTATTTTATCTCAGTTAGTTGCCAAGGCAAGATTTGTTCTGCCTCAAACAACACCTTGTCTTGGCCAAAATCTAATGCCAAAATATCATGTATATCCTTTGCACATATGCAATCCCAAAACGCATTGCTCAGAAGATGAACATAGTTTTACATTTTACATTAAATGATTATATTCAGTGCTGCAAAGTATCAATAGAAAATGGTGAAATTTAATTAAAAAAAAATGTATCAAGTATTTGTGCTTTATTTTGTGAAATAACAGTGAGTGCTATTTGCATAGCGTCAATAAATGATCGTTATCAGAAGTGTTTCAAATCAATCCCTTATGAGATTCCATGTCAGGATGCTGCCTTAAAAGATACTAAGACAGTGAATGAGACAGTGAAACCACCAATCCTATTCAAGGACAAAGGGACATACATCTCTGTACATGTGCTGTTCTCTCTCTTTCTCCTCCGCATGAATGTGTGATGAGGCGTTCTCCAGATACAGCCTCCACACCTCCCTCTTCTCCCCCTGCGTTTCCAGCCTGGTGTGAAAGACAGTCAAATACACCTTCTGTAATCACAATGAACTCATCCAAATATTATTCACAAGAGAAATTGACAGAAGTGGTAGGTCTTGCCTGTAGGCTCCTCTATTGTTGTTAAAGTCTGGTTTTATTGTGATTACTCCATTACCATCTGCTTTTATGGTGCATAATACATATTCATTCTCTTTCAGGCCCAACCTGTAAAACACAGTCACATATCTGGTTATTTCATATTATTTTAAATTGGTCATATCATAAAAAAATCTTATTTTTCTTGAAGGTCTTAAAGGTGCAGCAGCAAAAAAAGTCAGTTTAATTTTGAGGGTAAAACAGAGAGTGGAAAATGGTGATATAAAACTACAAAAATACCCTTTTTGGTGTAAAAAAACCTTCAACTGTGTTATTAATGGACCTCTGGCCAAATAAATTATAGGACAATGTTTAAGTGGATAAAAAAAGAGTATTGTCACACTTACTTCCCTGAAGGCCCAAGATCTCCCATGATGTACATGGTCTGCACTGGTGTGTTGATGATGTGACTGTTCTTTATGAACTCCTCCGAAGGCTCCCATGTGATTAAACGGGACTTGGGAACATTAGACTCTCTTAATTGTGTGTAAAAAAAAAATAAAAAAATAAAAAAATCACAGGTAAACCTCCCAAACTTTCCAAATATGATAAATGCTTTACAGAAAACCACCTTACAGGCAACTATACTATGGGCTTCTAGGTACACTTACACAGGACGTCTCTCTTGTCTCCTGTGCCTAACATTGGCCATGCGTTCTGCTAAAAAGGTTGGTGTGGACTGAGCTGGGATCAGTAGACTCTGAGCTTGCTGTCAATACAATAACAACTTCAGAAAACTGTAAAAACTTGCAGCCTATACATCTAAACCTGTCGAAACCATGTCTGGGTCATATCTAACACCAAATAATTCATTATTTTTTAAATTAATAAATAACAAATTATATTTTGCTTAAAGAAAATACATTTTAAAAAATTAAGATTTTTGTATTGTGATATTATATTAATGATAATTCTTAATTTCCCAAATTCTCTTTTGGTGAGAAAACCTATTCTGTTCCCTCTGACTTCCATTATATCAACAAAAATAATACTAAGTCATTGGGAAAACTGTTTGGTTAACGGCATTCTTCAAAATATCTTTTTTCGTGTTCAGCAGAAGAAATAAATGCATACAGGTTTGCAAATGATGACAGAATTTTCATTTTTGGTGGACTACCTTTAATGGTCCTAAAATTATGCAAAATAAAATTTCTTATTTTGTTCTTTTGATTTTGTGGTGAAATATGAACTAGATATGTTTTTGTCAGGTTTATGAAAGAAAATAGTAGAGTCATCTGACCTCTTCCCATTTGGAAAAGCGATCAAAGTCTGTGTAGGTGAAAATGCGCTGGTTTTGTCTTCTTTTGGATCTTTCCATTGCCATGATTTCTGTGTGATACTGACGCTCCAGTGGTGTTTGACAATTTGACTCTGTTTGGTAAAGGTCCACTTCATACTGCATATGAATGACAAAGCAGAACTCATCAGATACACCATGAAAACAGGTATGGGTTGTTGACTGTTTAGTGTAGGGTGGCCAGATGTGCTTGTTTTCTTGACAGTCCTAGTTTTTGCTGTTTTGTCTGCAGCTGTTCCTGGAAATGTCCCTGTTTTACAACATGTTCAAAACAGCACACAAATACACTGCAAAAAAACTTGACCAACATAGCCAACTGGTTATCGGAGCAATCATGTAGTGATTATTTTCACTAACAAATTCAGCTGCAAGCTACACTGATTACTTGGTCATGCACCGCTACTTTAGTCAAGAAGAACTTAACCTTGTCGAGAGCAGAGCACTATTATCATCAATGACCAAAAGAGACCTTTTTATCGCTTTTTTAAAATAGTAACATACTAACTGTTTATGTTAAATTAAATACTGTTTGTATGTACTTTATTACAGTGCTTCAAAAGGGTGCAGGATTGTATTGCAAACAATTTTAAACATTCCCAGAAGTTTCACTGTCACATCATAACTATATCACATGGTGAAGGTACACCGATATTAAAAAAAAAAAAAAAAAAAAAAAAAAAAACCCTAAACAATAACACCTGCAACAATTATATATGCAGAAAACACATACGTTGTGCTCAAAATGAGTCTAAAATACAAAATAATAAGCCTATTTAAGGATATAGTAAGAGTAATTTCAATGCACAAGCATAAAATACCATTTGAAAAGTTAAAGGCCTGGTTTCACAAACGGGGCTTAGCTTAAGCCAGGACTAGGCCTTAGTTAAATTAAGACATTTAAGCAACTTTTACAAAAATGCCTTAGAAGAAAACATTACAGGTGTGCATCTTGACACAGAACAATGACACTGACATAATTTAAGATTTGTCAGAGCAAGATATTTTCAGTTGAGACAGCTCAAACATGCATTTTAGTCTGGAACTAGCTTAAGCCTTGTCTGTGAAACAGGGGGCAAAAGTTTAAAAAGTTGTAATTTTTGTATATAGTATAATCAGTTTGTGAAAATTAAAGTATTAAGTACTGTATAATTAGAAAATGTTTAAAATATCTATTTATCATATGGTCTTATTAGTGCTGGGCAACGATTAATCGCATCCAAAATAAAAAATTTTGTTTACATATGTGTGTGTACTGTGTATATTTATTATGTATATATAAGGACACACACATACAGTATATACATATATTGAAAATATTTATTTACAAGTATATATTTATATTCATATAATTTATATTATATAATATATAAACTTAACATATTTTTCTTAAATATATACATCCGTGTGTGTATTTATATACATAATATAAATATACACAGTACACACACATATATTATGTACACAAAGACATTTATTTTGGATGCGATTAATAGTGATTAATCTTTGCCCAGCACTAGTTCTAATATAATGTGTTTTTTTTTTTTTTAGAGTTATAATTTAGCTATAATATTATTTTGCACTGCTTGCTATTCACAATGGTTACTATTAACATTAGTTACTCCACTGCATACCTCTGACCACTTCCTCATCACTTCTAACCTCACACTAACTCCTGACACAGCACACACTCCTCCGCAGGTCACCTTTCGCCGTAACCTACGCTCACTCTCTCCCTCTTACCTATCCTCAATGGTTTCATCTGCACTTCCTTCACCCTCTCAGTTTTCAGCACTGGACACAAACAGTGCTACTGACACTCTTTTCTCCACTCTAACATCTTACTTAGACAACTTTTGCCCCCTTACATCCAGACCAGCACGCACTACCCCCTCTGCCCCCTGGCTGTCCGATGTTCTCTGTGAACATCGCGCTACACTAAGGGCTGCAGAGAGGAAGTGGCACAAATAAAAAAACTCTACTGACCTTACGGCGTATCAGTCACTCCTCTCTTCTTTCTCTGCTAATGTCTCCACTGCTAAAATGACATACTACCACAACAAAATTAACAACTGTTCTGACTCTCGCACACTTTTCAAAACTTTCTCGTCTCTTCTCTGTCCTCTTCCCCCTCCCCCTTCATCAACTCATCAACAGCTGATGACTTTGCAATTTTCTTCACAAATAAAACAAGAACCATCAGTGACCAATTCCTCACACCACTAACTAATGATAACTTCATAACGACAAATACACACTCTCTCACCTCCTTCTCCCCTCTCTCCGAGACGGAAGTTTCCAAACTCATCCTTTCCAATCATCCCACTACTTGTCCACTTGATCCTATCCCCACTCACCTCCTTCAGGCCATTTCTTCTTCAGTCATACCTGCGCTTACTCACATTATCAACACCTCTCTTCACAATGGTACATTTCCCACAGCATTTAAGCAGGCTCGGGTAACCCCACTGCTTAAAAAACCCTCTCTAAATCCAGCACTTTTAGAAAACTACAGACCAGTATCCCTTCTTCCATTCATTGCAAAGACACTTGAGCGAGTTGTGTTCAACCAACTCTCTTCGTTTCTTGCACAGAACAATCTTCTGGACAACAACCAATCTGGCTTCAGAAGCGGCCACTCTACCGAGACTGCCCTACTCTCAGTTACAGAGGCCCTGAGACTGGCAAGAGTGGCTTCCAAATCCTCTGTACTCATCTTGCTGGACCTGTCTGCTGCTTTTGACACGGTTAACCACCAGATCCTCCTGTCCACCCTCAGAAAGATGGGCATCTCAGGAACCGCGCTCCTGTGGTTTGAGTCTTACCTCTCCGGTAAGTCCTTCAGGGTGTCTTGGAGGGGTGAGGTTTCGAAGTCACAACTTCTTACTACTGGAGTTCCTCAAGGCTCAGTGCTTGGACCAATTCTCTTCTCCATCTACATGTCGTCATTAGGATCGGTCATTCAGAAGCATGGCTTTTCTTATCACTGCTATGCTGATGACACTCAACTGTACTTCTCATTCCAGCCAGATGATCCGACGGTAGCTGCTCGCATTGCAGCCTGTCTGAGTGACATTTCTAACTGGATGAAGGATCATCACCTTCAGCTCAACCTTGCTAAGACAGAACTGCTCGTGGTCTCAGCCAACCCATCACTTCACCACAACTTCTCTATACAGCTGGGTTCGTCAACCATAACTCCTTCCAGGACAGCCAGGAACCTTGGAGTTGTGATCGATGATCAGTTAAGCTTCACAGACCATATTGCTACAACGGCCCGGTCCTGCAGATTTGCCTTATACAACATTAGGAAGATTAGACCCTTCCTGTCAGAGCAAGCCGCACAACTCCTTGTCCAAGCTCTTGTTCTCTCCAGACTGGACTATTGTAATGCTCTCTTGGCGGGCCTTCCCGCTAGTACTGTCAAGCCTCTGCAACTGATCCAGAATGCAGCAGCCAGAGTGGTCTTTAATGAACCAAAAAAAGCTCACGTTACCCCTCTCTTCATCAGGTTACACTGGCTACCAATAGCCGCTCGCATCAAATTCAAGGTACTGATGTTTGCCTACAAGACAACAACTAGCACTGCACCAACGTATCTAAACTCATTAGTTCAAACTTATGCACCCTCCAGAAGAATGCGCTCTGCAAGTGAACGATGCCTTGTGGTGCCATCCCAAAGAGGTACCAAATCTCTCTCGCGGACCTTTTCCTGGACTGTGCCCAGCTGGTGGAATGACCTCCCGATCTCAGTTCGAACATCTGAGTCTTTAACCATTTTCAAAAATCATCTAAAGACACATCTTTTTCGCCAGCACCTGACCAACTAATACTAACACTTTCCTATTCTATTTATTTAAAAAAAAAATAAAAAAAAAACCTAGCTACATGTACTGTGCTAGACTAACTGAGACTTGTCATGGCACTTGTATACTACTGCACTCTCGATGGTCTGATTGCTTCTATTGTTCTCATTTGTACGTCGCTTTGGATAAAAGCGTCTGCTAAATGATTAAATGTAAATGTAAGCTATTTGCATAGTGTGATTTTTGTTGAACTATATTAAAACCAGTCCAAAATCATCATAATCAAACTAACATAATAATAATTATTCATTTTAATTAAAGCATAGGGAACCCACAACAAATAAAAAAACAAAAAAAACAAAACAAAAACATTGTATTGTCTCCATTTTTTTTTTTTAAATTCCTAGATAATAAGTGAGATTTCAATGATATTTTGACCACTTAAATAGGAAATATCCCCGGTTTCCATTTCAGAAATCTGGTCACCTCAATTTAGTCAGTGCACACACAGCTTTGCCCTCAGTAGTGGCCTACCTGACTGAAGAACTTCTCTTGCCAACCAACCACCAGTTCCTCTGCATCAGTGGCTGTTAGAAAGAGAAAGAGACAATTATTATCCACCATATCCCAGGGAATTGTGGTGACAGGTTTATATCAGCATCCTTCACGTACTGGAGGCTGCTTGTGTCTGAGCGCTGAAGGTGTCCAGCTCTATAACTCCTCTCTCCTGCTGAGAAAGCACTTGCTGATGGAGATGTTGAGACAGAGCAGCTGTGGAGGTCACACGCTGTATGCGCACTCTAAAACAGTAACAAGACCATGTAATACATGTTGTTTTTGGGCATATTACAACTGTATTATTTTTAGTGACTTGTAGTATTGTGTGCAGTAAAAACAGTGGTACATGGACTTGATAATCATTCAAAATCATGGTAAAGAGACCTTTACAAAAAAGTATTATGACAGTATCATGTGTAAGATGAGCACACTATGTTACTTCAATATATATCACGAAACTGAAATTCATTAACAACAGTAACGTTAACGTTATTTACATTGTGCTACAAGTTGTTTCTCAGAATACCATGGTACTAGACATTTGGTGCATTTAATAGTGTGTAAACTTTTATTATAGATGTCAAGTACACTTACCGTATTCGTAAGTTTTTAACTGCATCCCGGGAACGGTAAACCGATTCTCCGGTGTCGGTGCACCAACCGTCGGCCATATCTGACACTCGACCTCAAAAGACAGAAGTCTTCAGCTTTAGTGTATCATTTACATCGGTTGACTATTAAAAAAAACTCACGCCAAGCATGAACAAGGATAAGCAGTTTTAACTGAATTATTTCGTAAAGCAATACTCCAGTAGGAACTTAACACTACACATCAGAGCGTCTGGTTGCATAGTAACACACTAACGGAAGCAGCCGGAAGTCAATAACACGCATGCTCTGTGCGGATATAAAGACTGTTCTCAGATCAGCCAGCGTTGCGCTCTGACTCAGCACACAGAGCGCGGCCGATGGCTACAGCTGATCTGGGAGCAGAAGTGATAGTAAACACACTCCGCGCTTCACATCCACATTGACCACTGCCAATGAACCGAAAGCTGTTCCACATGGTAGTGTTTGTTGTTGAACGATGAATATAGTGGATTAGATATGCCTGAGGTCGGTACTTATGATAGCATATATCACATTTTACTCGACTAATATTGATAATTCTGCTTAATTTAATGAGCATGGTACTTTAATCGTGAAGGGCACCGTAGCTTTTTTTTTTGGTTAGCAGGAGCACTATTTTTTTCATTAGTTTTTAATAAATAATGAATAATCTGTTACAAGCAACATATAGCGTTGAAATTAACTTCTTAAACCAATTTTGCTGCTCTTGTTTCAAAGCTGGTGATTTTGCTTGTTAGTTAAACCTTAACCAGTTGACAAGTGCCCAAATCGGTTCTAAAACCATCAAACCAGATTGGTTTAGACCAGCAAACCATCTTGAGAAGGTTTAAGGTGTTTATTAAGGCATATCTTAGCAAGTTATTAAAGGCAAATATGCAGGCATGGAAAACAAGTATCCAAGTATTCCTAGCCTCCAACCGAACTAGGAATAGATGTTGTTTTGTAGGGCTGAAGGAATTATATTTTACATCTTTCACACAACGTGCAGCCTATAGTTGCACAAGAGCACTTTTTTGTCCAAGAGACAGTGTTTCAAAGTCAGGTGAGAGATTTACCTCTAGCAAACTCAAAAAGACATTTGTGTCTAAGCAGCATAAATATGCTGCCACCAGAAATGAGATTTCCAAATCAACAAAAACACAGAAGGGAAAAGTGTCATCAGAGCTTCAGAAACTGAGGTTTGAGGATTTCAATGAGTCAGAAAGTGGAAGGATTCTGAGGCATATCCAAAAAGAATCTGAGCCAAATGAAGATAAACAATTAGAGATTGTGTTCGGCGTGGCCCCATGTTTGCTGGCCCTCACGCAAAGTAGGAGAAAGCCAAGTCATCTCTTCGTGAAGAACGGTGAAGGGCCACAGAGAGATGTGATTTTGAGGGTCTGTCAGGAGGCCGTCAGACGGGGCGTGCAGATACAGAGAGTCAGTAAGCAAACACTTGACAAGATGTGTGGTGGTAAGGTGCACCAGGGGTTGTGTCTGCAGGCAAGTCCTCTTGGGTTTATCACTGAGGAAAAACCAATATCATCTCATGAGGTAAAGAATCACAGGGCATTGTGGCTGGTTTTGGATGGAGTGCAGGATCCGATGAATCTTGGTGCCATTTTAAGGTCTGCGTATTTCCTGGGAGTGGATCGAATTGCCAGCAGCATTCATAACAGGTTTTTAAGTCTTTATAACATTGTTAAATGGAATGTAGGATCTGAAACAAAGACCATTGTTTATTTGGTCATGTATTTTGTTTATGATTAAATTAAAATGTGTTTTACATACAACTTTGTATTAACCTTTGACATCTTGCTGTGATTATTTTTTGTCTTTGTTAGCTGTCCTCTGACGCCCACAGTGAGTAAAGCCAGTGCTGGTGTGATGGAGGTCATGGAGGTGTTTGGCTATAGCAACTTGAAAGATATGATTAAGGTCTGGAAGTTGATCCCTCCGCTTCACCTCACTTGGAATTTTAATGGCATTTTCATGTTTAGACGTAGGTTAGATGTTCAGATATCGGATATGTATCTGATTTAAAAGCTCATATGGAAGTGGTTCAAAATTGATGCGAAAAAAAAACAGATCTCATGCGGATTTTTATGTTTATGATCTGTGTCACGTGAGTAAAAAAAGCTGATTTTTTTGTGCCAGTGTAAATGCAGCCTAAGTTTCCATTTGAAACCAGTATAGGGATACAGTTAATTAACTCAAATGTGGTTTAGTTCATGGTTTTACAAATTGGTCCAGGTGGCCGTAGGTATGTATGTATCCAAGTATGTATTTATTTATTTATTTTAAAATAATTAGCAATGCTAACTAATCAAAATTCACAATTCTGAGCCCAAACCAATTGGTCAATATGTGTTCAAGTGTTATTGCAGTGAATTCCATCAGGTAATTACTAGTGTCAATAATACTAATTATATAAATACATAATAATAATAATTGGTTTTTACTGCAAAGCAACACAAAAATGCCATAAATATGAGCCTAATTATTGAGAAAAGAAAGAAGTCCCATACAATTATGTTTAAAGGTAACAAAAACAAATTTAAAAAAAAAAAAAAAAGTTTAGTGAAGAAAAATAAAGAATTGCAGATGAATTTAAGAAAAAAAAAATTCTGTGGAATATTGTGAAAAGTAAGACAAAAAAGAACATCCTTCCTTTGTTGTTTTTGCAACTTAATTGATTTGAAACAGTGAATGGAGAATCCCATCTGTAGCCTGTAGATGGCAGTTAAAGAAAACTATTGAGGCTTAGACTGCATCTGCCTAGTCCTTTTGAGAAACACATCTCATTCTCAATCATCAGGATTT
This sequence comes from Spinibarbus caldwelli, assembly GCA_039654775.1. Lineage (NCBI taxonomy): Eukaryota > Metazoa > Chordata > Actinopteri > Cypriniformes > Cyprinidae > Spinibarbus > Spinibarbus caldwelli. The sequence goes on from CM077223.1 coordinate 14,452,081, forward strand.
CCATTGTTTAATAGCTATAACCAAATTTGTCTCGACATTATAGGTGAAAGCGAAAGAAGGTTGGCAAGTAGTTGGCACTGTTGGGTTAGAGGAAAGCAGTCCTGAATCCACAGTTATGCCATGTTCAGATTTCAAGATGTCCAGACCTACACTACTGTTAATGGGTAACACTAAATTTGTGTTCAAACATATTTGGACCGATAATTGTTTGTTCTCTTTGCGTTACACTGGTCTGTCTGTGTGTGTTTGCTATCAGGTGGAGAGGGTGACGGTCTGTCTCCAGAACTGCGTCAAATGTGTGACATCCTGCTCTCCATCCCTCCACGCAGAAACCTGCACCCTGGAGTAGAATCACTCAATGTGTCTGTAGCCACAGGTGTGTTTATATAAGTAAATATTGTTCTGAATTCCTTGTAACTTTAAAATGCATTTGTTAGAAATTAACCACAGCTCAGGATAAACAAATTATACTTATTGTATGTGCCAGATATCTTTATTCACTCTTAGGAGGCAAGTGTTGTTGAATGTGTAGCTGATATGAAGTAGTTTTTGATTTAGAAAAAAAAAAATTAAGATTTCAAATTAAAAATTTATTTTAAACACTTAAACAGATTTCATTGAGTTTCAGGATTCCATTTGTAAATATAGATCAACTAAACATACTGATCGTTAATTCATAATATATTTTGATGTAGCTTATTTGCTTTCTTTTAATGTGTTGCTGATTTTTCCTTCTCCCAGGCATTCTGCTGCACTCTCTTCTGTCCACACGCACAGGAAGCTGGTGATGATGATGGTGGCAACAATGACAAGGCAGCAGCATTATTTACTCAGACGTCTCTCATTAGCCCCCTACAGTGATTAATGACTGGATTACTTCATCAATTAACAGTCTGAGAGTCTGGAGAGGCTCATTGATCAGATAAAGAGAGGCTGTAGATGCATTCTGGACCAGTTACTGACTATGACCACCTTGTTCAAGACAAGACCTGCACTACACAGGGTCTCTCAGGGAAAACATGCTTTTATAAACAGAGGTGTAATGGTAAATTATTCTTTTTCTTCATGAAAGACCTTAGTCAGTTCATGTGCTTTATCACTGTAAACATTTGCTACATGCAGATTAATGAAAAGTCATGCTAATTTTATTTTGAATAAATATAGATGATATTTGTATTACTTTAAAAAAAAAAAAAAAAAAAAGCTGAAGATGTTGGTAATAATTAACAGTATTTGAAACGGCATGGATTAAACAGTACAACAATAAACAAAAAAAATTGTAGACTAACGTGGCTACCTGCATTGTGTTTTTTGGCAAATGTAGGAGGTCATGCAGGTATTTCATGCATAGTGTAAAAATATTACATTTTCAGTGTGCACAGCAGCCTATACATGTATTTACACTGTAGAAATAGAGCAAGTTCCATCCAGTCAGCAGTACTAAAGTTAATTCAGCAGGTGGCACTGCATATATATATATATATTAATAGGTGAACCAGCATTGAGTTTTTTCTATGACAATTAAGATGAGGGATTGACACATGGATGCTGGTGCCAGACCAGTAACATCTAACAGCGTTTACGTAAAGTTCACTGAATAGATATCTCACACCTCCATTTCCCTTCACGCTTCACAGCGAGATGCTGACTGCAGGTTATGGACCAAGATGGTTTACAATTAAACTAAAATGTGTATGAATGGCACGCCTGCGGGGAGCAGGGCAGGACGATTAAGCTGCTAATGCTATAGACAGTTAGACCCCGTTTTAATTTTACCCATAGCTGCAGGGGGAGAGGAAGATATGAGATGAGATTGAATGTAATGAAGCACTCTATTGTTTTTACAGGGAAGAATGATCTGAAGGTCTTTGTGACAGGAACAGCTATCTGCTGATGTGTCTTGCCAAACAGCCAATTTGTTAATCCTTCCAATAGTTAAATGGACAGATACGTGGATTTTTTTTTTTTTTTTTTTTTTTACAGTAGTAATCACAACAGGCTATTTAGACCACTGAATCCCAACGTTTTTGTCTTATGTATTCTCTCAGAATGGCTCAAGAATCCCTTTGGCTGAGATGAATTTATAGAGTGTGGGGAAAGTTGTTAAATTTCATTATAGCAGAGTTTCATTGCATTTCCTGTGCATTTTGATTACATTTGAGTAATAAAATCAGATTGCTACATTTATTTTGTTACTAATTTCAGTGCTTTGAGACGTCATTGGAGGAGAACTGAGGCTCTTAAGGTCATCTCAAAGTCTACCTTTGAGTGTTTCTAAGACCAGTTTTATTATAGTTAATTAAACTAAAACCTTTTAAAAAAATGTTACTTGAATTAAAATAAATTGACTAAAATCAGATATTTAAAATCTAGAAATCTATATAAAGCTCCCTCATTATTAGTCATATTGAACATTAGTATTGTTCATAATCATTTTTTAGTGTTTAAATAATATTTGGTTAGTTATGTACAGCACTATGGTCAATGTCTGTTGTTTTTATATGTGTTATAGAATTAAATAGAAATAAATTGGATTGACTGGTTATTTGAGAACAAGAAAAAAACAGCCATTTTGATCTTGAAATGTGCCATTCACTGTTTTTATATTTATTCTGCTATACACTCTACACGTCATTGGAGGAGAACTGAGGCTTTTAAAGTCATCTCAAAGTCTACTTTTGAGTGTTTCTGAGACCAGGGTTATTATAGTTAACTAAACTAAAACCTAAAAAAAATGTTACTTGAATTAAAATAAATGTTGACTAAAATCAGATACTTAAAAAAATTCTATCTATCTATCTATCTATCTATCTATCTATCTACAGGTGCATCTCAATAAATTAGAATGTCGTGGAAAAGTTCATTTATTTCAGTAATTCAACCCAGATTGTGAAACTCGTGTATTAAATAAATTCAGTGCACACAGACTGAAGTAGTTTAAGTCTTTGGTTCTTTTAATTGTGATGATTTTGGCTCACATTTAACAAAAACCCACCAATTCGCTATCTCAACAAATTAGAATACTTCATAAGACCAATAAAAAAAAAAAAACATTTTTAGTGAATTGTTGGCCTTCTGGAAAGTATGTTCATTTACTGTATATGTACTCAATACTTGGTAGGAGCTCCTTTTGCTTTAATTACTGCCTCAATTCGGCGTGGCATGGAGGTGATCAGTTTGTGGCACTGCTGAGGTGGTATGGAAGCCCAGGTTTCTTTGACAGTGGCCTTCAGCTCATCTGCATTTTTTGGTCTCTTGTTTCTCATTTTCTTCTTGACAAATACCCCATAGATTCTGCCATTTATTGTTTTTATATTTATTCTGCTATATACTCTACACTTTTAAAAATAACAGTTTATTGCCATTTATGGTTAAATGAAGAACATTTAATGGAACTAAAAGTTCTTTATATTGGAAAAAGATTCCTTAAATTTTCAAAATGTTCTTCACACTAAGAAAAAAAACTGTTCTCAGAAAGGGTCTTTTGGAACCCAAAATGGTTCTTCTATGACATTGCTGCAAAAACCCTCTTTTGAAACCTTAATTTTAAACATGTATGTATTTACAACTATGAACAATAGAAATTGTGATGCTTGCCTTTTCAGGAACCCTTAATAGTCTCCACTTCACTGGTACTTGCTTAGTGAGCAAATTATTCAGATTCTTCCTCTGTTTACAAAATCGAAGCCGAAAGTCAACATTCACAGAGTTCCTCTTTCCTCTCGTGTGACATTTGTCTTTCTTTTATCAGCTCACAGGATGAGTCGTGGTTGTGTCTGCTTTTCTCGCCTTTGTGTCGGCAGGTTAGATTGACTGGCATTTCCCCCTCCCTGGAGTGCAGTTCTATTAATCTGTTTAATATGCCACAGAAAGGAGCAAAGTAATGGAACAGCCGAGCGTAAAAGCTGCCTGCTAGCTGTGATAGCTGGAGGTCAAGGCTGAGGGAATTTCTTAGTTCTTTTAGCACATGCAGTAGGACCAAAAGAGTCTTGTGGAGAGAAATAGCAGTTGAACAGCTTCAGAAGGTGCTATCTATCTATCTATCTATCTATCTATCTATCTATCTATCTATCTATCTATCTATCTATCTATCTCCTTTAATCACTCCTGTTCACCCACCCTCCTTGCATTCTATGTAGTAAATGAGGCAACTCCATTGCACAAATGAAAATTCCTCATAAATTCTGTATGACACTGTTTTAGTTCATTACAGATTGTGAGTTATTAGCTAATTTGTTCATTAAAAGTGCAGGGCAAATTGACTGAGCTGATGTGCTATGACTGGACTAAATGTGGAGCATAACAGAGGAGTACAATTGCATTAGAGCTTAAAAAAGGCCACATTTTAAAGTTATTATAAAATATTCTATTTTCATATTCAAATGTTTAATGAGACAACTGAAAGTATTGTTCTGAAAGTTTTATCTAATATAATTATCGTTATCTATTTATAGTTGTTTATTTATTAAATCGGATATATATTATACATTGAATAATATTAATATTAATACTAAATCTACATTGAGTATGTTACTACAGGAGTGAATATTAAAGACTTTGTATCAGATAATCAAATGATCTGATGGGGTTGTATACTTTCACATAGTTTAAGGATTCATTTGTAACAAATGCAAAGTCATTGGCATTCATCCATTTTCTTTCCCTTGCTTTCATCTTTGTTTTCTCTCTAATGTGCCTAGAGGGAAACTGGCTCTATAATTATTCAGTGTGCCAAATTACAGGAAGACATATAAATAAATACTGCCTGGATTATTGCCTATGATAGGTATGGTCCTCTGTAAATGTTTAAATACACTTAGATGTAATTAACGTGGATTATAATGAAGTATCTAAGTGTTTCTAAGTGCAGTTATATGATCCTTTCTTTCCCCTTGTATGTGGAGAAGCTAGTGCAAATGCTCATTATTGCATTGTGCTCTTTATTACAGCTGCTGACCAACGCTAACTGTACTGTATTGAATCATTTGTTTTAGTAAACAATTAGTACTACTTAAATTTCACTGAAAACCAAGGAAGACATCAGATATGCTCTAACATTCAATTTGGCTTCTGGTCAAAGTGTCAGACAAAAGAAGAACACTGGACTGTAAACTTTTGTGTGTGTGTGTGTGTGTGTGTGTGTGTGTGTGTGTGTGTGTGTGTGACGATAATGCAGCATGACACATCTGAAATGAGACTCTAGTTGCTATGGCACAGAGCCAGGAGGGGACAGACTGTGCCGTAAATGATTTGCATTTACATCATGTACTTGCTCACGCCCAGGTTCTATATGATATTCCCTGTACAGGATCCTTCATGCAAACCTTATTTTCCTACCTGTGAACATACTAAATGGCCCCTTTCTCAGAAATCTTTGCATGTAAGAGGTAAGACAAGCTTTTGTGATCAATATGAAAATGCATCATCTAATTTATATTTAGGACACATTACATGAACTAATACTAGAAATGATGAGTTACAGTGTGTATTGTATGTGTCTGTAACCATAAACCTGTGAAATCACTAAGGGAATATACAGTGGTGGACCATTTCTAGAGTCTTGCTGTGAATGTTTGACAAACATCAATTATCATAACAGAGATTCAAAAACTGCCCCACAGTTTTGCCTTCCAAATGGTATTTTGCCTTCCAAATGGTGTCCACATCCCATTAAGGCAGTTTCTCATGCTGTAAGCCATAAAGACATTTGCAATATAATATTTACAGTGAAATTCAGATGGTTGAATGCCTATATCACTGCCTGACATAAAATTGATTCCAACAACTGATTCATGTGTTTTTCCCAGAAAAAAAAACTTTACATTTCTGAACCATTTTATTACTTTTAACTAACTGGTGTCAGTCATTTTAGCAGTTATATTGTATGAAGTCTGACTTTGAACATGATCCACTAACATCTGAGGAAGAAAAACTGCATCTGGGTGCTTTGTATTAGATACATTTGATGAAGAACTTACTTTGCAACCATTCGAGAGTATGGAGCTTTGCACATGAATTAAAGGGATAATTCACCCAAAAATGAAAATTCTGTCATTAATTACTCACCCTCATGCCGTTCCAAATCCATAAGACCTTCGTTCATCTTCGGAACCCAAATTAAGATATTTTTGATGAAATTCAAGAGCTTTCTGACCTTGCATAGACAGCAATGCAACTACCACATTCAAGCCCTATGAAAGGTGGTAAGGATATCAATAAAATAGTCCATGTGACATCAATGGTTCAACCATAATGTTATGAAGCTACAAGAATGCTTTTTGTGTGCAAAGAAAACAAAAATAATGACTTTAACAGTTTAACTTTCAACAATTTCTTCTCTTCCGTGTCAGTCTCCTAAAAGGTCAAAAGTCAAGTCACATTTATTTATATAGTGCTTCATACAATAGAGATTATTTCAAAGCAGCTTCACAGTAATAAACAGGAAAATAACAGTGTTGCAGAATTGCAACACTGTAAAGTTGCAGAATTCATCAATTATATATAAAAAAAAAAATAAATAAATAAAAAAAATCTATTTCAGCTGTAAAGCAGCTCTACAGAAGACAATACACTGTTGAGCAAAAACATTATGGCTAATATAGCCAGAAGTAATTCATGGGTACTCACTGCTCTTGGACATACTACTCTTTTCACATATCATGCCTACCATGTAATAGGGAAATATGTGATTTTGGATGCAGCCCATGTATTCAGACAGACACACTTTCATGCATACATACAGTACATACATGATACAATAATAATATGCTTTATTTCTTCAACTGTCACAATGATTTGTTTATTTATCACTGTGTCTTAAGTTATTTTAGTTCCAGTGCTTCTCAGTTAGTAATGCATGTACATTCACGCATTGCTTGAGATAAAAAAGCACTGATGATCACAGACCTTTCATTGCTGGTAAGAAGAAGAAAACACAAGAAAAAACACAGCTGTCTTGTCCTCTGACACTTGCTGGCAAGGAAGGATGTGCATCTATCGTTATCTGCACCCACCCTATCTCTCCATCCACCCACATCTGTCTCTGTGGCCTCTCCTCCTGATCTGTCTTCTAACAGCATAAATCACGCTTCCGCTATGATAGAGCCTTTCTCAGCTGTGCAGGAGACAGGTGTCGCCAGTTATTGATTTCACTCAAGCCCTTTACCAGCACAGATACCAAATCATTACAGAATCTCAGATTCATAGCATGCATAATGAAGTATGTTTTAACCTTCCTAAATGTTGATGCATGGGAAGGGAAATAATGGGCAATATAAGAGTATGGCTTGGAGATGATATTGATCAATTGGGCACATATGGGTTTGTTTGGGCTTCATAAATGAGGACAAAATACGATGATCAATTTCTCTGTAGTTCTGCTATTAATATTTTAAAATTAGTAGTTTGATTAAGGTTGTGATAAATTATTAAGGTGGATCATAGGCTACACTACCAGTCATTCCAAAGACAACAAACTCAAAATATTAGATTTTGTTCCCCTTCAGTTGGTCACTCCGAGTCACGTCAGTGACCGACGAATGGGATCTCGCTTTGAGAGACCAATCTCCTTCAAGTGTAAACTAAATGAGCCAATGCACATTGGCATGCAATAATTGCATCCAGCTGCTGCTCGTCACAAGTAGGCAGCAGGTGCAACACATACTCAGCTTTTCGCTTCGGAGCCGAGCGGTTCTACCGTTCTGCTCTGCCTTTTGTCTGAGAGTGATTTTCTGACGAGTCAACGAGCGCTCTGGGGAAGAGGCACTCATGTTGGTGTTTGACGGAGCTGCAGCGGTGGTTCCCCTGTGCGCTTCAGCACTTCTGAAAGAGCTAATTTCCCTAAAAGAGCAAGACACGGGTGCATCTTTTTAAAAATGTCATTCCACCTGTGTGTTTCTGGATGCGGTCGTTACTTGGCGCCGGATGACAGTCACAATCGCTGCATCATGTGTTTGGGCGTTGAGCACGCTGAGGCAGCCTTCGTGGATGAGTCATGCTGTCACTGTAGCGGCATGGCCATCGCGGCGTTGTGGCTGAGACTCCGGTACATCAAAAAAGGTGGAGTCCCCTTACCTATGCCCCGATCTAGTCTCTCTTCTGTCCAGCAGAAGCTACTTCAGGGTAGCCTGAGGGTTACAGTGTGGGCAAACCCGTCGGGTGAATCTCCGTGGGCCCCCCACTCCTCTAGCACACCGCAAGCTGTGGAGCTTCCGGGTGAGCGTGCCAGTTCCTCATATGAGGGTCCGACCGTTTCATTTGGGATGACCAGCCTCCGGATGACCAGATGTCGATTGCGGCATCGGAGGGTGAGCTGGAGTCTGGGGATGAGGACTCTGCTGCATTGCCCCCTTCGGGGAGAGTAGCGTTGTCCGAGCCTAACGAATTAACGGCTATGCTTTCCCGGGCTGCCAAGGCGGTCGGGCTCGAGTGGAGAGAGCCACCGTGTCCCGAGCTGTCAAGGTTAGATGATTGGTATCTCGGTACAGCCGGGGCTGGTTCTTCCTGGAAGTGCATGAAGAGGTAACCAGGCCATGGAAGGCACCTTTTTTCTGCCCGAAACTGGTCTGATGCCTCCTCCTCCCTCACTACCCTCGATGGTGGGGCAGCCAGGGGTTATGAGGCAATCCCCCCGGTGGAGCGTGTGATTGCGATGCAATTGTGTCCAAGGAGTGCTTCCACCTGGAGGGTCAACCCTCGTCTCCCATCCAGGGCCTCTAAGTTCTCGTCCGTGCTTACGGCCAAGGCTTACGGTGCCACTAGACCCGGCTGCCTCCGCCCTGCATGCCATGGCACTCCTGCAGGTATGTCAGGCCAAGGCATTAAAGGAGTTGCACAAGGGTAGTTCTGACCCAGGGCTGATGCAGGAGCTGCGCACAACGACGGACCTCGCCCTGAGAGCGACGAAAGTCACTGTGCTCTCCCTCGGTCAGACGATGGCCACGTTAGCGGTCCAGAAACGCCATCTCTGGCTGAACCTGGCAGATATGGGGGAGGCCGACAAATATCATTTTCTCGACTCCCTTATCTCCTAGGCCGGCCTTTTCAGCGATGCAGTCGAGAGCTTTGCCCAACAGTTCTCGGCTGCCCAGAAGCAGACAGAGGCAATTAAACATATCCTGCCCTGGTGGCCTGCTGCTGCCTTCACCTCGCCACCAGCTGCAGCTGCTTTGCCTGCTCGTCGCAGAGGGTGCCCCCCCCGCGGCTTCCTCCGCCCCTGCTCAGCCTCATTAGCAGTGTCCACCGAGGCCACAGCGGGGTAAGCAGAAGTGCAAGAAGCCCTGAGACGGGCAACCCAGAGGTGGAAGGGACAACTCTTCGGGAGATGGTGACCGCACCACTCCCTCCCCCGGAAGAGGGCCGAGTGGAGAATCTTTTGTTTGCCTTTCAGCCAGCAGTACCCAAACCGTCTAAGAAAGAGCAGTTTCCACTATCTCTGGGTCCCAAGTGTCACGCTATACCTGCCCTGTCATCCCCTTCTTCTGTCGCCGATGGGCAGCAGGGCCCGGTCCAAGGAGGCTAAGCCTTCTTCGGTGCCCCCTGCCCAACCGTGGAGCCAGGCAGATGTTGCACCGCACACCCAGGCCCCGCTTCGGGACGCAATGCCTTCTGAGCCAGGTCCCTGTCCTCCACCACGCTGTCCCACCGTGGGTACGTCTGTGGTTCCTCTGGTCCCACTTGTACAGTTTCTGGGAGCCTGGCTAGCACTCCACAGTCCGTCTCGCTGGCTCTTTGGGGGAAGTCGTGGCCTAATGGTTAGAGAGTTGGGCTAGTAACCTGAAGGTTGCCGGTTCGATTCTCACACCAGCAGGAATTGAAGGTGGGGATTGTGAATGAACAGCACTCTCTCTGCCTTCGATACCATGACTGAGGTGCCCTTGAGCAAGGCACCGAACCCCCAATTGCTCCCCGGGCGCTGGAGCAATGGCTGCCCACTGCTCCGGGTGTGTGTTCACGGTGTGTGCGTGTTTGTTCACTATTCACTGCTGTGTGTGTGCACTTGGATGGGTTAAATGCAGAGCACCAATTTCGAGTATGGGTCACCATACTTGACAATACGTCACGACTTTCACTTTTTTCACGACTTTCATTCGGACCATCACACTTGGCTATGAAATTCAGTTTGCCCCGCGTCCCCCCAAGGAGGCCATCCAGTTCAGGGGCATCCAGTTCACCTCCTTGCTGACCAGCGAGACCCCTGTTTTACGGGCAGAAATCACAGTCCTGCTGGCGAAGGACGCGATAAAGCCGGTCCCTCCAGCTGATATGAGGTCAGGGTTTTGCAGCCCATACTTCATTGTACCCAAGAAAGGCAGTGGTTTATTACCAATCTTGGACCTGTGAGTTTTGAATCGGGCCCTTCACAAGCTGCCGTTCAAAATGTTGACGCAGAAACGCATTTTCGTATGCATCCGTCCCCAAGATTGGTTTGCATTAATCGACCTGAAGGACGCGTACTTTCATGTCTCGATCCTCCCTCGGCACAGGCCATTTCTCCACTTCGCGTTCCAGTGGCGGGTATATCAGTACAAAGTCCTTCCCTTCGGCTGTCCCTGTTGCCCCGCGTCTTTAAGAAGCTGGCGGAGGCGGAGGCGGGCCTTGTTCCCATGAGAGGAAACGGCGTTCGCATTCTCAACTATCTCGAAGACTGGGTCATTCTGGCTCAGTCGCGGGATCAGTTGTGTGAGCACAGGGACATGGTGCTCAGTCACCTCAACCGGTTGGGACATCGGGTCAACTGGGAAAAAGAGCAAACTCTCTCCAGTGCAGAGGATCTCATTTCTTGGTATGGAGTTGGACTCGGTCAACCTGACAGCACGCCTCACAGAGGAATGTGTTCGGTCAATGCTGAACAGCTTGAATTTTTTCAAGCGCAGGACAGCAGCCCCACTGAAACAATTTCAGAGGCTCCTGGGGCATATGGCATCCGCAGCCACAGTAATGCCGCTTGGACTGTTTCATATGAGGCCACTTCAGCACTGGCTTCACGGCCGTGTCCTGAGATGGGCTGTCAGCCCGTGGTCGGACCCAGCATTTCTACGGGCAGGAGTTCCCCTAGTACAGGTGTCCAGGGATGCTGTTGTGTTCACAGATGCCTCCACCACAGGCTGGAGTGTCACGTACATGGGCATGCAGCTTCGGGGTTGTGGACAGGCCCCCATCTGCATTGGCACATCAATTACCTCGAGTTGCTTACAGTACGTCTTGCGCTGGGCTGCTTCAAAACACTGCTACGAGGCAAGCACGTACTGGTCCGTACGGACAACACTGCGACCATTGCGTACATCAACCACCAGGGTGGTCTATGCTCCCGTCGTATGTCGCAACTCGCCCACCATCTCCTCCTATGGAGTCAGAAGCATCTGAGGTCACTTCGTGCCATTTACATTCCGGGCCTACTCAATCATGCAGCCAACGAGCTTTCACAGTAGCGTGTGCTTCCGGGAGAATATAGACTCCATCCCCGGGTGATCCAGCAGATATGGAGACACTTCGGAGCCGCACAGGTAGACCTGTTTGCCTCTCCAGACACGTCCCATTGCCAGCTGTTCTATTCCCTGACCGGGGGAACCCTCGGCAGGGATGCACTGGCGCACAGCTGGCCCCAGGCGTACGCAAGTATGCATTTCCCCCAGTGAGCCTGCTTACACAGATACTGTGCAAAGTCAGGGAGGACGAGGAGCAGGTCCTGCTAGTTGCACCTTACTGGCCCAACCGGACCTGGTTCCCGGAACTGATGCTCCTCGCGACAGCCCCTCCCTGGTGCATTTCTCTGAGGAAGGATCTACTTTTAAGACCCCCGGAGATGCCCAATCAGAGCGGTGCTTTCCTTCCTCCAGGAGGGGTTAGAGCGAAGGCTGTCTCCCTCCACCCTAAAAGTGTATGTTGCCGCAATTGCTGCACATCACGATTCTGTAGACGGTGAGTCTTTGGGGAAGCACGACCTGATCATCAGGTTCCTGAGGGGCGGGAGGAGACTAAATCCTACTCGCCCGAACCCCGTACCCTCTTGGGATCTCCCTCTGGTGCTTACGGCATTGCAGAGGGCCCCCTTTGAGCCGCTGCAGCCTGCAGAGCTGAGAACTATGTCTATAAAGACAGTGCTCTTAACTGCACTGGCTTCCATCAAGAGGGTAGGAGACCTGCATGCATTTTCGGTCAACGAATCGTGCCTGGAATTCGGGCTGGCTGACTCTCACGTTATCCTGAGACCCTGGCCCGGATATGTGCCCAAGGTTCCCACCACGCCTTTCAGGGATCAGGTGGTGAACCTGCAAGCGCTGCCCTCGGAGGAGGCAGACCCAGCCCTAGCTTTGCTCTGTCCCGTTCGTGCTTTGTGCATATATGTGGATCGTACGCAGAGCTTTAGGACCTCAGAGCAGCTCTTCGGCTGTTACAGAGGCCAGCAGAAGGGAAAGGCTGTCTCCAAGCAGAGGTTGGGCCACTGGATAGTGGATGCCATTGTCTTGGCGTATCAAACCCAAGGCGTGCCCTGCCCCCTCGGGTTGAGAGCACACTCGACAAGGAGTTTTGCTTCCTCCTGGGCACTGGTGCAAGGTGCCTTGCTGACAGATATATGTAGAGCTGCGGGCTGGGTGACACCCAACACGTTAGCTAGGTTTTCTAAACTTCGTGTAGAGCCAGTGTCCTCTCGTGTACTCGTCTCGAGTAACCAGTAAAGCCAGAGGTATGGCGCCTATTCTGCTCTTCAGTTCAGTTCCCCGTATGGCGAAGGCTGTGGAGTTCCTCCGTCACCCTCGGCAGCCGGACGTGGCGGAGCGTCCAGCGCCAGGCCTAACACTCGTAAAATGGCCTGTTGGATAACCCTGTGCTACGCTAGGTGCCACATGTTGTGATCCCCATGGTGATCCCATGTGTGTATTCTTCCACAGCATGGTTCCCCTTTCGGTGAGCCCGTGTCTTTCCCTTGGCATATTCCGCTCTGCCGTCCCTGCCAGTGTTGACTCCCTCCTAACTGGGCCGGAGCCACCTCAGAGACATTCCATATGTTGTACTGCCCTTAATGCCCAGTCCATATGTGTAATCTCCACATGATACCTCCCCGCGGGCAGGGGATTCTGCAGCGTCCCTGGAAAGGGTATGCTTTCCCAGTGTTATCCAATAAGTCTTACATTATGGGTCTATTTGAACAACAGTAATAGACTCTCTCCACGTAAGCCCTGTCCTATCTTCTGCCCCAGTTGCTGCGGGGGGACCAGGTGCCTTACGAGGGGCACTGGAAGGGGCAGCAGCCATGACGCTTTGGTAGGGATCCCATTCGTCGGTCACAGACGTGACTCGGAGTGACCGACTGAAGGGGAACGTCTCGGTTACATATGTAACCCTCACCATGGCCGCTGTACCACCGCTGAGCGGCCGGGTCCTTGGCTCAGCTCCTCAGCGAAAACCTGAGTATGCGTTGCACCTGCTGCCTACTTATGCTTGTGCTGTGACGAGCAGCAGCTGGATGCAGTTATTGCATGCCAATATGCATTGGCTCATTTAGTTTACACTCGAGGTAGATTGGTCTCTCGAAGCGAGATCCCATTCGTCGATCACCTTCTTCAGGGAACGAGGGTTACATATGTAACTGAGATGTTTTCATTTCTGAAACAATTTGGTATGAGATATACACAAAAACAGAAAAATCAGGATGGAGGCAAACACTTTTCACAGCACTGTATATACAGTGGGTACGGAAAGTATTCAGACCCCCTTAAATTTTTCACTCTTTGTTATATTGCAGCCATTTGTTAAAATCATTTAAGTTCATTTTTTTTCCTCATTAATGTACACACAGCACCCCATATTGACAGAAAAACACAGAATTGTTGACATTTTTTGCAGATTTATTAAAAAAGAAAAACTGAAATATCACATGGTCCTAAGTATTCAGACCCTTTGCTGTGACACTCATATATTTAACTCAGGTGCTGTCCATTTCTTCTGATCATCCTTGAGATGGTTCTACACCTTCATTTGAGTCCAGCTGTGTTTGATTATACTGATTGGACTTGATTAGGAAAGCCACACACCTGTCTATATAAGACCTTACAGCTCACAGTGCATGTCAGAGCAAATGAGAATCATGAGGTCAAGGGAACTGCCTGAAGAGCTCAGAGACAGAATTGTGGCAAGGCACAGATCTGGCCAAGGTTACAAAAAAATTTCTGCTGCACTTAAGGTTCCTAAGAGCACAGTGGCCTCCATAATCCTTAAATGGAAGACGTTTGGGACGACCAGAACCCTTCCTAGAGCTGGCCGTCCGGCCAAACTGAGCTATTGGGGGAGAACAGCCTTGGTGAGAGAGGTAAAGAAGAACCCAAAGATCACTGTGGCTGAGCTCCAGAGATGCAGTCGGGAGATGGGAGAAAGTTGTAGAAAGTCAACCATCACTGCAGCCCTCCACCAGTCGGGGCTTTATGGCAGAGTGGCCCGACGGAAGCCTCTCCTCAGTGCAAGACACATGAAAGCCTGCATGGAGTTTGCTAAAAAACACCTGAAGGACTCCAAGATGGTGAGAAATAAGATTCTCTGGTCTGATGAGACCAAGATAGAACTTTTTGGCCTTAATTCTAAGCGGTATGTGTGGAGAAAACCAGGCACTACTCATCACCTGTCCAATACAGTCCCAACAGTGAAGCATGGTGGTGGCAGCATCATGTTGTGGGGGTGTTTTTCAGCTGCAGGGACAGGACGACTGGTTGCAATTGAGGGAAAGATGAATGCGGCCAAGTACACGGATATCCTGGACGAAAACCTTCTCCAGAGTGCTCAGGACCTCAGACTGGGCCGAAGGTTTACCTTCCAACAAGACAATGACCCTAAGCACACAGCTAAAATAACGAAGGAGTGGCTTCACAACAGCTCCGTGACTGTTCTTGAATGGCCCAGCCAGAGCCCTGACTTAAACCCAATTGAGCATCTCTGGAGAGACCTAAAAATGGCTGTCCACCAACGTTTACCATCCAACCTGACAGAACTGGAGAGGATCTGCAAGGAGGAATGGCAGAGGATCCCCAAATCCAGGTGTGAAAAACTTGTTGCATCTTTCCCAAAAAGACTCATGGCTGTATTAGACCCAAAAGGGTGCTTCTACTAAATACTGAGCAAAGGGTCTGAATACTTAGGACCATGTGATAGTTCAGTTTTTCTTTTTTAATAAATCTGCAAAAATGTCAACAATTCTGTGTTTTTCTGTCAATATGGGGTGCTGTGTGTACATTAATGAGGAAAAAAATGAACTTAAATGATTTTAGCAAATGGCTGCAATATAACAAAGAGTGAAAAATTTAAGGTGGTCGGAATACTTTCCGTACCCACTGTAGGCCTATTATGCATCATCTCAACAAACAAGATGTTAATATTAAAGGGGTCATATGACGTTGCTAAAAAGAACATTATTTTGTGTATTTGGTGTAATGCAATGTGTTTATGCGGTTTAAGGTTCAAAAAACATTATTTTCCAGATACTGTACATTATTGTTGCTCCTCTATGCCCCGCCTTTCTGAAACACGGCGATTTTTACAAAGCTCATCATTCTGAGAAGCGAGGTGTGCTCTTATTGGCCAGTTATCCAGTGCGTTGTGATTGGCCGAATACCTCAAGCGTGAGACAGAAATGTTACGCCCCTTACCGTATTGTGATGCCGTGTCCCGGCGCGACAACACAAAAACAATAAAACCCATTATAAACGAGGCATTTGTTGCATCCAGTGGGGACATAATTACTGATTATAATGACTTATATTGTGTTTTTACGCGTTCTGTTGCATCGCGCCACGTAAACATTACCATGTCTGCATTTGTGATCAGAGAAATGACAAACAACAAGCGCTACTCAACACTGCTCAAAACTCGCGTTTGAATAGTCAGTGGCAAATTCTTTAAATATGAATGCATACATACAGGCTGTGAGTCAGAAACGCCAGACTGTCCTTGCAAAGTTGGAATTGCCCCACTTTATAGAAACAGTCTTTGAGCATAGCTGGCACGCTACTCCCAGGTTCAGGAAATAGTCCTCCGTTAAAATCTGCTGCACACACTCTAATATTTGGGTTGAACTGTTCTGGAACAGTGTTGTAAATACAACTTAACCACTAATTTCTAGTTGTGTCCTCTTTTGGAAGCCCAAACAAAGTAGTTTCACTTTCATAACAAAACACAGCATCTCCAGGACATGGCGCCGGTGGCAGCAACAACACTACAGCGAGAATAAAAGTCCCGCCCTCTTTCTTTGCGTAAACATTTGGGCGGTGCTTTGCAAATCTCCCCACACCGTGACGTAGACGTGGGGGCGTGTTTAAACGAGCCGTTTTAGGGGGGCGTGGTTGAGTCTTAACTTTTATAAAGAATATCTCTTTGGTTTTGAGACTTTAGTCTTTGCAACTTCAGGGATCTTATCTATGCACAAACAGATTGTAATACTCCAAAACGAAAGGAAAACTTGAAATCGCATCATATGACCCCTTTAAGTGACATATTTATACTCTATTCTCAATTTGAACTGTTTTTGCTCTGTTTTTGGCCAATGAAAATAGTTTTGCACAAAGCAGTACAGTTGCGTTTTCGAGCAGCACACAAAAGTATTTCTATACTGAATGAATCAACATTTTTTGAACAAATTAAGTCAGTCAATGATTTAGTAATTCCCTTTATAAACAGGGTTGCCAGGTCTGTCACAAAAACACTTTCTGTGTGAAAAAAAGCTCAATGAACCTAACCTAAGTATCACAACTGTAAATATGCCACTTGCATACCTAAAGCACATATTTTACAGTCACTTCTATGCATTATACACAATTCCAACTTGAAAATCACTATATAGTAGTAATTAAAAACTTAATTACTCTGTTTTTATAAATGAGACCACAGGAGCTCCCTACCTGTGCCCTTCCCTCACAAAACATCTAGCACAGTTTTGAGGTTGAATTTTAAAATATTTCAGTAATTTCAGTCAAATACTGTATATCTAGTTTTTGTAATCAGCTATTGCATTCTACATTCAATATGATCAAGATATACCTCTGTGTTCTCTTTTAGTGTGTTAATCGCTTTAAACATGAACTGGTGACTAGAGAGAGACAGAAAGCACTAGACAGGTCCAATTACTTTGCCCCCTGCCATTAGCATCCTGTGATACAGTGCAGAGGTGCCAAGAACTAATAGTGGGGCTGCTGGCCTCTCCTTTCACCCAATTATGGCCTACATTGGCCACCAGTGTCACCACAGCCACTGCTGCGAGACAAGACTGTGTGAGATGAGTAACAGTGTGAGAGGTCAAGCTGTGGGGTGGAAGGTTGCCAATAGACTTTAATCTTCTGTGGTGTTTCTACTCATTTGGGCACTTGACATATTTCTGTAAGTTGTAGCTTTTTTACTGCTTGGCCTGTTAATGACATGCAATGCTTTTTCAAAAACTTGACATGTAACCCTAGCCCATTTCAGTGGTTACGCTCTAGAAATATAGGAATTTTAATTTGCAGTATAACTCCAGCACACTAATTAATTTAGCTACAATTTCTTGACAAAGGATCTCAAGTTATATTTCCAGTGTTTGATATAAGTTACTTCCTCCATCTCCACCAGCTCCACCTGTCTATATCAGAATTTATGTATGTCTGTTTATGCAGCAGCAGCATATCTTACATGCTTACAGCAGTATATCTGTTTATCTATTGGCAAGACAAAATACATTAACACACAAAAATAATATTTGTTGACATGATTGAAATATATATATGCACACCTGCAACCATATATCAGTTGTTCAGTGCACCAAGATGCAACAACCTAAAATTAGGCTAATGATATATATTATTATATTGTTCTTATTGTTCTTGTTATTTAGTTACATAATAATATATAATACCTGATCTCATGACGAAAACGTACCTGTGGGAACTTTTTCGCAAGACGCGAAATACATACCAATAAAGTATATATCACTGCAGTTTCAAACAGAAATTAACACTAGACGCTGTAAACCATTGTTCTCTTGTAATCGTTTCGTACACAGTTACAATTACAGCTCCATATGTTTAGATTTCCGGACATAACAAGCTTGCTCGTAGCTCAGCTGGCATGGAATTAGACTTGGGATGTGGAATCCTTGGGTATGAATCCCGTCAAAAACATGACTCATGATGAAAGAGCTGAAAGATGAAAGATTGAAAAACAAGCTAAAACGGCATGCTTGCTATTGCGTTTTTACGTCACATTTAGCACAGTGACACGTGCTAAACCAACGTCACATAAAACGTACCATATGTACGTTCATCTTTTCCGGGGGAAAAAAACTTTTTAGCGCCAACCAGTGGACTTTTCACATTATGTATGTCACGAAACGTACATGGCGTATTTCGTGTCTTGCGAAAAAGTTCCCACAGGTACGTTTTCGTCATGAGATCAGGTTGAATACATTTGTCCATCCTAATTATGAATATTAATAGATGCAACTATTTATTAAACATTATTATTTTGTTATTGTAGAAGAAATCAGATCAATACACAAAATCAGCTTCTCATTTAACAAAGTGTGTTCTAATGCATCTAATTAGCACTTAAACAGTGTTTAATTTTACACATTGCATAATTAGATATTAAAATATGATCTTTTGCCAGCAGGCAATACAAAACCAGATCATACTGCATTGAGTTACCACTTAGATGTTAACATCACACCTGCTCATAATTTAGGTTTTTTCATATCACTACAAGATTTACCCAATAAGAACCGAAAGTATTATTTAATAAACACACCTATAATAACTGAAGAATTATGATGCTACTAGTTGCTGTTTTTGGATACATGAATTCCCATTTGGGGTTCTATTATGTAACCACATTGACTCATGCTTTCGGGTCACTGGTGCTCCCGTACAATGCCAGGCGGCTCCACTATGAGTGATGCTTCCTCTCACAGCTCACTGTAACAAATGGAGTGTCATCCTGTGCCGTGGTAAAGCCTGACCCCTGTATTGATTAGTCCTCATCATCTAGTTTCTCCGTCAGCCTTGATTTATGGGCAGCTGTTGTTTTTACATTAACCGTCAAGTCTGTCTTTTCAGGTTACAGTGGACAGGCTAATGGCCTGCTGTCTTTCTCTCCTTGAATCCAGTTCAAAATCCCTTGCCCTTTAAATGTTTTTAATGAAACATTGCTAATGCACACTGATTCTATACTGTTTTTATGTTTATTTAGTTTCGGGTTTCTTATTTCTTGCAGTGCCTTTGTGTTATGAATTATTCTTCCCCAAAAAAATCTAAAGAATAAGTTAATGTTTTAGGAATGTTTCCTAACGTTCCCATTAAGTTATGTACAATACGAACATTTTTGTGAATGTTTTGAAACGTCTTATTTCAGAACATTTTTCAGAATGGTAGATATAAAGTGTGATAGATAAGCTGTGTTTTTGGATCAGCTAATAATGATGGTGAGCTTTGTATTCAAAAGCAGGATCCAGTTTGTAGATCTTGCAAATATATAACAAAATATGCATAATGTGCAGCAAAATAAGACTTTTGACTTTCAGCCACGTCTGAATAAAAAAATCTACATCTACTGTATTAAAAATGACTTATGTGTTAATCATGTGACCAGCAATATCTCACTGACCTCTGCATGTTCTTCACAGATAGCTGCGACACAGCTGTCATCTGGACAGAAAAATCTGGTGAGTTTATCAGAAAATATGGCCGTTCTTCACGGCAAAGGCCACACATGAGGCTAGAGAGTTATGAGTGCTTGCATGAGATTAAAGTAGGGGCCAGGAATATTAATGGAGGGATGTATCTTCATTGTTTCATTTCAATGAAATCTCAAAAAATGTGTTTTTCTTCCATAAATATGTACATTTTATTTCATATTCAGCCAAGCTGGTATTGTTTTTAAATTACTAAATAGTAAATATTATGAGAATGTGAGTACCTATCTACTATACGTCCCATGTGAAATTACAATTACAACATCGTAATTACTGTCATTATTTTGTGTATAACAGTGTTAGTAAGGCATATTCTCTATGGTGATTAGGTGTTAAATAATGATAGGATTCTGGGTGGGTGGCTGAAGGGCTGCCAACATGAGAAGATGGCTCTTGTCTGTTGCTAGAGAAGACTTGCCAGCATTTGGCAGCCATGATCCATTAACCATAAATCCCCTATTGTCTCAAAGCTCAATTAACCACAACCAGCCTTTTAACTAATAAACACTTTTGTTGTCATAAAGCCAGACCTCGAAGGGCCTTTCTGTATGTTTTCTTTTCAGGTCTCTAGTTAAAGACAATATCCAGCCAACTGCTCATACACAATTTCAAAATGGGATAGACATTGTTTTAATTTATATTCAGTCTAAAGCTGCGTCCCAAATGATGTACTATACACTATGCACTTACGTCTTTATGCACTATAGTGTATGAATTACATAAGGTTATTTTTTCATTCATAATCAGAGTCTGAAAACCCCTCCCCTTCCACTACATAATTAAAGCCACAACAGTTGAGTGAATGAAGTATCCAACATTCCATACTTTTTTTTTTTTTTTTTTACAGTTTTTTTTTTTTACAACTAGCCCAGTGCCAAAATGTATTAATTTATTGATTTATTTAGGGTACTCGTACTTTATATTCAATATCAAAAAGTGTCAATAAAAATAGTTCAACCTAATTTAACTGTTTTATTCAACATGTGTGTGGTATTTTAGGCGGATTAGTGTTGCATATTGTTAGCTTAGCAACATGCTAATGCCAAATGCTATTTAAATCCATAGAGTGCTGAAGGGATGTTGCATTTTTGTAGGCCAAAAGCTGGAAATGAATTAGTTTTTTAGCACTTCCAATTCCATCGTATTGGAGTAAATGAGTTTCTTTAATTGGTTTTTGAATAAATGCCTCATATAAGGTCTGTGGTAGCTCAGTATTGCTTTTGGTTTCATACAATTGCATAAAATACATCAGTACCCCTTTGTAATTTTTTCAAGCTTTTACTTGTCTTGAAAAAGGTGGTTACTGCAAGTGTCTAAATGGAACTAAGGTGTCTGGGACATTAAACGTCATCAAAGTGAAAACAGGAAAACTCATCTACTCACTATAGTGTGCTATCCCAGCCTCTTTGTGTTTGTTTATGCTCTTGCAAATTCTAAATCAAATTTTCATGAAAAAATGTTTTTCAAATAAAGACTGAAAGACTTGAAGCCATGCAACCATGGTGTTTATAACTCGTTTATAGGCTATTTATAGGCTGTCTTCTCATAATTGTATTTAAGCTTCAAAAGTCATAAAAGTTGTATTAATTGGTGAAGGTTATCATGATGAACAAGAATCATAAACATGTTTTGGTCACAGAGGTTATAATCTGAAAGACAGTGTAAAAATCTTATTGGGTTTATATCGAGAGAACCAGGGTGATGTTATCACTGTAACCTTCGATTAGAGCTCTATTTGTGTGAACGAATGTTCTAAATCAGTCAATTATGAAGGTCCATTTTAACTGGCAGCTGCTTGTGTAGACAGTAACCAGAAAAGCAAATAACTAGGTTTTGAGACATTATTGAGGAGTATTCAGAGTATACAGTCCCTGATAACACATGTACATCTCAGAGTCGTCTATTTGATGTGCATGTTTACATCTGTAAGACATATTTTTTAGAGTGTTTGCTCATCTGTCTCTAGAAAGTTGCCTGTCAAACGCTAAATAGACGTCTTTAAGATGGTTATGATTTAGAATGTATGTAATACTGACTTTTTAAAGGCATTTATCTTCGAGACATACAAGTGCTATCTGGGAGTAGATCTTTTATGATGACTGACAGAATTTCTTAATCACCATTTTACTACTGAATTTTAGGGTAATAAAGTGCAATATGTTTGTGTATTGTAATTCTCAGTGATGTTGGGCAGTGTGTCAAAGGGGGGTCCCTGATGTGTCCTCAGCACAGCCCTCCATCAGAGAGCTCGTAGGAATAGAGTGATAATCGAGCTGAGAGTCTCTCAGAGCTCTGCTCAGTTTGAGTGCAATCATCCACGTGTAATGGCGATAATTGTGGTAACTTTGTATCAGGTTGAGTGGCATCATCATGTCAATGACACAGTGTCCATACTGGAGAGCCCTTTCTGTTAATTAGCCTGAATTGATTTCAGCAGCTGACGAGAGTGATGCTGATATACTATGCATCCACTTCACATACACATTCACCACAGCTTTACATGTCAGTTGATATATATCAAATCAATACAAAGATTTTGGGTGACAGGAAAGCTTGGGTATGGATATCTTATTTTTTAACCAGTTTTTAGATCCTAAATATTTTGTCTAATTTTAGATGCTAAAATCTGCTCTGTCCAGCTATCTACAGTAACGTGATGACAAGGTACATGGCAGGTGAAATCATATATTACCTACCAGTCATGAAACTGTATTTTGTATTATTTTAGAAAAAGAAATACATTTGTAGTGGTCGACTTTTGTGTCTTTGTCCTGTTTTGAACCGTGAAATCTGGCAGTACATAATGTATTTACCTGTTTTATAAATTTGTATTCTGTATGTTTATGTAAAGTAAACATGAGTAAGTAATAAAGGGACACTATTCTGGCTAAAAGACTAGTAGATGCAATGCAAAAAAAATCACATTTCACCCAAAAAAGGCTATAAATATATTTTAATTGCTTATAAACATTTTATCCATTTGGATTACAGAGTTTTATCATAATCTGATGCTTATTTATCAGTCATACATAAGAAGAATAAGATTTATGTAATAATACTAATAAAGAGAACCACAGTAATACACAGTTACCAGGCTTTATAGTTAACATCAATAAATGTAATGTATCATATGTAAACCAATCTATACATTAACTAACTGAATCATATTTAAACCATGTTCATACTTTTTAATAACAGAGCTATGTTGTTTCTAAAGAATTTCAATAAAGGCATTTTGAAAATATAATTATTTTAAATAAAATTTGATGCAAATAAGACGCAAATATAAGCTATGACATTTTTTCCTCAAGTGTTATAAATGATGACAAGATCATGATAAGTGTTGTATGCTAACATCTCAAAATGACTTGCTGGACTCAATTTTCAATATGATAAGAAAAAATAAAACAATCATTTTGTAAGCACCACCAAATAAACAGCACATAAGCATGTTAACAAGTAAGCAAACAGCCTCAAATTGGCTACTGCTGAAATACAGAGCGGACTAAAGAGATGTTCTCCTTTAGCAAATGGAGAGGTGATTATGGTAGATTTCTGTATTTCTCCACACTTCCTCTTCACCTGTACCTTCAGCACCATGTGACTGTTCAGAAAGCCTCCTTTATACGTATGAGTGTTTACACTGTCATGTCCCACCACTAACATGTCATAAAGTCCCATCAGAGCCAATTATGCCTCATATTGATGCAGACACGTTCTAAACAGTACAGACATCACCCATTGGCAGTCATTAAAGCTGTTGAACAGTGAGCGTTTTTTGAATTGCCCTCACCTCAGTGGTGCTCGCTGTGAGTCCCAATATACCATAATGTGTCCCCAGTTTGAAAAGGCAAAACATAAAATCTAATACACCAATTTCTCTACACACAGCCAAACAGATTCAGTGTGCGAACAAAGGAGACAGCAACAAAACAGTCATTCTTGTCAAAAGGATTGAAGTAGGGCAATATTTGCCCTGTCTGCTATAAATATGACCTGGGAAAATACTGGAAAATGGTCAGAATAATTCTGGTAAAGGTCAGTCCACTTTGTTGGTTGAAACAAAACAGCAAAATTGTTCAAATTCAGTTTTCATTTAGAAACAAACTCATTTAGAAATTTACTAGCGATAAGCTTCTTATTTTCTAATTTAATACAAAATGATACTTGAGAATGATCGAAAGACCATCTTGTGCTTCAAAAGAAAGGAAGAACATCTGACTTTCTGTACAAAGAAGCCACATAATCAACAACAATGGAGAATCAATTATTTTTCATAAAATGCTTATAATCCATATAATGTGCATATAATCCACGTTTATATATCACATAAATAACCATTGTCATGTTCAAACACCTGGCATTTACTAGCAATATAACTAAGCATAAAATGTTTGTGTGTGTGTGTGTGTGTGTGTTTATACACCTGTTGCTACAAACAACCCACTGTAACAATTTACATGATAATTCTTTTATTTTTCTATTCTTTTTTTTTATAATCTCAATCACTGTGTTGAAGTGATGTTTCTAAATCACATTTCTAAGGTTTGTTCTATACACGCCTCTATTTTATCCAAAATACATAAATGATTCTATTTAAATGTCAATAGTATGGTTATAGCATACAATGGTCAGAAACGATTTTTAAAACCATTTTATTTCTATGAATTCTTCCCTTTAAACTCATGTATGTCATTTTGGATGGAAATTAAATTACCAAACGACCCTGGAGTTTTTCAAAACCCCAAAACACTGTATTTATCTCCATTCCATTTAAATTATTTACTCACAGATTTTCAGTGTATCTTCAGAGTTTTCTTTACCTCTTCTTTTACTCTCCATGGCTTTTTGGACAGTGAATATCATAGTTTCATATGCATTTCTCCCAACAATTATAATTACAATCAACCAGCCTTGTTAGCAATTATTATATCTACTCCTGTTGCCGCATACAGTTTAACCTCACTGAGATTTCCCACAATTCAATTAGCACAACAGATAATGTAGCATATGCTCTGGAGAGAGGGTAAAACTATTAAAGAGCAGAGCTCCCAGCAGAAGATGTGTTTTCCCAGCATGAGCGTGTCTCACTGGAGTAGACGGCCTCTGGCGCACAGCAAAGAGAGGAGAGTTGTACACAAACCCTACTTCATATTCACCACATGAAGCGCACCCTCTCTAATAATGGAGAAACAAATAAGTGTGACCGCTCTGATGCATATCATAATTTAATCACATTTTGATATGGTGCAGTGTGTGAGCTGTTTAAACTCTGGCAGGGGGTGATTTTACTGAGGCAGTGACAGTCTAAATGAAGGGAATGCGCAGAAAGATGGTGTCTTGATGTCCAGCAATCATTCAATGACTCTTAAAAGCTGATGTAAGTGATAAAACCTTGTGTATATAGAAAGTAAACAACATTTTTCGACATTATAAGCTGTTACATTATATTATAATAAAACTTTTTTAACAAATGTTTGCAGATGTTTGTGTAAATCACAGTAAGTGATTTTGTTGTTGTTGTTGCTGATAAACTTATATTTTATTATTTGAAGAAAAAAAACACTTTAGAACAATTAAGCACATTTTACATTCTAACTTGTTACTGTACTGCAAAATACATTGTCATTATTGGAACATGAAAAATATTAAAATATAGATTATTTACATAAAAATATGTGTAATTGTAGATTATGCTGTACTCCATTTAATTATTTTCATTGAGAAATTCTATTATGACCTGTCTCTATATTTCTTTTTAAAAATTTAGAAGTCCTAAATTACACAGTATACTTGCAAAACTATAAATTTGACAGTGTTTTGCAGGAAATTTAGTAACATATAATTCAATATGAAACATTTACAGTTTTTCACTGCATTGTAAAGTAACATACAGTTAACCAATTAACAGGTTTTTAATGTAGCATTTTCATAGTTTTTTAACATAAAATAGCATTTACCATAGTATTAATTATTTCAAAAAAGAATGAGAAATACAATACCAGACACATTACAGTAAAGGGAACTGGGGGTACAATTGGCAGTTCTTAATTGTCCTAAAAATAATGTCAATCAAGAAAAAAAAAAAAGTCCTCCTGATAGTAGATTACATTTTCTATATTTAGAAAATGATTTCTCATATTTTCTTTTGAGTATGAGGTAAAATATGAACTTGACCCTTTATACAGTTTTTTTTTTTTTTTTTTTGGCAGGTTTCATAATATTCACTCCCTAAACCACACCATTTTAGGATATGAGACTGTGGGGATTTAATCAAGTAATATGCTGTAATTTATGGCATTTGATAGCTGTCAGTAGCTGTGGTTTGAATGAAAATATAATTAGCATTTTGATCTCAAGTGAAAAAACTGCTCTGTTGTGTTGATCATATATTTGGGCCACACTCTGATGCAGAGGTTTTCAAATCATACCTCAAGCCTTCCCAAACACTGCACATTGTCTCCCTTACTGGAGACACCCAGCTCAGATCATAAAGTAAATCTATTAATCAGCTGATGAGTTAATTCAACTGTGTCAAATAAATCCAAAATGTGCAGTGGAGTTTCCAGAAATGGTTTGAAAATGCTTGCTCTGATGTATTACCAGCTTTACTAAGTGTGTATAGTTAGTTACCTTGCTTAATATGCTGTCAGAGGCAAAACAGTGAAGAAATGCGCTCATAACCAATGATTTTTTGGCACTCTACAAAATACTCCTTCCTCCAATACAATGTTCTCACCTTATCCATCTCTGCTTTATCTCACAGCCGGAATCTCTCAACAGGTTAGGCTTCCATTAACACCACACTCACAAACGCTAACGAGAGAACAGCAGGTGCTAATTTCTGACCTGCGTTAACAAGGTTGTCTAGTAAGAACTCTGGAGGAACCCGTAGGGTTCAACTTCATGTCCCAGATGGCATATAAAAGTGGTAAAGGCCATGTGGCTCTCTTTCTTTCAGTGATTTTATGCTGCGTTCCATTCAAAATCAAATGTGGGATATTTCTAATTGATATATCTCCAGCTTTTGTTGTCTTGTTGTAGCCTATTTCTTTTGTCCGACTCTGTAAGAAATAAATCTGTAGTAAAAACAAAAAAAGGTATTGGTAATTTTCTGCCAGAATAAACAGATTTATGATGATTCTAAACTATTTGAATTAACATGGTTTGAAAATGATTTAAATAAAAGCAAATAAATGCAAATAGTTATTAATATGTACCATGATTTTTGAGTGCCGAAATCTTTCTGTTTCTTACCGGTTTCATGTATGACTGACAAATATGCACATTATCACATAAAGGTTCAGTTGTAAACAAATGGATGTAACAAATGGATGGAAATTTTATGCAGTTCTTAACTTTAGGCCGAAATACTTTTTGTGTGGCAAAGTTGTATTTTAAAAGTTCCATGGGACTTCAAATGATGTTCCTTTGCACTGATTTTTATTATTTTATTTAATTTTATTATAAAAATACAATTTTATTTTAATAATTTAAATAAAATAAAATAAAATATTTTTAAAATATTTTTTATAAATTATTTTTTATTAAAATACAAATTTTATTTTATTTTTTATTAAAATAAAATTTTATTTTAATAATAAATTTAATAAAATAAAATATTTTTTATTAAAATAAAAAATTTACTTTAATTTTTTTTATTATTTAATTTTATTTTTAAGTCATTGTTTTAATTGATTAAATGCATAGTATGATTGTTGATTCTACCAATTACATCGTCACACGAGGGATTCCAATCAATCAATCAATCAATCAATCAGTCAATCAGTCAATCAATAAATAACACACTTGCAAGTCCAGTTTAAACATTTCCTGTTTGGCTGACCGATAGCAGATGGGGGAGAGTTTGGGAAACCTGTTTGTAAACATTATTTTTGTAAAGCCATTTGGTAATTGTAGTGTCACAGAAATTACCTTTAATACAATAAATGCCCTGTAGCATTTACAACTACCTTAATATCACCTCATAGCAATATTTGTATGTCGGTGCTGTTCGGAGCCTGTTACTATGCCAACCACCATCACAGTGTCCTTTTCGTCCCCGACCTCGGTGGGGGAAGGGGGTGGGATGGGTGTAACCTGGCTTCTCGTCTTCAACCCCAGCCAAAGATCTGGATTAACCCCCTACGCCCCATCACAATAGGGGCACATGTCCGCCTATCCACTGCAGGCCCATTCAGATCTGCTTTACTCACAGAGTAACAAGGATTAGTGTTAATGAGACATAAGGAATTAAGTATGAATGAAGACCTCCTTAAGCAGTCATTCAATGCATTCTGCACCTCCTCGTTCTCCTTCTGTCTCCGCTCTGTGTTTGAGCACAAGGTGTAATCCCCTTGAAAATCAAAGATAGGCGGTTCATATGAATATAGGCTTTTATTCAGCTTTCTGCCATCTGCCTTGTCTCTTTTCACCTACATCCCTCTCAGCTTGCTACTTACACTCACTTCCCTCTCTTCTCTTCTTTTTATTGCAGGGCCATTGTTTAATTTCTCCCTCTTGTAACGTATCAAGCTTTTCATATGAATCAGATGAATGCGGTGTGAGATGCAAAGCTTATGAGGATATTTCTTTACAGATCGTGTTTATTGTGCGCAGTCAGAGATCAGAGAATTCAGCTTCTAAAGACAAAAAATTTACTCAACCTTGTTTCAAGCTTTCTTTTTTTCATAGGACAGAAAAAGAAATATTTTGAAGAATGTTCAAGTTGTTCTTTTGCATATAATAAAAGTATATGACTAGCTGACACATTGAACCCATAGAAAAACAGAGAAAACTCAATGCTAACTGCAAATAATAAGATATGTGATATGTGAGGGGGGACAGTTTATAAGGCAGTTTATAAGGTACCTTTTGTTGTTGAGATTGTTTGCTTATACTGCACATACAATCAAATAGTATTTTTGCTCAAATTCTGTGTCATTTCATAGAAGCTAAGTTATTTTAGGAAATTGTTGACATGGATGGGTTGTTCTCAAAAACCATGCAACATTAAGTTAAAGAAAATATTACCCAGGTGGAATATGGTTTGTGCCTACCACAATGTGTTTTGTGCAATGAATTATCACAATTAATTTCATTACTGAAGTTACAGACGACTTTTTAAAAATTATTTTTGATATTTAATATTATATTAATATTGATTGTACAATAAATTATTGGATTATACAAAAAGCTATTATATTATATACAAAATACTATTATATTATATACAAAATACTATTATATTATATACAAAATACTATTATTATATTATATTATATTATATTATATTATATTATATTATATTATATTATATTATATTATATTATATTATATTATATTAATTATATTATATTATATTATATTATATTATATTGGATTGGATTGCCCCTTGACAGTGTAAAATGTGGGTTCTGAAGCAAAAGCAGTTGGGAATCGCTTTCATAAACCACCATGACAATAGTCTATATGCTGTATTGTAAGTGTTTTGAAGAGCAGCATGAACATTCTAAAATGTCCTTTTGTGTTTCACAGAAGAAAGGAAATTAAATGGTTTTGAGAGCACACAAGGCTAAATTATGGCATAATTAACATTTTTGGTTGAACTGTTCGTTTAAGTCAAATCAAGTGTTTATGTTCTAAAATTACTTAATTTCCTCAGCAAGACTTCCTTTCTGCTTTCCGTGAATGCAGTCTGCCGGAGGGCATCCTGTGTATCTGCCTTTACATTGACCTCTATTCTGCTCTCTGTTTGATACCGCTGCTCATTATGCACCTCTCTCCCTCCTCTCCAATTACTGCCCTCACAAGTTATTAAGTGAGGGGTCTCAGACGACTGGGACACTCACTGTGCCATTACCCAGAACTCCCCCTGATCCAGCCCACACGTACTGCCCAGTCAAGAGAGCAAGTTCTTTATTACATTTATTTATAATATTAATTTTAATGTCAAATTATAAATACACTTACAGACATTCTCATTATTATTTGATTGTGGAGATGATGTTTGTTTTAGATGAAGTTTAGAGAGCAAATGAATTTTACATCTATTTTATATAGATTTACTGACTGTAATGTTTTCAGACACTTAACATGTTAATCGCAAAATGAAAATGTGTTTATAGTTCAAATTAATATTAAATCAAATTGCTTAACTCGAGTACTTTTTTTAACCCAAATTAGGTCTTACATACATAATTATATATAATTTCATAATTACTTCCATTGTCTTTGATATATGGAAAAAGTGTACTGCAAAATGCACTGACTATATGGTTAATTAAAATATACATTACAATTATAATAAATGATCATTTATAGTTTTAACTAAAATATACTTTAAAATATACTTCACTCTAAAAAATGCTGGGTTAAATACAACCCAGCGCTGGGTAAAATATGAACAAATCTAGTAATTGGGTAAATCTAGTAACGGTTGGGTTTAACCCTTCTGGCTAGTAACCCAACCGCTCATGTCATGTCATGTTTTAAATATTATTGTACAAACAAAAACACTTTAAATAAATAAATAAATAATTTATTTGTTTGACTGCATGTGACCATTAACCAACATCAGAGAACTGAAAATATTTCGTTAAATTGTTAAAATACATTAAATCTTAGGGGGTCCTTCAAATAAATAATTTAAGTTGTTCAGCTGACATGAAATAAATAAATAATTAAATAATAATAAAAAAAAATAATAAGGTAACGCTTTAGATTACAACCCGCAACGTACTGCGTAAATAAACAAAATTTACAGTGTAACTTTTTTGTAATTATAATGTACCGATTCAGTACATCCGTGTAGGTATAAGGGAATAATATGTGAAGTTTGGGGAATAAAGGGGTAATAACCTGTAAATTACAAATTATACTTTTTAACTTTTTAACCTACTTTTTAAACACGCTGGGTTATTGTTTCAACCCAAACGATCGGTTGAGACTGTTGGGTTAGGCTGGGTACACGCCACAAGATAATCGGGCTGATTTTGGGCCGATTTCTCCCCTTTCGATAATCCTAGGCAATGTCCCGATTATCTTGGTGGTTCTAAAGATTATCCTATCAGATTTTCTTATGGTGTGAGGTGTGTTAAGAGTGACTGAATCTGCTCGGAAGAACGTCGGAGGTGCCCCAATCGCGAATCGTAAATACCAGAAATCCTGATTTTTGGGGGGAACCCCAAGACAAATGTGCGTACGATCTGGAGATTATCACGTGAAACGAAACAATATCCAATCAGAAAGCGAGCTGACAGAAGACGGAAGCATAACAATCGCAGTCATGGCGCAGCACAAAAGGATTTCGACAGGAGAGATAAAGGATCAGCTTGTCGATTTGTGGCAACAAAACGAGTGATTATACAACGTGTCCTGTAAAATATATTTATTCTCAAGTCTCGAGAGATTTTAAGAGATTTCCCGTTTTCACAATCGGGACTCTGGTTAAAAATCTGTTGGTGTGTGGTGTGCTGTATTTGTCACATCACGGCACACCACACACTACAGGAGCAAAACGGTTAAATCTAGGATTTTTTTTTTTGTCCTCATGTTTGTGGTCTCTCACATTTTGAGAATCTTATAAGATTTTAAAAATCTTTTAGTGTGTATGCAGCCTTAGGCAAAGCCACTAGAAGGCAAGCCTGCAACCATTAGCCAAAAAAGCGTAACGGCTAAAGCTAACGCTTCCGGTCTGCCAGTACGTGGGAAAGGAGACCAGAGGCTGTTTTTTTGAATGGATGTCAATGGAGGAGAGGCTTCACTACGCTGAATAAACAGCTTTTTAGAGGGAACGGCTTATCATTTAATGAATCTACAGCCTATCTGCTAATCTTCAACATGTGTTACACTAAATAATACTTTTGGATTGAACTATTTTTAGAGTTTACCCAGAAAAAAATTTTGTTTTATAAGAGAAGTCACTGACTTTTTGCAACAAGTTCAATTCAGCTTACGGCACTTCTCAATCATTCCTATGGTATCTGTAAACAGCGATAGGTGGTGCGTTCCAAACGGGATATATCGCCCTCCGAAGGGCACTTCGGAGTGAAAGCAATCATGGCCGCCATATTGAAGGGTCATTCCAAACCGAAGTGCTCAAAACTAGCCATTTCAAAGGGCCCTTCTGAATGAAGGATTTCGAAGGGTACAACTAATGGACACTTCGGGCTCCCATGATCCTTTGCACAGATTCTTTGCATGATGACGGCACTTCCACATGATGACGCAGAAGGGAACTTCAAGAAACAGTTGTTTGGTCCCCTACATCCTTCAACCCTTCGAAGCTCTCACTCTAGAGGGTAAACCCCTTTGAAGGGATTAGGGCATAGGGATGAGCCCCTCCGAATGGAACGCAGGGTGAGTGTAGTACAACCATACAACTCTGACTGAAATTCAATGAGGTCAAGGCTGTAATGTGATTGGTTATTAAGGGACACATGATCCAAGTTAGCCGTTACGCGTTCTCCAATAGTAAGTAATACAGACCCTCTTATCTCCCTATAGTAAGAAAATCTCTGGCCTTAGGAAGCTGACCCAAGGGTCCTGATTTAGGAACAGTGTTGCCAAGTCCGCGGTTTTCCCGGGGAATATTTACCGGGGAATCCCCCTCGAAACGCGATTGGGATAGTATTGAGTAGCAATTGGGAGGGTTTTGTTGTTAAAACCTGGCAACCCCTGGTTAGGAATGTGGAGGTTCAAACGCGAACGGTTCCCTCCTTCGCCCAGAATATCTCCTCCTCCTGCTGGAGTAGGGGGAGAAATCGCTCGAGGGTCACACCAGACTGTTTCTGGTCCTGGCAAGCCTCACCACCTACCCGGACGATGCGCTCTGTGCGTTTTACGATGCCAGCTTGAACACCGAGTGCAGAGCGCCGTCGTCCGAAGATGGCCCTCGAGCGAATTTCACCGCCTTTGTGGAGTGGACACTGGCGAGAAATGGATGTCCGTTCCCCGCCTGTTCCCAGGAAAATCTCGTCAGTTCCACCCCTGACCCAGTGACCAGCCTACCATCTCCCCGCTGCACGGAGCGCATGCCTGAGTCCACCGCTGACAGAGAGCCAGAGCCCGCCGCGACCGACGAGCCATCGCCGCACGGAGCGACAGTGCTGAGGATCGCCGCGAAGCCAGAGCCGCTGATGACGTCAGTCAAGGTGTGTGAGCCGGCAACAACGCCCGCCTCGAGGGAGAATACCGCAGACAGTGTGAGCGTGGAGAGGAGCTCCGCCCCCTGCACCGCGGCTGAGGGTGAGCTGAGTATGGCGCGTGGATTATGCCACAGCAAGGGAGAGAGGGCTCCTGATCCCCAGTTAAGCCCAGGAAGGGCTCCAGTTCTCGAGTTTGGCCCATGGAGGGGTCCTGTTCCTGAATTTCCTTCGTCACCGCTGGTCCCAGCCAGCTCCGCTCCTCCAGAGCGCCCTCCAGTGCCTGCTTCTCGAAAGCGCACTCCAGTGATGGCTCCCATTCCTGAGTTCAGCCCGAGAAGTCCGAAGTCCGGGAAGTCCTTACAAATGTTTAGTGTTTGTGTGAATGACATTGTGCACCTTCTATATATATATATATATATATATATATTTGCTACCATATTTTTTACGGTAAAATTCTGGCAACCACAGCTGCCATTTTTTACCTTAAATTTTACAGTTTTTTTTTTTTTTTTTTTTTACAGTATATTATATTATTATTATTATTATTATTATTATTATTATATCATATTATATTATATTAATCACACTAGCCCCCCTAGAAACACACATTTGTTCTTTTATTTGGCAAAGAATGACTTGAAAACCCTACATAACTACAGCAAAACAACAACAAAAAAATCTAAGATGTGCTTGAATCCACCATGTTACTTTAGAATTTATAGAAAATGAAGGAAGATGGAAAAGGGCAAAACATGTTCTAGGATTAGAGCATAAGGTCATGAGAAAAAGCATGGGGGACCTCTTTTCCCCTACATCCAACTTCATTTCCACTTCAGTTTTTATCAGGCTCTCTCTGGCCTCTCCCAAGATATGAGATACACGCTCTGACATGAATTAGCCCGAGATAGATTGATATACACGTCCTTTGGGATTCAGAGAGCCCTTCATGAAATTCACCCTTCCTCCATGTCTCCCCTCTTTTTCAAGAGGCTCTCTAATCCTAGTTCTCCATTTGTTCTCCACCTGTCTGTGCACTATCACCTGTCTTTTGCCTGGCAGAAAGCCTGTCTGGCTCCTGCAGATATGCTGTAAATTCAACTACCATTCAGTAAGAGAAATCAAATACTGTCTGTATGAGCATATGGAAATATAATAGTCGTTACAAGTTACCGACAAAGTTTAACACTTACGGTTAGAGTTTTTATTTACTTTTCTTCCCTGAGCAACAGTAATAGTGATACATATATGACGCACCACTAATAAAGTCATTGTTAAGAAAAAGTAGATGTTTCAAGCTTTGTGCTAAATGTGATTGGCCTTTTTGTAAATTTTCACTGCACACCTGTCATTTTCATTGTCACTTTATAATTCCTACAGAACGTGTGATGTCAGTATATTGATATTTCATCAAGCCCAGAGACTGTGAGAATCCCTCAGACCATGTGTGTAATATTCCATTACTATAGACTCCTGCAGCACATAATATCCTATTAATGAACACTCTAAATTCAAAGGCAGACACTCATTTTGTGGGCAGTAACAGATTTAAGCAGAGGAATTGGCCTGTCTTTATAAATACTCAGATGAATGAGACAAACCAAGAACAGGCTTGTGCTGTTACTTACATGTGATTTTATATGAGGTTATGGATCAAACAATATCATTCTCTATGGGAAACCACTATCTGCTCTTTCCTAACTTATGCCTATATGGTAAGATTTACTTAGCTGTCTTTCTGTGCCTTTCAAAGCATGTGTTTTAATGTAACATCTTTTATGGGTCAGGATGGACCTTGCAGCTCTTTATTTGAGTATTTAACCATATCTTCATAAATGATGTCATTTGCTTGATGAAATGCATTAAATGGGCACAAAAGTGTAGATAATTACATGTTCGCAAAGTATTTAATGCCTTTCAGGCTGCACAAGATATTTGTTCATAGCACTGGGAAGTCTGGTTTATTTAAATTAATTGGTTCACTTTGCTCTGTTGCTTTATATCACACAGGTTTCCATGTTTTATGAGAACTTTCCATAGACATAATGGTGTTTATACTGTATACACTGTATTTTCTATCCTCTTTCCCTAAACCTACCCCTCACAAAAAAACTTTCTGCATTTCTAGATTTTCAAAAAACGTCATTCTGTATCATTTATAATCTGTTTTTATCATGGGGACAAAAAAAAAAAAAAATTGATTATGTCTCTAAAAATTAGGGCTGTTTAGTTGTATTTGATGTAAATTTATGGAATTCTAGTGTGCTGCTTATTGCATACTGACAACATGAGGGTAAATAATTAATGACAGAATTTTCGGTCACTTTATTTTAAGCAAAAACAAATAAACAAAAGCAATTTTTAAAGCTTGGGCTCCTAAACATTAGATCACTCGCACCCAAAGCAGTTATTGTAAATGAAATGATCACAGATAATAGTTTTGATGTGCTCTGCTTGACTGAAACCTGGCTCAAACCAAATGATTATATTGGTCTAAATGTGTCTACTCCACCAAGCTACTGTTATAAGCATGAGCCCTGTCAGACTGGCCGTGGCGGCGGTGTTGCAACAATATATAGTGATATTCTCAATGTTACCCTGAAAACAGGATACAGGTTTAACTCATTTGAATTACTTCTGCTTAATGTTACACTGTCAGATATGCAAAAGAAATCTCTCCTATCTCTTGCTCTGGCTACTGTGTATAGACCGCCAGGGCCAAATACAGATTTCTTAAAAGAATTTGCAGATTTCCTCTCAGACCTACTGGTTACTGTTGATAAAGCGCTAGTTGTTGGAGATTTTAACATTCACGTTGATAATACAAATGATGCGTTAGGACTTGCATTTACTGACCTAATAAATTCTTTTGGAGTCAAGCAAAACGTCACTGGGCCCACTCATCGTTTTAATCATACGCTAGATTTAATTATATCGCATGGAATTGATCTTACTGACATATTGTACCTCAAAGTGATGATGTTACTGACCATTTCCTAGTATTGTGCATGCTGAGTATTACTGATATTAGCTATATGGCTCCGCGTTATCGTCCGGGCAGAACTATTGTTCCAACCACTAAAGATAGATTCAGAAATAACCTGCCTGATTTATCTCAACTGTTCTGTGTACCCATAAATACACATGAACTAGATGAAATGACTAGCAACATGGGCACTATCTTCTCTAATACATTAGAAGCTGTTGCACCCATCAAATTGAAAAAGGTTAGAGAAAAACGTACTGCGCCATGGTACAACAGTAATACCCATTCTCTCAAGAAAAAAACTCGTAAACTTGAGCGCAAATGGAGAAAAACTAACTTGCAAGTTTTTAGAATTGCATGGAAAAACAGTATGTCCAGTTATAGACAGGCTTTAAAAGCTGCCAGGGCAGAGCATATCCGCAAATTCATAGAAAATAACTAAAACAATCCAAGGTTTATATTTAGCATAGTGGCTAGATTAACAAATAAACAGACGCCACCCGATCTAAATATTCCCTCACAATTTAATAGTAATGACTTTATGAATTTCTTCACTGATAAGATAGATAACATCAGAAATACAATAACAAATGTAGATTCTACAGCATCTAGTATTTCAGCTCCATTCATCGCACCCAAAGAAAAACTGCAGTGCTTTACAACTATAGGACAGGAAGAGCTAAATAAACTTATCACTGCATCTAAACCAACAACATGCCTATTAGATCCTGTACCCACTAAATTACTGAAAGAGTTGTTACCTGTAGCAGAAGAACCGCTTCTCAATATTATTAACTCATCGATATCTTTAGGTTACAACCCAAAATCATTCAAGCTGGCGGTTATTAAGCCTCTTATTAAAAAAACCACAACTAGATCCTAATGAACTAGCAAATTACAGACCCATTTCTAATCTTCCGTTTATGTCTAAAATTTTGGAAAAAGTTGTGTCTGCTCAGTTGTGCTCCTTTATGCAAAAAAAAAAAAAAAAAGATCTCTATGAAAAATTTCAGTCAGATTTCAGTCCCCACCATAGCACAGAAATCACACTTGTTAAAATTGCAAATGACTTGCTTCTTGTGTCAGACCAAGGCTGCATCTCATTGCTAGTTTTACTTGATTTTAGTGCTGCGTTCGACACTATAGATCATGACATACTCATAGATCGATTACAAAACTATACGGGTATTCAAGGGCAGGCTTTAAGATGGTTTAGATCCTACCTGTCTGATCGCTACCACTTTGTTTATTTAAACAGGGAGTCATCTCAATTATCACCAGTAAAGTATGGAGTACCACAAGGATCTGTCCTAGGTCCTCTGCTATTTTCAATATACATGTTGCCCCTTGGTAATATTATTAGAAAATACGGGATTAGTTTCCATTGTTATGCTGATGATACTCAACTATATATCTCAACAAGACGAGATGAAACTTCTAAATTATCTAAGCTAACAGAGTGTGTTAAAAATGTAAAAGATTGGATGACCAATAATTTTCTCTTATTAAATACAGATAAGACGGAGATATTACTTATTGGACCAAAAAACAGTACACAGAATCTCTTGGATTATAATTTGCAACTAGACGGATGTACTGTTACTTCCTCTACAGTCAAAAATCTGGTTGTTATATTAGACAGCAACTTGTCTTTTGAAAATCATATTTCCCATGTTACAAAAACAGCATTCTTCCATCTTAGAAACATTTCCAAGCAACGAAACATGTTACCTGTTTCTGATGCAGAAAAGCTAGTTCATGCATTCATGACCTCTAGACTGTACAATTGTAATGCACTGCTAGCTGGTTGTCCTGCATCTTCAATAAACAAGCTACAGGTAGTCCAAAATGCAGCGGCTAGAGTCCTTACCAGGTCAAGAAAATATGATCATATTACCCCAATTTTACAGTCTCTGCACTGGCTAGCTATTAAGTTCCGCATTAGTTACAAAATATTATTACTTACCTATAAGGCCCTTAATGGTTTAGCTCCTGCGTACCTAACTAATCTTCTACCACGCTACAATCCATCACGCTCCCTAAGGTCACAAAACTCTGGACTTTTGGTAGTACCTAGGATAACAAAGTCAACTAAAGGAGGTAGAGCCTTTTCACATTTGGCTCCCAAACTCTGGAATAGCCTTCCTGATAACGTTCGGGGTTCAGACACACTCTCTCTGTTTAAATCTAGATTAAAGACACATCTCTTTAGCCAAGCATTCACATAATGCATCTCATAATCTTGTCCTGCAGTTATATCTGATCAAACACACATTATTGTTCTTTAGCTTGGATTGAACAAATCATTTTTGCTTGGTTGGAACAGCAGCTACGCTAATTATGTCTCTATTTGTTTCTCTGTTTCTGCCTAGGATTACACAAGGTTCAGTCTGGATCCAGAACACCTGAGAAGAGATGATGCTAACCCCTCAGAGGACCTCAGATGATACCGACCCTCAGACAACATACAGAACTACCAAATTTCGCCATAAGTTAAATATATTAAGTTTCTACAATATATAAATATATTGTAGAAATTTAATTTCCTGTAAAGCTGCTTTGCAACGATTTGTATTGTGAAAAGCGCTATACAAATAAACTTGAATTGAATTTAATTTAATTGAATATCACTATTAACAAACCATTAACTACGACTTTTGCCTCAATAAACTCCTAATTTGCTGCTTATTAATAGTTAGTAAGGTAGTTATTAAGTTTAGGTATTGGGTAGAATTAGAGATGTAGAATATGTTCATGCAGAATTAATGCTTTATAAATACAATAAACAGCCAATATGTTAATAAAAGGCATGCTAATAAGCATCTAGTTAATAGTGAGATTTGGCCACTATTCTAAGGTGTTACCGAATTTTCATTTTTGGATGAACTATCCCTTTAAGTTTAGGTATGGGGTAGGATTACAGGATCTAATATATGATAATGCAGATTAAGACATTAATATGCACTTTGTAATTACTAATAAACAGCCTAATAGTTACCTATTTTTGGCAGATAATTTTTCTCCAAAGTCCTAAAATGCTTTGCAAAACTTTCAGAAAGAATGAGGAATGATTATTTCAGAAATTAAACATTACTAATTGTTAACTTCACACCTAATGTAGATTATTTTAATTTTTCCATTCCTCCTCCACTTGTCCTTTCTCAGGCTCCCCCTCCTGCTCCTTGGTGCAGCGGTCCTCTGTCCCAGGAGAGAGGCTGTCCTCCTCCTCCTCTGTGTGAATGAGAGAGGATGTCAGTGCTGTTATCTGGGTGATCTCCAGGGTACAGTATCAGCCCTGAACAGCGCTGGCCCAGACACAGTCAGCACAGCCCCGTAAGCAGCGACACGACTGATACAATCTGTGTTTGGTGAATCAGCTCTCGCTGTTTCTCTCCCTCACACACACACACACACAAACACACACACACACACACATGCAAACACGCATATTTTGCTCTCTCTTGTCAGAAAGCCCACAGAGAGGCCCTCAGCCCTACAGCTAATCAATTCAGTCCAAATAGTTGTATTGACATGACAAATGTTACATCTGCATCTCCAGAACAGATTTGGACAAGCTGTGTACTTATAGAGAGAAGGACTGAATATACACCTGCACTGACGACATTTGTTTGATACTTCAATAAGAAACTCATAAAACAAAAGGCATCACAAACATTGGCATGTGTACAGTGCAAGCATTTACACACTTTAGATTCTGTGCGCGACCGATATTAGAAAAGTGAAAAGGCTGTTGAAAAAAAATATTAGAATTTTTGCTAAAATAGTAAGAGTAGTATACAAGTATGTCATCCCAAATTCGGCATCTGTCTTCATATATATTTATATGTGTGCCATTATAACAATACGTTATGTACTGAATAAATGTTAATTCTTGAAATCAATTATTAAATGTGTATATAAAGCAGTGTATACACCATTAGAACTAGGGGCTAGAAAATTACGTATGCACAATGCACATTTTTTTTTTCAGGATTTAGTCTTTCTGTGTTACAATATTGAAAAATATATTTTGTTTTATAGATATTTGAATATTTTTAAAAGCAGGACAAGAATTTATGGCTGTGTAATGTGAAGGCAAAAACGGCAATTACGGTTCATATTTTCCTAGTTTTCTGTAGACTACCATTTGAACATGGTAGTAGCTTATCACATGGATGGGAATATGCATACGGAAATGATATGCAGAAGACGTTATGAATAGTCAAACTAGGTATTGTAAGCTCCATATATTAGTTGGGATGCATGTACGCACAATCTTCCACTGACTAGGTTTGCCAAAGGGAATTTTGTGCAGATTCTGGGTTTATGTTTTATATTTGAGGCCTAAGGTCAATATTTTTTTTTCTTAAATATGTGGTTCTTTGTGAAATATTTTAGCTAATTGTTACTGCCTAAAGCATTACAACCTTATTCTACTTTCAGTTACAATATGTTTGGAAGTAATATATGTTAATATACAGTTCAATGCTGATAAAGTTGTTCAACAATCCACCAATGTGATTTAGGGAATGGATAAAAGACCAAATGTTTAACCTTGTGCCTGATGTGTGAATGTGAATGTAAATAATTTAATAAATGTAATTATAAATAACTGGATTCAGTGGTTTTAGTGTGCCATGTAATAAATTACACTTGACTCATTTACATTGACCCTGTTACATTCAAAATATTATGGGGTTGAAGGTGACAAGGTCAGCGCAAAAAAGCTGATAATAATGGCCTTAGCTAGCAAATATCATTACACCTCATATATTTTGAAGTCAGTATTCTTGTGCATAGAAAAAAAATCTTTTCAATACAGTTGAAATATTGAGCTTTAAAATGTCAATATAGGTGAACATAATAAAATACTGATAAAGCATTTTTAAAAATGTGAAAATGCTTTAAAAATTGTAAAATAAATAAATAAAGACTTTTATGATGTCATTATTTAAAAAATGTGACATCATCAACGTCTTATAAATAAATATTTATTTCTAAAGAGGGAGGTTTCATAATCAGTAAAAGAATGATTTAATTTCAGTTAATCGAAATTTAGACAGAATTAGATTGTGTTTTATTCTATACAGTGCATTAAAATGTAAAGATCTGCTCAATAGAATGCATTTAAAAACACACAAAGACATTTATGCATTTATCTGTATTCTGCTTGTAAGGACTGAAAGTGCTTTTCCAATCTGTTGCCTCTCATTTCCCCTCTGAATCTCTTACTGCTGTTCCACTGCCTGCTTCCATTTCCTCTCCTCTGAGCATGTGCGAAAGAGAGAGTTGAGCGAGGTATGGAGCAGGAGTGTGTTTGCTGCTGAGCTGGATCACTGTTAGATGATCTCTGTTTTGGCCCCTCAGTGGGCGTCAGTCAGAGAGTTACAGTCGTGTCTACAATCTAAAAGTTGTGGAAACCAGTGCTGGACATGTGTTGTGAGAAAAAGAATGACATGCTGTGGAAAATTATATTTAATAAAGAAAATGTTTCTGTAGGTCAAACAGTAAAGCATGGTGCTGTCATCTGCAAAATGTATGAATATAAATGAAGTCATCTCTCAATATTCATGTCCGTCGACCCCATCGTCTTTTATTTCCTGTAACTTTTCTCTACTACAGGTTTATAACTGCTCAGTGCCACACAGGTCTCAGGATCATTAATGGAGCTCATATCTAGCATAGATCTCAGTTTCCATCTCACAGCTCATTTTTCACCTCCCAAATGTGCTCTGATGGTCTGCAATAATTCAATTAACAAATGACCATCCATATTTGATTAAGGCTTTAATAATTGCCAGCCATGGCTAGATAACTTTTGATAACTAGTGCCCTGTAAAAGATAATTCACTCTGAGAAGTAATTATACTTTTCTATTAGAGTTCCCATGATGGACTTCTACCACTCATTTGTAGGGAATTTGTGGAATACTTAATAGCAAATCACTTAAGCTTGTGAAATGAAACTGTAGAATAAGCAGAATGTTAATTTTGATATAATTAAATAAAAAGCTGTCAGTTTGTGACTAAAGGAAAGTGAATTGTGACATTGGCTTAATTTGCTGTGGGGTTTCATTGTTTTGACTTCAAGCTCTTTTGAAATATCAAACCATTTGATAATATATCTATTTTTATATATTTGTTAGCCAATATTTTTAATATCTAAAATTTACTATTTTAAAAATCTATTAAAGAACATTTATTTGATCAGAAATGCACCAAAAACAGTATTTTTGTGAAATATTATTACAATTTGAAAATAACTTTTGTATTTTAATATATTTTAAAATGTAATTTATTCCTGTAGTGATGAAGCTGAATTTTTTGCTTCATTACTCCACACTTCAGTGTCACATGATCCTTCAGAAATCATTTTAATATGCTGATTTGGTGCTCAAGAAATATTTCATATTATTATCAATGTTGAAAACTGTGCTGCCTAATGTTATTGTGGTAACCATGTCATTTTTTTCTTTCCATTTTTTTTTTAAATACAGGATTCTCTGATGACTAGAAAGTTCAAAGAACAGCATTTATTTGAAATATAAATCTTTTGTATTATAAATGTCTTCCTGTCAATATTGATCAAATTAATGCATCCTTGCTGAATAAAAGTATTAAAAAAAAGGGGAGAGAAAAAAAAAAATCTCACTGACCCCAAACATATGTATATACACAAAATTTTATTTATAATAATATTGTTACCGTGAATAAATCACAACTGCTGACCAATCAGAATCGAGGACTGGAACTAATCATTGAAATGACTCATTGAATTTACTAAATTTTTTAAGGTAAGTGGTTGCAATCAATTTATTTTAGCTACATTTAAATAAACAAATTTAGTTGACTAACTTTTTATTTAAATGTAGCTAAAATAAATTGATTGCAACCACTTACCTTAAAAAAATTTAGTAAATTCAATGAGTCATTTTTTTCAGTGTGTGTATATATATATATATATATATATATATATATATATATATATATATATCTGTGAATCATGTAAGATTTAACATCTGCGTTACAAATGCAGTTTTGGGTAATTCATCATTCATTAGCATCTGTAAGCTTTGCTCTCGGCCCCTATGACAGGCAAGCCAAGTCTGATTCTAGATGCTGAGTCCTGGGAATAGAATATTTATGCGTGTCCCCGCAGGCCTCTTGCAGGCTGGAGGGCTGGTTTCAGTCCTCTGGCTTTCTCCTGCTGTGTGATGTATTGAACAGGAGTGTTGAGCTGGACTCTGGAGGAGTCTCGGCTGTTGTCGATTGGCACCACCATAATTTGTGATGTTTTGTCCTGAGCATTCGTGTCAGTCCCAGCCTAAAAAAGTCAGAGTGTCTTAACAAAGCACTGAAGAGAGGGCCTGTGTTCTCAGCTCTGGGATCAGCTGGTGTTCACTGCAGCTCCATTAGCACTAGCCCACTGTTCCTCACACCTCAGCCTGGGGTCAGCGGTCATGGCACCCACAATGCCATGCACAAGACCATACTGTCTTGTCCTCAAATACAAAGACCACACTTCATTATGTTCCTTTTGTCATCAACAACCCTCACAGGATAGTAAGAGTTTTTAAATTATTCCCTTTCTTGCAGCATTTGTGTATTTGATTGATGGTTGGCATGGACTTTTAATACTTTTATTTAGCACTAAAATATATCATTTTTATACCATTTTAAATGTTGAAATATGTTTTTAAAAGAAACTATTCTGCAAATGCATATCAGGGAGCTATATCTCAATATTTGCATTATATTCTTTGTGTTTATGAAACTGGAAAGTTGAAGAATTCACTTGAATTAAAACTGATTAAAACTGTAACTTAATCAAATTGTAATTTAATTTAATCCATAAAATAAATCCTTAGAAGAAACAACGAAAATGAGCCCACCTTTTCAGGTTTGCATGTTTACATAAATTTAGACAAACAAACGTTCAGTAGACTGTAAAAAAAAAAAAAAAAAAAAAAAAAAAAAGTAATAAATAAATAAATAAATGGCACCCTAGTAAATGTGCTGCATGTAATAATCTACATTGTTCTACATCTACATTGTTTTTTTGTTTGTTTGTTTTTTGTGTGTGTGTGTGTGTGTGTGTGTGTGTGTGTGTGTGTGTGAAAAACATGATTTAATATGATCAATATGGCCACAGTAGGTTAAACCAATAGGTTTAAATAACAGATATTTATATGAGTTATATGCAAGATAATTTTCACTTTTTACAATGTACATACAAATATAGATACCACTGTTGATTATTATTAAATTGTATTTTTGTATATTTTCACTTTATTTATTTATTTTTAAAACTTTGTTATATGCTTGTCATTTTTATTAGTTTTTGTTATTTATTACTATCTTACAACATTTTGTTTTGTTTTTCATCTAACATTTATGCTTTATTTCAGCTCGATTTCAATTAACAAAAAATAGGGTTATTATTGTTAACTGAAACTATGGGCCAGATTTACTAACAGCTTGCACCAGCGCAATTTGTCTTTTGGCGTTAAAATAGTACTGTCAGGATTTACTAAAGACGCGCAGTGAAGAATTAGCGCTGAAAAGGCGTGGAGAGTTATTTTTGCACCTTATTGAATTTGCATTTGTAGGAGTTTCCCTTTCAGACGCAAACGTTATGGGAGGAGACTATTAAAATGAATCATGCAGCGCAATTTACTAACATTTGCGCTCGTCAAATTACTGGTATTTGCGCCATTATTTAACGCCCAAAGCATGTCTTAAAGCAGGCGCTAATTTGCACTGCTCTTGGTAGATTGTGCTGGTTATTATGGAAATGATTTGGCTGCGTCTGCGTTCTTTAATGTGCGCATTGTCAGTAAATCACACGCAGAATTTTCCCCTCCTATCGGCACTTTTATGGAATTGC
Organism: Spinibarbus caldwelli; assembly: GCA_039654775.1. NCBI lineage: Eukaryota > Metazoa > Chordata > Actinopteri > Cypriniformes > Cyprinidae > Spinibarbus > Spinibarbus caldwelli. Next base: position 14,496,800 of record CM077223.1, read on the forward strand.
GCTCTAACGTTAATTTGCCCTGTTTAGTAAATCTGGCCCCAAAACTATTAAAAGCTAACATTAACTATCATGACCCTAATCCATACATGCAAAAATGGTCAGTAACTAAATCTAATTTAGGCGCAGGAGATAAGTTTGAAATTTCTAAGTAATATATGAACTAAATACAGTGGCTAAACTAAGCCTTTACACCTTCTGTGTGAAAGCCTGGTGAAGGAGGTGTTTTGACAGAGATGGAGGGAGCTGTGAAAGCCCTGGAACATTTGAGTGGAAGTCTGCGGAGATTGAGAGCAGATAATAGCCTCCATGTTGACATTCCCTCTCTAACTGTGACCAATTAATGACGGCTGGCTAAAAGAGCATTTCATTAGTTTTTGCCCTTGGCTGTTGCGCATGCCTGCCAGGGCTCTGCTGAAAACAGATTAGGACATTAACTCATGAGGGGCTGAAGGACTTGTGGAGTCATGCCTTCAGGCTCTGCCAGGCTTCAAAGAGCCCAGCGCTATCGTATCGCTCACTCCACTCTATCATCCACCGGCCTGCCAAAAGCATTCATCATGAGGCTGCTTTAAAGGTCCAGACCCTCGCTTTCACCTTGATTTTTTTTTATGCATGGAGGAGAGCTTCATGTTTGGAGCGGCCAGGTGCACTGCAACTGTATATACAAAGACTGTACAGTATATTCTTTATTGTATGATTTTATGATGACTTGGTGACAGGAGAATTTGTCTTGATTTGGGGGTTGTTACAATCCTGTCATCCTGCAGAATTCTGTTCTTTGTGTTTTAATGGAAGCAATGAGCCACTCTCATTTCAGTGAACAAATCACAATTATGATCTCTTTCAACTGTTTCTCCTTTACAGCTATGAGATTATAAGAGAGATCAAATGGAGTCTGTGTCTCTCAGTTTCTTCAAATTCATCCAAAACCACATGAGTTGAGCTGTGGTCTACATATACTGTATGCAGAGCTGGGTAGTAACTGATTACTTGTAATCTGAATTACGTAATCATATTCCAAAAATTAAATTCTTGCAATTAGATTAAATTACATTTTAAAATACACATAATCAGATTACTGTTACTTTTTATTGATTACATGATTACATATTATTCACATAATAGCAATAAATTATTCATAATTCATTGATTCTCCCTAATTCCTCTTTTCATATTTTAAATGTTCCTTTCTAGCCTATAATAGCCTACCGCTTATATACAATCAGAAAGTCTTCCACATTTGTAGACCTTCACACAGAGATCAGTCACTAGTCAGATGACTACACAGCATTTGACCACTGGATTTACAAAAATCATTTCAGGTTTAAGAAGTGTTTCAACATTGCATCAACTACTGATGAACATATTAATTTTTATTTAATAGTATGTAATGGATTTCAATGTACAATTTGTAAGTAATCTGCCCAGCTCTGACTGTATGTCAACAACTGTCACATTTGTATCTTTCTCCTAAAAACTTTAATGAGAAATATTCAACGTTTGTTTCTAAGTCAATGCAATTCATAACATGTTGTACTTACATAATCTGACATATTTACGAGTGAAAAAGTGTAATTCACTGAGAAAAAGTGTGGGGTGGGACTTGGTTTTATCCACCAGTGTTATTAGATTTTCATAAAAGATTACCATGACATTTTTTTCCCTTTTGAATAACATAAATCAACGAATCATGCAGTAATTGTAAGGAAATTGTTTAAAAAAAGGTCTTTTTAAAAAATATGTGTTATTGCAATCTAGTAGAATATTCACATTTATAATATACCATGTGTCAAAAACCAAAAGTAAAATTATTTTGCAGCCATTTTTATTATATTAAAAAATAATAATAATTTTATTTTATTTTATTTTATTTATTTTACTTGGAGTAAGGAAAGTTATTCTAGTTTAGCTTCAGTTTTTTCTAGACATATTAGTTTTTATTTAATATCAGTTAATGAAACTGTTTATATTTTGTTTTCATTAATGATAATAACGCAATAAAACTGAGAAGTCTCCTAAAAAAAATAAAATAAAAGAAAAAACAGTTTGCATTATATGAAATCTGTGTGAAATACAGCAATTACACACACGTTTCTCTGCTCTTGACCTTCGTTTAGGGTTTTGATCTAGCGGTTATACCTGCCAGAGATGCGAAGACAGAAAGAGAGACAGAATTACAGAGAGAGAAGTACTTCATCTACTGTTTTTCACCATATCTCCCTCTAGTCTTTGAGCAGACAGGCAGAAGTGAGCTTTCAGTGGCAAACAGGGACTGAAACGCTGATATGACCTGTCATGTTGACTTGAGGATGCCATAAAAACAGTGTCCAGTGTGGCAGATAAGACTTGTGATTAATGGCTAGTCAACACTAACACGCTCTGCTGAGGGATCGGGGAGCTTTATGAAAAATGAGTGGAAAAAAAGAGCGGCTACGCATTGTGTATGTGTTTGTGGGTGTTAAATGTTTATTGATGTGATATATTATATATTACAGAATAGAGATTGGCTCATTGAAACTGCATTTGGAAATAATGAGGAATATTAACATTCCAAATTATTTCCTGCTGTGATATAAACACTCAAATTCCATTCAAAATCCAAGTTTAAATATTAGCAGTTTGGCATGTCCCACCGTTTGGTGTGTGTGTGAGTGTGAATGCATTTATAAACACACTCATGGAGGCCTGGAGTGTGTTTGTGCATGTCGTTCTGAGTTTATGCTAATGAGCCGCAGAGGGCAAAGAGGGAGGGATGAACTCTTCTAACGGCTTTTTGAATGAGATGAATGGGTTACAGATGGCCCACTCAATATATTAAAATGAGACATGCAAAGCAGGGGCGGGACTTCCTCAAGATGGGGGCTTTCCTGAAGCAGCTTGGCACCTGCCTATCTTTCGTCATAGATGCATGCAGACGCACATATGCATGCAGAGACATGACTGATTCACCATAACAAATAAGCACAGTCTGGTTTTAACCAGACTAGCAGCGCTGTGTAATCAACCCATTAACCCAACAAAACTGCATCTATTTATAGAACGTCTCTGAAGCTATTTTTAGGTCATTTTTTTGTGATCTCTAACACTAATCTCAATAAAGAGTCAATAAAGAGTGGAAATGTTATTTAGTGTGCCATCATCAGCTTAGTGTGCCATCATGTTTACCCATGTTTTTTTTACTAATTGCGTCTTGCATCTTGCAATGTGATTTAAAATCTTCCAGTGTGACTATTTCACGCAACTGCATCTTCGTTTGTCATAATTGCAACTTCATGTAATGTAATTTTAAATCTCATGATATGATTTATATCTTGCAAATGTGACTATATACTGTATCTCACAACTGTCACTCTGTTTCTCATAATTGTGAATTCATATCTTGCAATATAATTTTAAATTTCAAAATGTGACATTATATTGCAATTACAACTGTTTATCAATATAGCAACTTTGACTCAATTTTGTTTCTGATAACTGTGACTTTATATCTCACAATGTTATTCTGCATCTAACAATGTGACTATATCTCACATTTACAGTTTTATTTTTCATAATTGCAACTTTGTTTATTATAATTACGACTTGATATCTTACAATTGTGACTTTACATCTCACAATTGCGACTTTGTTTATTATTTTTGCGACTTTATATCTTGTGTGTACTGTGACTTTATATCTTGCAATGGGACTTTACATCCAGCAATTACAACTTTGTTTAGTAACTGTGATGTCATATCTCGTAACATAATTTTAAATGTATCTCAATCATGACTATGTTTACTGTAATTGCATCTTTACAACTCGCAATATGATTTTAAGTCATGCAATGTGATTTAAACCTCACAATGTGACTTGATATCTTACAATTGTGACTTTACATCTCACAATTGCATCTTTGTTTATTATAATTGCGACTTGATATCTTGCATGTACTGTGACTTTATATGTTGCAATGGGAATTTACATCCAGCAATTACAACTTTGTTTAGTAACTGCGACGTCATTTCTTGCAACATAATTTTAAATGTATCTCAATTACAACTATGTTTACTGTAATTGCATCTTTACAATTCCCAATATGATTTTAAATCATGCAATGTGATTTAAATCTCACAATGTGACTTGATATCTTACAATTGTGACTTTACATCTCACAATTGCAACTTTGTTTATTATAATTGCAACTTTATATCTTGTGTGTACTGTGACTTTATATCTTGCAATGGGACTTTACATCCAGCAATTACAACTTTGTTTAGTAACTGTGATGTCATATCTCGTAACATAATTTTAAATGTATCTCAATCATGACTATGTTTACTGTAATTGCATCTTGACAACTTGCAATATGATTTTAAGTCATGCAATGTGATTTAAATCTTACAATGTGACTTGATATCTTACAATTGTGAATTTAAATCTCACAATTGCAAATTTGTTTATTATAATTCCGACTTTATATCTTGTGTGTACTGTGACTTTATATCTTGCAATAGGACTTTACATCCAGCAATTACAACTTTCTTTAGTAACTGCGACGTCATATCTTGCAACATAATTTTAAATGTATCTCAATTACGACTATGTTTACTGTAATTGCATCTTTACAACTCGCAATATGATTTTAAATCATGCAATGTTATTTAAATCTCACAATGTGACTTGATATCTTACAATTGTGACTTTACATCTCACAATTGCGACTTTGTTTATTATATTTGCGACTTTATATCTTGTGTGTACTGTGACTTTATATCTTGCAATGGGACTTTACATCCAGCAATTACAACTTTGTTTAGTAACTGTGATGTCATATCTCGTAACATAATTTTAAATGTATCTCAATCATGACTATGTTTACTGTAATTGCATCTTTACAACTCGCAATATGATTTTAAATCATGCAATGTGATTTAAATCTCACAATGTGACTTGATATCTTACAACTGTGACTTCACATATCACAATTGTGACTTTATTATATTTGCAACTTTATATCTTGTGTGTACTGTGACTTTATATCTTGCAATGGGACTTTACATCCAGCAATTACACTAAATATCTTCTTAGACACATCAAAACCACTCCTTATATAATGTCAAGGGGGTCATGTGATTCTACCATTTGGCTTTTCACAACATTTCCAGAGGTCTTTCTGAGTTGAAAGGTGGAGAGGAGGTCAGACTGCGAGTGTTTGGAGTAAATGTTTCTGATTCAGGGGCAATGAAGTGGAGAAATGGATGCTGGGATTGAGAGGTTCAGCTGATTTCTCCGCCTGCATCTCTCCTTAGTGTCACTCTGACCACTGACACGTGCTAAGCACTGCCCTTTGTCACCTCCTCCTTCACCCCCATCCCACCGTCTGTCTGCACCTACCCTGGTATGACCCCCCATTCTCCACAAAGACACATTGACCGGCTCTCCTTTTGGCAAACACACCGCCTGGCCATTCTGCCGTAATTCATATGTGGGAGTATATATTTCTTTGAAAGACACTGGCACAGATCCCAGGATTTTCAGTTTTTTTTATTTTATTTTTTTTAGATTAATCAGACTATTATATTTATTTTACTAAATGCTAAAGAACATTCTAAAAACATGCAAGAACTACATTTTACCTTTTTACCATTTTGCTATGGCGGCCCAGTAGAGCACAACACAACGGAATCTCCACAACACAACAAACTCTCCACGAAACAAGCTGCAACACAACTAAATTAGCACAACACAAGAGAACCAAGCTGCAACACAACGAAATTAGCACAACACAATAGAAACAAGCCGCAACACAACAAAATTAGCACAACACAACAGAAACAAGCCGCAACACAATGGAAACAAGCCACAACACAACGAAATTAGCACAAGACAAGGGAACCAAGTTGCAACACAACGAAATTAGCACAACACAATGGAAACAAGCCGCAACACAACAAAATTAGCACAATACAATGGAAACAAGCCGCAACACCGCAAAATTAGCACAACAAAACAAAATTATTGCTATGCGCTTTGTTGTGGTGATTTTGTTGTGTTGTGGAGATTTAATTGTGTTGTGCACTCCTGGGTCACCATATTTTACCCACCTCTGTTTTCTTCCTAAACAAATCAGTGTTTTTCAGTTAATTGGTTGGGTGTATGATTCAATGACTTACTCATAAAGACAGTCATTTGTTGCCACCTACTGGATTTTTGATGTCAAAAATCCCCACCTCTAATTGGCAGGCTGTCTGTCCCAGCATTGTTTTTGCATGTGCCAGTGTCAATAATTAGGGTAAAAGTGATGATTGCATTAGTATGCACCACTAGTTATTACTTAGTCATATAGACTTCTGCCAAATACAATAATGTGGGTTTATTTTTAAATAAATGCTTATTAAAAGCATCCAAATATGCAATTCACAGTGGGATGATTTTATCCCTATTGATGTTGCCAGTATTACACTCTGATATGTGAATCGCATAATCCATACATTCTTTTCTCATTGTTGTCAACATATTGAAAATTCCTTGATATTCAATCAGAGATTATATTTACCCATGGTTCCCATTCATCAGAGAAGAAAGCCTAAAAGCGATTATGTAGACGAGGGATTAATGTGGAGATAAGCACACAGTAATGCATGGTAATGATCTGACAGTAGTATTCCTCCTCCTTCATTTGCATATCTTAAAGTGCTGACAGGTGTGCCAGGCCATGAGGTAGAAATGAAGGCCAGTGGATGCTGATAAGACACTGTGGGGTGTTTTATACCTTTGAATGTTGCTGATAATATGGACATTGGTTCTCTCTCTCTCACACACACACGAGCATGAAAATGCTCTGAGTATGTTTGTCACAGATAACATACTGTAGATGGCTTGCTGGACCATCTCTATGTCTAATGCAGTCTGTCTGCAGCTCTGTTGTGTGCTGTAGGCTCTTGTGAGGGCACTGATAAATCAAGGAAAATGTTATACGGAGGTATTTTTGCATTCGCACACACATAGACTTTGTGGTGTGCCTCATGCATCATTTTATCTGAATCTGCCACATGTTGTTGATTTTTCTCCACCGACAGCCCTGTCTCATAATATATGCTTGGCTGGTGCTTATAACAGTACAGAATCAATCGTTATATTGGCTACACTCCACACTGGAAACGCCGAAATCTCTTTTGCAACAATAAATGTACTGTGGCGTGCTCACAGGATAACCTATCCTTTACTAGGACTATTCAGTCCATGCAATCCATATCAGCTACATCATTACAAGCTAATATTCCTCTATATTCTTATTGACTAGCAGTGCATGTACATGTGTCAAATGTCAGAGATAATTGGCCAGAAGAGCAAATGGTAAACAAATTTATATTCATTATTGAGAATGCTAATGTATCTCCCGCCAGGTTCTTTACAGTGTTAAATCCTCCTTTGCATGCAAGCAAGTTATGTCTTTAGTTTACTGAGTTCCTTTTCTTCCCCATGACATTCTACTGATATAATTAAAAAGAACCACCACTGAACTTTTAACTCTGTATGATGTGTCATGCAAAATAAATGTAAGGTTGTAAATGTTTTTCCTATAAATTTTAACCAGTTTTTATGTTGCCATACATCACCATTACATTTTATTGTGTTAAAAAGAATTAAAACAAAATATATCATTTAGAATTTGAAATTTAACGTTAAAATGCTTCATTCATCTTTCACCTTTCTGAAATGCTTTATCTATTTTCCAAAAAAAACAACATTTTTTTTCTTTTTCAAGCGTGACAAAAGTGACAATAGTGTCTCTTCAGATACTGTTATGCTGTGAAATTTCTCTGTTTGTTCATATTTAAAAGAGTGACATTATGAAATCCTTTTTAACCAAAAAAAAAGTAAATTTCACAGCAGCTTTTGTCAATAAAAATTAGCCTATTAGTTATAGAAACTCAATATTTCAACTCTTACAGCAATCCATTTTAAGATTTTCCCCCTTCTTGGCACAAAGAACAAAAATATTAAAAGTAAATAATTTGGTGTGGTTCTGGTTAAGGTTATGGTTATCTGGTTTAACCCTTTCATGTTGCCCTTTAACCTTGTTATGTTTTTAATGTAACAATGTTGAATTATGGCTCCATAAAAAGATGGAAAGTTAAATTTTAAAAGATAAATTTTATAGTATATATAGTAGTTTTGAAAGATAAATTTTATAATATATAAAGTTTTACAAGGCAGGTCAAAACTGGTTGATTTTACCAGAATTTACTTATTTTGATAAATAACTATTACTTCAATGCTGTAAACACAAACATTAGTCTAGGTCAAGATCCCATTGAACAATCTATATTTTGTCGAAGGTTTTTTTTTTTTTTAATTACAACATGTCCTATATCTATAGGCCCCCCAGAATTTATGGGAGTTATGGCCATAATTTTGGTGGGAAAATATGATTTTATTGGAAATTTGACAATAGCCATTTTAAAAAATATCATAAAAATGTACTTAAAAAAGTCTATTTATTGGTTTGTTGGTTGACACAAATGATAATGTTTGCTGAGAACGAGACACCTACACAAAGCATATAAGTTTTTCGGCTTCATGTGAACCTCATATACACAGACTGCAGAAAACTCAATCACAGAAGAATAAGGTCTTCTAACTGTCTTCTGACACTGCTCATGCAGGGTCCCCAGTATTCACTGTATCAATTGTAGTGCTGTTATTGAGGTGTAATCGGGCATGAGAAAGGCCAGCTTGCTGAGGGTTGGGGGCTATTATGAGGGTCCCATCTGTGACTGCTGTGTGGAGAGGGGGGTACTGGCCTGGAGGTCTCTGGCACATGTCTATGAATGGTGGGTGTGAGAAGGGGCAACGGAAAAGCAGCTGATACATCCGGATGTGTGGGTGTATTGAACAACCTGTCTTAAACTTTTGCAATACATATTTTGCACTTACCCTCTAGATTTCTCTGAGAAAGTGTCCCTTTTCACTGTCAGCCACTGTTTATCATTGTTAACCTAGAAGAAGCTTAAAATACATATTGATCTGTTCACAGATGTGCATGTGTTGTTTTTTCTTCTTGCATAAAACTTCATATTGTCATATTGACTAACTTGTCTTTGAGTGCACATTCAGCGCCGTCTCCACACTGAGACCCATTTGAGAGCGAGAGTGATGGTTGATTGATCCCATGGCTTCCTCTGCTGGGATCAGTGGGGTCAGGCTGCAGGAGATGATAAGCTGAGATGGAACAGGGCTATCACCGCTCTGGGGTCAGCACCCCTCCGTAAATTGAGCTGATCACTGCTGCTGCTGGTCAGCTTCGCAGGGAAGACCAGTAATCAACAGCCAGGCCAGGGCACAGCAGAAGACTGCTATCACAGACATTACTACACTACATACTGTAGTATGCACATGGCTGAATGTTGTTCATGCAGTCATGCAGTGTAGTCCCAGTATAATACAGCCTAAAGTGGCTTACTGCTCTTAGAAAATGGCTACTATATAATAAACACACAAAAATTCTATTTATATACTTATATAAACTAGAGCCTACCATGTAAACTAGTTGCCCTCTATGGGTGCTGTAAAGAGATGTTTCATGTCACTTCTTTAGCATGACCTGCATATGATGTGAATGCATTACTATAATATATAAAATATTACATTATACTGTGTAAAAAGTACACTGAAAATATAGTATAGGTTTTATTTAAAATTTGCTACACTGTAAAAAAAAATAATAATAAAAAAATCAAAGTTGTAAATAAAATAAAGATTATTGGAGTACATTTTACAAGAAAATACTATTTCAGTCTTTATACTTTATAATCATTGCGGTTTCTTTCCAATTAACGTTGAAATGCCCTAGCAATTTCTTAGTGAAAATTATTTCTACACCAATTTGTTGTAAGCAATTACAATAAAATGGCAAGCAACACATTGAATATAACATGAAATTTTGAAATAGAAAGACTAAAATATAGTTTTGCAAAGCTTACTTTTTTACAGTTTATTTGGACACTTAAGAAACAATTAAAAATGTATATATGTATTCTGCATTATAAAATAAATTATTAAAACAACTGCCATTTGTTAAGGTGTGGTTTTATAACAGTGATAGATCCTTGGGTAACACTTTATTATAGGGAACAATTCTCACTATTAACTAGTGCTTATTAGCATGCCTATTATTAACATATTGGCTGTTTGTTAATGCTTATGAAGCATATATTCTGCATGACCATATTCTACATCCCCAATCCTACTCAATATCTAAACATTACAACTGCCGTACTAACTATAAATAAGCAGAAAATGAGGAGTTTATTGAAGCAAAAGTTGTAATTAATGGTTTGTTAACGGAGAGAATTGGACCTTAAAATAAAGCCTGACCGATCCTTGATTTGAGTGATGGTTCCCAAGTCAGTATGATTGACAAGTACTGAACAAGCTGCAACAGCTCTGGGAAAGCTGTGACAAGCAGTGTTTGAATGTTTGGATGAGACTTGCATGAGACAGACATCTCAACCTTCTGGGACATCTCTCAACATCCCATCAATATATTCACACACAAACCACAATAACTGGCCAGATTTGCACAAAGCATGAGGGTGAACAACTCAGATGGTCTCTACTCCCTATACTTGACACAAGCATGACCTGTGTGTGTCTGTCTAGCCCCTCCTCGTTGCAGTCTGTCTCTGTGTTTCTTTTCTGTGCCAACTGCTCGCAGTCAGGGCGATCCTCCAGAGCTGGGGTGCATCCTCAGGTCACCTGGTCAATTAAATTCAAATTGAGGATAAATGATCTGCAAATTATGTCCAAATAAGTAAGTAAAAGAAATTGACTTTAAAACAGCTCTGAGAAACCAGAGGATGCAGAGTTTCGCTAACAAACCTTTACATGAAAACAAGGCACTAAATTTTTATTTATATAAATACAGTCAAAATACACAATTAAGATTACATGCGGTTCAGTCTGTCTATATTTAAATATTGTTTCACAATGGGCATCACTATTACTGTTACTTACTGTATGGTTAAAAGTTCGTTAAAATCACTAACAATAAGCATTAAACTTTGGTCTATAACTTGTGTAAATAATAATAATAATAATAATAATAATAATAATAATAATAATAATAAATGATACCTGAATGAAATCAGGGGTTTTGCCAAGGACCCCCAGTCGTTATGTACACTACCAGTCAAAAGTTGTTGAACAATAAGATTTTTAATATTTTTTAAAGACATCTTTTCTGCTCACCAAGCCTGCATTTATTTGATCCAAAGTACAGCAAAAACAGTCAAATATTTAAATATTTTTACTATTTAAAATAACTGTTTTCTATTTGAATATGTTTTAAAATGTAATTTATTCCTGTGATTTCAAAGCTGAATTCTTAGCATCATTACACCAGTCACGATCCTTCAGAAATCATTCTAATATTCTGATTTGCAGCTCAAAAAAAAAAAAAAAACATTTATTATTATTATGTTGAAAACAGCTGAGTAGAATTTTTTAGGTTTCTTTGATGAATAGAAAGTTCAGAAGAACAGCATTTATCTGAAATAGAAATCTTTTGTAACATTATAAATGTCTTTATCATCACTTTTGATCAATTTAAAGCATCCTTGCTAAACAAAAGTATTAATTTCTATAGTTTCTTTCCTAAACAAAGAAAAGAAAAGAAAACAACAACAACAACAACAACAAAGTTACAAAAGTTTTTTATTTTAGATAATACTAATCTTTGGATCTTTCTATTCATCAAAGAATCCTGAAAAAAGAAGTGCTCAACTTTTTTAGATATTGATAATAATAATAATAATAATAATAATAATAATAATAATAATAAATGTTTCTTGAACAGCAAATCAGCATATTAGAATGATTTCTGAAGGATCATGTGACACTGAAGACTTTAATCACGGGAATAAATGACATTTTAAAATATATTCAAATAGAAAACAATTTTAAATAGTAAAAATATTTTAAAAATTTACTGTTTTTGCTGTACTTTGGATCAAATAAACAGAAGAAGAGACTTCTTTAGAAAACATTAAAAATCTTACTGTTCAAAAACTTTTGAATGGTAGTGTATTTTCATGTATTAGAGTGAATGAATGAATGAATGAATGAATACATAAGTCATTGTTTCCTAAATTTAAAAAAAACAAAACAAAACAAAAAAACTGGCTATTATCACTATTATTGAACTATAGTATTATATTAAATGGCTAAAAAAGTATATGCAGATTTGCTTTAACAGCTGTCAATAAAATAATCACTATTAAACTCATGACTTTTGACCAGTCTATAGAAAGCAGAATGAAATAGTAACATTATAAAATCTGGTGAATATAAACAACAAAACATTGCCCTTTTATATGTATGTTAACAGGCATAAAATACATTTTGTAAAATAATAATTATGTGTTCTTGTCTATATGTTTACAAGACAGTGAGAGTGAGAGTGAGAGAGAGAGAGAGAGAGAGAGAGAGAGAGAGAGAGAGAGAGAGTAAAAGGCATGCAACGGTTCTTGTCCCTGAGGGCTTGATGACACTAAAGAGACACAGAGAAGAAAGGAGGAGGGGAAGCCCATCACCCTCTGCTCCATTCTGTTCTTTTACAACTTGACAAAATAGCCTTTTAATTTTGCTGAACGTCTGGGGCGTCTGCGGCTCTGCCTGCATCAATCTCCATCATCAGCAGGCTCCCCAGGGTCCTCTCACTGCCAGAAGACCACTGTCTCACCCCCTCTGGGCACACAGCAAAAGAGAGCTGCCAAGACTGTTTCTCTTCCTCTGTACAGCCATCTTTCTATGCTCAAATTCTCCCTCTTTTTCTAATAAGTTTGAGACTATAAATTCAGATTCAGAATTATGCTTTTCAAATTCAGCCAGCAACACTCATGTTCGTCATCATAGCATGTAATGTCCTAGCTGCTTTCTTTTTTCAAAAAAAAAAAAAAATCACTTTAAATTTCACTTTCAAATTCAAATATTTGAATTGATGACTTTGGGTTTGAGTTCTTCCAGCATTTCTGGCATGATTGAATATCGTTTGAGCGGTTGTGGCCCGGCCTGATGAGGTGACATCATTGAGTGAGACAAATCCATGATATCAATTGGCAGGCTGAATGAGAGACAGTCAATAAGGATTAGAGTGAAGTCTTTCCCTATTGTTTACATTCATATCTTTGCGTCCAGCATGTCAACCAAGGTAAGTGAAGTAGAACAGGTGTGAAGGATCTTTGGACACAACACACCATACATTCACATAGAAAAGAAAGCTTGACAAACTCTTCAACCAGCCATCTGTCAGGAGAGACTAGTTTCATCATGCATTTGAAATATGTATATGGTCTTGTAGAATTAAGGTTTAGGTTAAGTGGTCTTCAACTAAAGTTCATACATTTTTGGGTAACACTTTACAATAAGGTTCATTAGTTAACATTGGTTAACATTAACTAAGAATGAACAATACTTCTACAGCATTTATTAATCTTAGTTCATGTTAATTTCAGCATTTAGGCATTATCACAAATTGTATTTGTTAATATTAGTTAATGCACTGTGAACTAACATGAACTAACAATGAACGACTGTATTTTTATTAACTAACATTAACAAAGATTAACAAATTGTGTAATAAATGTATGTTCATGTTGGTTAATACATTAACTAATGTTAACAAATAACACATTGTAAAGTGTTACCCATTTGGTTACTTGAAACAAAATAATTTTTAACTGAAATAAAATAAAGTATTAAAAACCTTTTATTTCAGCTATAGCTGGCAAGGCAACATCTTCCGTTTATTTATAACTAAAATTATATAAGCTAAAAGTTAATAAATACAATTGATACAATTTATATTATATTATACATATTTTAATAATAAAAATAATAAAAAAATGACAAAAAAAATACTAAAACTGTAACTAAAATTAAAGTGAAAACAAAAATATTAAAATAAAATTCAAATTCTAAATATTAACAAAAACTATGATAGTATATCAGTGAAATAGTGGGTTGTGTTTTTATTTTTTTTATTTTACAAATAAATTTGCAAATAGCATTTGTACATATCTGGAAATTCTTCAACATTGTTAATTTTCAATAAATTACAAAAGACTTTGCTATATTATGAATATAGTCATGCCCATTGTTAGACACAAAGTTAAGTTCTGAATGTTTTCACAGTATTGCATGTCCTTATTACTTGTTTGAAGGACATTAAGGACACCAATTCTCCAAGAACTAACTAAACTGATAACAGTTTCATATAAATTAGTATTTGTTTTGTGAATTTGATTTGTATGAATACTATTTTTTTTTTTTTTTTTTTTTAAGAAAATATAAGCCCCTAAACGTAAAACAGTAACTAACTTCCAAGAGAGTGTTAGGTTAATAGTTGCAGTTGTGGGTGTTCTACAGCAATACACACAGTAGCTGGTGAACAGACATTTCACATCATAGCTTCTGTATTTTAACAATGACCAGTCAGTATCCAGGACTGAAAAAATCTAATTTCATAATTGGTAACATATCATACATACAGAGATAAGTCAGAAAGGCCTTGCATTAACATCCCACCTTCGGTTCATGAAATTTAGCTCTGTAGCTTATTCTGTGGCAGTTCTTGACTGTCCAATGTCCCTGTTAAAAATTGAAAATTACTAAAATAAAATAAATAAAATGACATCCACACAGGCACACTCTGCATAAATAACACAAAGCAAACCTACTCTACCTCCTCTACATCCAAACTAGCTGTCTCTTGATAAATGGGGATCTCTCTGCATCCCAAAGAGCACAGACTGCAGTCTCACTTTTACAGCTCCACTACACTACATGAACAAGTATGTGGACATCCCTCTCTAATTGATAGGTTTGGCTGTTTCATTACTAAAAGGTGCATAAAATCAGGCATATACTTCTAAGACAATTATTTACAGTATAGAATGCAGAAAAAAAAAATGACGTTAATGTTCATAATCTCGTCATGCCTTATATACACTCTTAAAAATAAAGGTGCTTTAAAAGGTTCTTCACAGCGATGCCATAGAAGAAGCATTTTTGGTTCCACAAATAACCATTCAGTCAAAGGTTCTGTACAGAACCATATCTTTCTTACCTTTTTATAATCTGAAGAACCTTCTTTCACCACAAAGAACCTTTTGTGAAACAGGTTCTTTATGGAACCATTTAGACAAAAAGGTTCTTCTATGGCATCATGAACACCTTTATTTTTAAGAGTGTAGTCATATTTAACATACTAGAGCTGTGCTATTATATAGTTTACATTTTGTGACAAAACAAGCAATCAAGCATTAGAGTTATGCTAGTATGTATTTCTTTATGCGAGTGTACTGTATGTGAACAATGTTATATACAACTTTTTATATAGAGATACAGCTTACATAACACAGTATATGGTGTATACCAAAGATCCCATAATTTCCATCATGGATTCATAATGTTTATGGGTGTGAAATGAGGAATGGACTGAAGGTTTGATGTTTTATAAATTTATTTACATCCCCCCCAGAACACTTAAAGAGTAAAAATGTGCACAGTCAGAAAACACATCACTCACAACCACCTGTGGCTAAAATGTGCTAAGTGGTTTCATTTGGCAAATCATAATCAATTATGTTTTCTGCAAATTATGTGAATGAGTGGTCCCTCTGGGTTGCCATCTCATCTTGTTGAACTCAATTAGCAGTAATTAACACGTGCTAATGAGATGAAGTGGAATCCAAAACAAACAGTGGGAGCTCAGCCTCATATCTAACAGCAACAGAGGCTGAATACAGCGGGTAAGGTTCACCGTGACAAGACTAGAGGACTCAAACAATATCAGTCATGCAGGATTGTAAAGAAATCTGACTCATGCAAATCATTCAAACTGAGCTGAAGCTATAGCAAATAAACAAGATGTGTTAGCACTCCTGGTTTTTGATTTATTTGGTTGTTTTGAGGGTGGCTCTGTAACTCACCATCCCTTTACAACCATTCAAGCACAAAAGACATTAAGTTTTACTATCAGTTGTATTCTTTCAAGCTGAATGCACAGGCTGACCACAATTCTTGAGTATTGACTATATTTTTCATCTGCTTGACATCTATTCCAGGCATAAAAGTGCAGGTTGGACACTGGAGAGATATCACTTTCCCAGTGAGAATAAAGTCACGTCCTCTTTCACATTTATAGGCTATAAAATAAAGTCTGCACTACAGAGGCTCTGTGTCTACAATGCATCTTTGTCTCTGGCTTGCACAACAAAAAGTGAAACTGTCCTGTAAAAGGTCATTGATCTCCTGGAGTACTCTCAAAATATTTTATTGAACAATAGTAAAGATTTGTAATGGTTATGTGCTAGTACCATGGTAAAGATTTTTTATTTATTTATTATTATTTTTTTTTTTTTTTGGCATCACCTTTATTGGCATTTGGTTCCTTGAAGAACCTGAAACATCCATGGAAACTTTCTGTTGCACAAAAGGCTCTTTACAGTGGAAAAACAGTCTTAGATTATTAAAATGGCCTTTAAAAAATGGTTATTTTAAGAACCGTTTACTAAAAGGTTTTTAGAGAAACCCAAAATGGTTTTTAATGGTTATTTTTAAGATGTCAAGTTCTTATTTTGATTTTATGGTTCTTGATGTTGGTCCAATCAATGACCAATGATATTATTTGTTCAATTTCCAATCATATTTACCTAGTACTTTAATGCTGAAATATATATATATATATATATATATATATATATATATATATATATATATATATATATATATATATATATATATAATATATATATATATATATAGTCTTTTATTGTTTATATCTTGCTCTATAAGCAATGTTTAAATGCTTTTCAGCACCAACAGTTTATAATGTTACAAGTCAAAGAAACCCTAAATTGATTCTGTTTTTCTAAATAGGATATCATCCATTAACAGGGGAAAAACTAAGCCCCCTTGGGTTCTTTAAAGCGAGACATCGCTGGTTTTCCAAGAATAGTAACGCGCAAACCCACTGGAACCTTTATTTTTATGGATGGTGTTTTTTCGATAAATTTTGAAGTTAACCCTCAATCTGTCACGTTTTGAATGGTTATGTTTTCTAAACTTTTTTCTGTAAGATTGGATATCGCATAAAGCACGCACATATGTGATTTGATTAAACAGTAAAGTCGTAAGAACACATTCTCTCATTGCATTGTTGAGGATCAAATCCCTCGGCTAATGATATCTACAGCATACAGGCATGAGGCTTGTTCGCTGTCTGTTGTAGCCTATCTCTCGCTGCAGCTCCTCTGATGGCTCCCCATGCGCTGATAATATCTCCCAGCAGCCGGAGACTTTATATTATAATCATTAGTGATCCTTGCCCTCTCTCCCGTACTGAAGAACAATCGCAGAGGAACATTAATCTGAGCTGGAAACTGCCGTGTCCCTCTTTTCCCACATGGCTGTTTTTTTTTTTTTTTTTTTCGAATTGTTCATAATTTCTGGATCACTATTCACAATATTTCAAACAGCCTCGATTTCATTAATGACCCTGTGTTAATAGGATTTACTGGATGCAGCTGACAAAATTAAATTATAGTGCAGTATATATAGCATATGATATATTAACCTATAGCCAAAATGTATAATATATAAAATCTTTGATGTAGTTACAATAATTTTGCCTAACAACATAACAGCAATAATTGAAACATTTTAAAACCATTTTTCCCTTTTTTATTTTGCATTAATGATAAAAACATTTAACAAATAACATTTACCATTCAATTGTGCTTCCAATGGCCTTAGGTAAGCTTTGCTTAAATTGTTAACAAGCTTCAATCATCAGTGGAGCATTCTGTACTGATTCTGTACTGATTCTGTACTGATTCTGTACTGATTTACAAGATCACTGACAAAAATAGTCTGTCGCCAAGAACACGTCAGTAGCCTATTGAGAATGTGAATTACTCATATCCATGTCTTGCATTCCGTCAGATTGTCTTACATGTCATAAGTAGAACTAATTATGAATTATTATTAATTCTAAAAACAATGAATTAATTTATGAATAACGAAAAACAGACACATTACAATGCATTATTTTTTTTATACATTCTCCTCCATTTCGAGATGTAATTAGTCAGCGTTCAAGTTTGCTTTGATAATGCTCAATAATATGTTGTTTCCAAATGGACTGTAGACAGCAGAAATTGCAGGGGAAAGTGCGTTCACCTAAATTACTGTAATCTGATTGGTTCCGGTCCAACATGACGTCACATCGCAGGGAATAAGGTTTCTCGCAGCATCCAAACGCGTGCCAGCGACTGAAGCAGAGAGAGATGCAACTGGAAATTACACACCAGTGACCAGGGATATATGTCAAATGCTTTGAAATCGTTGTTTGAACTTTTTGTAAAACGAATTAAACGCATTTATTGTTTTTGTTCAAGCGTTGGGAGCATTGGAGATGCGCGCGCGTTGTATCGATTTAAATAGGCTATACAATAATTAACCATTCCATGAGATTGAACTAACACTTCTGCTAAAGTTTGTTTTTATTCATTTTAATGATAAAGCATCAACGTATGTTTAATCATCTAAAGAGGAGCTGACTTTTGTCCGTTTGCTGTATCTTTAGCCAAAATTTGGGATGCTTTATTATATTCAATGCCTGCCTTTTTGATGACTTTTGTTTACTTGGATCAAGGACCACGTAGTGTTCTCTAACTTTTGGCACAAGACAAGCAGATTTTTGCCTCTCACCAAGGACAGCAACGTGGTGACTGGAGTCACAAAATATGGTCCACTGTGCTGGATGCGAGAGGCCTATTCTGGACAGATTTCTGCTCAGCGTCTTGGATAGAGCCTGGCATGCCAAATGCGTGCAATGTTGTGACTGTAAATGCAATTTAACTGATAGATGCTTTTCAAGAGAAGGACGACTCTACTGCAAGAACGACTTTTTCAGGTGAGCATTTGAATCGAAGAAAGCATCAAAGGACATTTCAGCTCTTGCAATGTGGCTATGGACCTTTCTGTATTAAAACAGCCTTGAACTAGATTTTTCCCCCCTTATATATATAAAAAAAATAATAATAATGAATTCGTTAAAAAAACATTCATGTAAACACTATATAAAACACAGCATAGCTATAATAATAAATGCACTAAAAATTAAATTCGATAAAACTGGAGCGCATTACATTTCCAACACCCCGAATACTAGACAACTTGTTACGTGACAGACTAAAACAGTTCTCTTTGTTTACAAGGTATGAGTGTCAGACAGGCAGGGGATGAGATTTGCACCAGCACCTGACGGATGTGTGCCCTGCCTCGCCTCAATCTTTCTTAGCACATGCGTTTGTTTGCAAAAGCTCGAGCAAAGATGAGATAAGTGGATTTGAATAATGAATGAGCTCGAGAGGAAAGCCACAGACATCCAGTCAGCACGCATTTGATAACAATTTCAGTGAACTGCATTTACATGCACGCGCTGAGACAAAATAATGTATATTGTCGCTTGCGAAGTTTGCATGAGGATATTCTGTTAATGCATTCTGTCAAAGCAATGCTGAACGTATCAGCGACTCTGAAAAAAATATAAACAGAATAATTCTGTTGACTGCAGTAGTCCATGCATCATTGTGGGTGGAAAAGCATGATTTAAAAAAAATGTAAAACACAAAGTGTATGTTAGTTGTTTAATTTAAATTACCATATAGGGTAAAAAAAAAAAAAAAAAAAAAAAAAAATATATATATATATATATATATATATTATAAAGAACACTGTGCAATTTGTCTGTAAATTATTGTAAAATGTTTTTAGATGTTAAAGGATGAACTATTTTGAAAATTACGCAAGAGAATTTGTTATATTTAGGCTAACGTAACAATATGCATCAAAATATTGTTAAAATATTGTTTATGGTTAAAAGGCCATTTCCATAATTCCCTGCACGAACCATCCTATTTGTTTGGATTTTATTTTAAACAGTATCTTCTTATTTTTGTTATCTGTTTTATGCATTGGAATGTTTTACATTGCATGTTATTTAGTTAATGTTTATTGCGATATTTAATTGTTAATTAAGTGTTGTGTGTTACTCTTTCTCTTATATTTTTGTGCTCTTTATTATTTACCAGTTGTTGGAGAAGCCAGTTTTGATAAACCATAATATGGTTTTCAGTTGCATCCCTGTGTTATTGTCAGTGAATTTTACAGTATATGCAGCATAAAGATTTTAATAACTGAAATAGGATGATACATAAATATTATAACAATTAATTAGGACTTGGCTTATTAGGACTTGCAAAACCATGACAGTATTTTAATCGCACGGTTCTGGCAAGCACAACTTTTTTTTTTTTTTTTGCTGTAAATTAAAGTGTAGACCTGTAACAATGCATACAACATTCTTAATTTTTAAGAAGGAATTAAATAAAATATGAATAAAAAAAAAACTAGGCTATTAGTATAATCTACTTTTCGTGAAAATAAACGAATCGACTGCAGTGCCAACAATCTTCATCAGCTATTTCAAAAACTATTATTATAACATTTAGGTGTCTATTTATCTGTGATAGTTGACACGTTTTAATTCGCTTATTTGACTTAGGATAATGTCTCTGTCCCCTGCAGACGTTATGGCACTAAATGTGGAGGCTGCGCGCAGGGAATCTCGCCCAGTGATCTAGTTCGGAAAGCGCGAAGCAAAGTCTTTCACCTGAACTGTTTCACCTGCATCATCTGCAATAAACAGCTTTCCACTGGCGAAGAACTGTACATTCTAGATGAATATAAATTTGTCTGCAAGGAGGATTACATAAATAACAGCATCGGAAAAGACGCAAATCTTCTGTCAAGTGAGTAATTTTGAGCATTGAAGCCTATTAGTCTTACGAGATAAATATAGCTAAAGTTGCACGATTTGTTCTGCTGATTCTGTAGGCTATGTAGTTTTAATAATGCTAGACTATAATGTTATTTAAATATCTGATAACGTGTTGTCTCCAAATAGCATTTTGACGGCTGTGCTTTTTACAGTTACTGCGTGCAGTGACCCGAGCTTATCTCCAGAATCTCAAGACCCACAGGATGATTATAAAGACTCTGAGACTGGACACATGTCGGACAAGGAGGTCTGCAACAATGAAAACGACGAGCAGAATCTGGGTGGCAAACGTCGCGGACCGAGGACTACTATCAAAGCCAAGCAGCTGGAGACTCTGAAAGCTGCTTTCGCCGCCACCCCCAAACCTACCAGACACATACGAGAGCAGCTGGCACAAGAGACAGGCCTCAATATGAGAGTAATTCAGGCAAGAAGATATGCAAAAATAAATTTAAAAAAAAAGGGGGAAGGATAGGCCTATATAAATGTAGTAGGCTAGTTTAGAAGCTTGGCTTGGTGCCTAGGAACACTCCAGTGGTCAAATGATTGCGGATTTAGGCTATTTTATATGTAGGCCTATTTTATACTTGAACCAGTTAATTTAGTTAGCACATGATTTATCTGACAAAACCATTTGACGTGCGGCCTTGAGTTCACCAATAGTTTTTATTAAACCACGGCCGAAACAATATTATAAAACACCCATTTTCGAAAAACAGATGCTTAAATATAAGTAATAAGTAGCATAAACAGTTGTCTCTTCAAGTACATTACCTTAAACTGAACGCCTTTTACGGTTTCCAAGCGTCCTCGCGCACAGAATGCATCTTATCTTTGGACACAGGTGTGTGTTAGCGACTTCGTCCGCGGCTCATCCAATCAGATTTTAGAGTCGGAACTATTCGCTTAATATGCCAGTATTTAGGCTACTAAGGCGTAGGCCTAGGCTATGAACAACTTTGGAACAAATGCCTAGTTATAATGACTGCAATGACAGCACGTTATAAAACTGCGTATAATTAGGCCTATCCACTAGATAGGCATGATACAAATATGAGCCCTGAAATTGTCTGACGTCTTATAAAAAGACCAGATAACATAATAATAGCCTGCTGCTGGTTTGTCTTTCTGCAGTAACACCCGTGGTCATAACGAATGGGGTTTTAAGTAGACTACTATTAAACATGGAGAGAACTATGTGGCACAGTGGCAGGAATAATGACAAGTGATTTGGGCATGAACGCCAAATAAGCTTAGGCTACTTCTTTTTTCTCATTTTTATTTTGATTTATTGTTTCATGGATTATAGCGATATAGCCTACTATCTAAATGCCTGCCCCTTAAAACTATGTTAAATGTGGGATTCTTTTTTTTTTCTTTCTTTTTCTTTTCTTTTTTCTAAAGATTTTAGGATTTTACACGTGATGTCAAACAACAACGTTGCTCTAAATAATCTTTTTGAGGTTTATTAATCTGAAATTAATTTTCTGTCGTGCAGGTGTGGTTTCAGAACCGGCGCTCTAAAGAGAGGCGCATGAAGCAGCTGAGCGCGCTGGGCGCCAGAAGACACATGTTCTTCCGCAGTCCGAGGAGAATGAGGGCGCTGGGCGATAGAATTGAACCTGGAGAGCTCATGGCCAACGGACACTTCTCTTATTATGGTGGTTAGTTCTTATTCATGAATACTAATCAGAAAAAATTGCGTAATAAATTGTTTATATATATATATATATATATATATATATATATATATATATATATATATATATATAAACAATTAAACAATTAAACAAAATAATCATTTTTTTCCATGCTACGGTTCCATACAAACAAAACGAACAAAAACAATTTTAAGACTTTAGATTTAAGACTGATCATTTATATATGCAATTAAAATGTAACATATAAATGATCATCCTTTATCACTTTATTCAAAATAATTTATTACACAATTAACCTTTCCATTTTTACAAAAGGCAGAAAAAAAGAATTAAATAGGCTACATGCTTATATGTGCTGCACAAAATACAAAAAAAAAGCATTTAAATATCTCTCTCTCTCTCTCTCTCTCTCTCTCTCTCTCTCTATATATATATATTATTAATAGAAATATTAAAATACACAAAATGTTGAGCACCATGTTCGGTTTTTCGCCCATACTGCCCTACAAAGTCAAAACACAGTAATTACATCAACACTGACTGAACGATTTCACTTGACAAATAGTCAGTTATTGCATTTTGTCTAGGTGGGGGTCTTGAATTGTAACACTGAATGACCATTTGATGCTCAAGATTTGATTTTATTGTTACAGACTATCAGGGTGAATACTATGGCCCAGGATCAAACTACGACTACTTCCCTCAAGGTCCACCATCCTCCCAAGCCCAGACTCCAGGTGATCTAGGATTCATGCCCTCCTCTGGCCCAGCTGGAACCCCTCTAGGGAGCATGGACCACCATCATGGAGCACACCACCCCTCCAATGAGACACAAGGCTTCAGCGAGATGATATCGCATCACCCAGGGGACTCCCCCAGCCCAGAGCCCAGCGCACCCACCTCCATCCACAGTATCTCCACTGACATGTGTGACTCCACTCCACCCTTCACGTCCCTGAACTCTCTCAGTGGCAACGGATACAGCAATCAACTGTCCTCAGAGATGAATGAGGGGACAGTTTGGTAGCAAACAACAGACTAATTCAGGATACAAAGATGTGGATATGTACTGTTCATGTGTGATTTTCTAGCAACAATATTTCTATTTAGTTAATTTATTGACATAATTGTCTATTTATTTGTTAATGTGTTTACCTATTTATTTCATGTATTTATCTATTTAAGCAGCATTTGTGTATTTTGAAAGTGGAATGTCAAATATTGGTCTGCAGACCTTATAGCTGTGCTATAGACAACGACAGTATAAGAAACGCTGAAACAGAATGTTTATATTTACAACACCTGGTGTGTCTGTTCACATGTGTATCATAATCTGACGACTCAGACCTCTTTGCCTTTCAAGGCTTTGCCATAATGACACTTGAAATCATCTCACACCAAAATCTTTCTCTGCTCTCCGTGGTGGAGTTACGTCTCCATCACAAGTTCCACCAAATCTCAGAGCGTTTGCCTTTAAAAGGGAAACTTAAAATTGTTGGGACAAACCCTTTATTTGAAATGAAATATGACTTGAATTATAAGACAAAGTCTACCTTCTAAAAATGATTTCATATAGTCAGTGGACAGAGAGCAGTCAGTTGTTTACATATATTTTCTTCAGGGGTTTAAATATCAACAATGACTTAAAAAACCCTCTTGATACTGACATAAACTTTTTCTTCAAGCAAGAAACCAAACTTTTGTATTAATTCTATTTATATTTGAGTTGTGATTCACTGTACTAGTTTGTATGATATTGTGTTTGCACAAAGAATACACTAAACAAAACCATAAATACATGTTGACAAATGAAGCACAAATACATAAATTGCATTTCTTGCTCTAGTCTTGAAAGTGACTCACATGCATTAATCTCTGAATTAGGGATATCTGATGATCCTACAGTATGGAATTTTTTAATCTAATAAAACTTAAAGAAAGCAAAAGAAAGAAAGAAAGAAAGAAAGATAGAAAGAAAGAAAGAAAGAACATCCAGAGCAGGGACTCTGGAGAACAAACAGGGAGGACATATAGGCATTCTTGCAAAACAAACATGGTAAAAGGGTGATTTTTGTTGATTCTATTTGATGAATTGATAATGTCAGTGTTAGGAGGCCCTCCTTGCAGCTAAATGTAATACTAGAACAAAAATGAGGTTAAAAAAAAAACTACATAAAAACTACATATTTCAGGTTAGATTTTGGATGTCATAATACAGAGAAGGCTTTAGAAATTGCAGTTTTCTTCACATTTATATACTAGTAAATTTCAACATTGTATAAACTACTGATGAACTAAATAATTTTTATTTGAATTATCACCCAGTAGGTTATTTAACCATGTATTACTGTGTCTTTGGAAGGCTTTTTAACATTAAAATGCACAAATTCACATTATTTCTTATTTACATGTAATGCAGGGATTCACAAACTTTTTATTTGTCAGCCAAATCTCTTTCATTAAACTTACGAACCCCCTGCAGTTCCTATACGAACCCCAGTGTAGGAAACCTTTATGTAATGTAACGCTTAATGCACTTTATTATATTAATAACAACATATGTAATAGATTTTCTTTCTCTTTGCATTTTATATCAATATGGTACAAGATTATCCTATTTAAATCAATATGATAAATATGTTAGGTCAAAAGTAATCTAAAAAGTAGTAATTATATTACCTAAAACGTGTAATGTAATGGATTACATTACTAACTACAATTTTTGTCATGTAATTTGGAATCAGTAATGGATTGCAATTTTGAAGTAATCTACCAAGCTCTGTATGTGTGTGTGTGTGTATATATATATATATATATATATATATATATATATATATATATATATATATATTCAAATACCTATTAATTTTATATTGTGTTAAGTGCACAGTATTGTTTTTTTTTTACATAATAGTAACAAAACCAAACCTTATCGAAAAAAATGAGCCTACGCAGTATAAACTATAGCCTACCTAAATAATTCAAATAAATGACATTTAAGATGTTACATTTAGTTCTACATCAAGTAACCTTACAACATATCTCTGCGACAAGTCACTGTTTATATTAGCATCAGAAAAAAATAATAATAATTCTCTTATCCAGACTAACAGCTTTGATCGCATCATTTGCTATGTTTATCTAAGACATAACAATATTCAACTTAACTCATTTAAATTTCGTCACGTTGTGAAAGTTTTTGAACGTGAAATGGACAACAGCCCGTTTTCTTCCCCGGCGCGCTCTGATGACGTCACGGCAGAGTTGCGGCGAGGGACAGACATGGCAGCCTCCATATCACAGCAGCTCGAGGAGTTGTTAAATCCTTTACCAAAGTTCGTGGATCCAGAGGACGACCAAGATGAAGGTATTATACATTAAAATCATATCCGTTTATTTGATGTGTTGTAAACCATTTTAGCGTTATTATAATAGAAAATCTGTCTCCTCCAATGTAAGCACGATGTGTCTGCATGCCTGACTGTACTGAGGAGCAGCTTTACTTTACACATTCATTAAGACCGGTGACTCATGACATTTAACATAAATTAGTAATACATATGATTGCCATAATAACAACAAGGATACATGTTTTCACCTAATAGGCTATTTTCGGTTAGAATTTTTACTTGTATACTTATTTTAAGCTTCCACTAAAGGAATGTATCATATAGGCTATGTATCAATGGTACATATATGTGTTTTTGTGTGCTATGGTAGTACAGTGTTATTTTTTTGAAGTATCATGTAAATATTATGTTACAGTATATGAATATGGTATTACCATATGATACTGTAACTGTACCATGAAACTAACAAATAATATATAAAGGTAGGGTCTTTTGAAATTACAGTATATTGTTATGATAGATGTGAAAGGCAATTTATTAATTCTATTGATTGTTTATGGAATAGACTTTGTTATTGTCTGGTGATATAGTCAAAATCTATCTTACATGCTGGTTTCATGTATAACATATGAATCACTAACTGTTGATATGATTGACTGTATGGCTGTAAGTGTCCATGTGTACTTAGATTAAATAAACAAAAATACATAATTTTTGTTGAACTTCAGAGACGAAAGCCAAAGTCTTAGAGAAGTTTGATGAAGGTGGTGATGATGATGACGAAGAACTTCCATCTAGCCATCTGCGGAAACGCTCTGCTGCAATTCTGGCTGATGGTGATCGTCGATATCGTGGCAAGGCTACATCCAGAAAAGATCTACAGAAAGAGTTGGATGGATCAGGTGAGGTGAAAATGTCTGATTGTTTAAAAAAAAAAAAAAAAGATGAACCTGTTGAACAAAAGGAGTGATGCTTTGAAAACCCAACATTGTATACTTTTTGAAAAGTCAACTAACTAGTAATCTGTGCATTAAAAGCTGGAATTGATGAACTAACATCTAAATGAACATTTTCAGCAGGTGAAGATGATGATGAAGAAAATGGAATGCTGGACGAGTGCATCAAAGATGATGAAGAGGAGGAGGCTGATGAAGACGACAGTGATGATTATGAAGATGGTGACGATGATGATGAAAAAGAACAAGGCGATGATGAAGAGGATCTTAAAGGAGATGATAGCTTACAGATGTCCAGCTTAGTCTCTAAAATGAAGGGCACAGACTTTATGAAACTCACAGAGGGAATGGATGATCTGGGAGAAAGTGAGGAAGAAGAGGAATCAGCTGACTGTGAAGGAGAGCGTGAGGAAGGCTCTGAGGACGAGGAGGAAGATGAAGAGGAGGAAACAGCCCTGAGGACCTTCTCTAAAGAGAAAGTTGATGAAGAGGTTGAAAAAGGGAAAGCAGTGAAAAATCAGCTTGGTATGGGTATTTGCACACATTTAGATGTGTGCTCTACAACAAATAAACAAATACATAACAAGAACACATTTATAGTAATCTATTATAAAAAAACAAAAAACTGTACTCAACTTTATGCTGTTTTCAAATCTCCGCAGCTCTTTGGGACCTGATGCTTGAAAGGCGAATCAAAATGCAGAAAGCTCTTGTGACAGCCAATCAGCTTCCACAGCCACAGACATTCCCAGAGTTTAAGAGCAGGGGAGGGGCTGAATATGCCGAAGCTTTAAAAAATAGTAAGTGAATACAATAAAAAACACCTTATTTTAATGTGTCCTTGTTACACTAGTTACATGTACTTACTATTATAATAACAATAAATTATGCATAATTACATGTAAGTAACCCAAAGACAAACCCTAATCCTAGCCATAACTATATAGTAAGTATATGCTTATGTATATATACTTAATATTTTCTACTTCTGAGCATAAAGTTGTTCTATTGCTCAGTGTTTTAGAAGATTTTGTGGTTCATAAAGTCAAATAATAACTGTACAAGTCAGTAAGATATTTAAAAAAAAAAAAAATTAATAATTTTATTCATCAAAGTTGCATTACATTGAGCAAAAATGTCAGTCAAGACTTGAAAAATGTTGCAAAAAGCAGCACAACTGTGTTCGCCATTGATGATAATATGAAAATGAGCATCAAGCGTATAAGAATGATTTCTGAAGACACTGAGTAATGGCTGCTGAAAATTCACATTTAAAAAAAAAAGTATTTTACTTTTTAAAATGTTAAAACAGAAAACAGGTACTTTAAATTGTAATAATATTTCACAATATTAATGCTTTTTGTGTTTTTGATCAAATAAATGCAGCCTTGGTGAACATAGGAGACTTTTTTCAAAAACCTTCTTACCGACCCCAAACTTTTGCGTGGTAGTGTATATGCTGGAGTTTTCCTAAAGATGGCTAACAGACATGGATAAGGCATAAAACTTATGTTTAATTCCATGCTGTGTCTTCTCTTGAATTAAGTCAGGAATCATATGAGCATGCAGTTAAATTTCCACCGTTATTATCGTTTAAACCTCACATCTTCTGTGCAGTCAACAAACAGCCCCAACATCACTTGTGATTTTAATATCAGGATTGTTCTTGCTCTGAGCAATTAATACATTTGTGCACCTTCTTTTTTAAGCAGATCTGGCTGCTTAGAGAGACTGCCTGCTTCTCATTTGCATATTTATTGCACTGGTCCTTTAGCCAGCGAATGATTGATGTAGGGCCGTCCTCCTGAATTCTGAACAGTGCATTGCTTTGGGATGGAAGGAGAGGTGCATGTGTATTTTTGATTAGCAGTAAAAATGGCACAATCTCTGCACCCCCCCTCCCTCCTCAGTCTTTTTATTTGATCTCATTATGTAAAGTGAATAGTAGCATAGGCTTGGTTATGCTAGCCCTGTTTCGCATGTTGGCTCTGCAGGAATACTAGGAGGCATGTTTTCTTCCAAATATTTTAAAAACAGTTCACTTGGTTTGATTATTGCTTGCAGGAAAAAAGGTTTGTTTTGTTTTTGTTTTTTGCTTTGCTTTTTTTGTAGTTTGCTTTCCCGGTAAAGCTTGGCAGTAGGGAGTTGTGGATTGTTGCCAAGGCATTGCTATATGATTGCTAAAATGTTTTGAGTGGTTTTAATGCAATTTTTTTATTTATTTTTTTGGATTGCTTGTGACTTCTAGGGTGTTCTGGGTCGTTGTTTACAGGCTCAAGTCAAAATAGATGACTATTTAGTCTCTACATTCTCAGAAAAAAGCTGCAAAGCTGTCACTAAGTGGTACCCTAAGGTACAAAAGCTAAAAAGTACATCTTTGTACTTATTGTGTTATGTACATATTAGTACCTTAAGAGTGTATGATACATTGGTCTATAGAAATGGCACTGGTTCCTCCAATTGAAGTCAGTGGAATTTTTGTTCATCGTGAGGCTGATAGTCTGATAGTTTGAAAAATGATAGCATACCTCTCCTAAACCACAAATAGCTAACTTCTACATGTCTCTGACAGCATTTTAAAAATGAAATGACACACTTCATCCTAAGCTTGTTTTCTGTGCCATGGAATCAGTATCTTGTTTGATGGCTCGTGTGCCTTGGGCTGTAGAGTTCATTTCTTCATGCATTTTGATGTTTTTAACTCGTATAGTGCAGGGATGACTAAGATCAGAGGAGGTGAGTTGTAATGACTCTGCATTTACAGAAGTGTGCTGAATTGATGTTGTGGTCGACATATGCTGTATGATAAGCTCGTGTCTGTGTGTTGTAGGTCATAAAGCCCTAAAGGCTCTACAAAGGTCTCTGCTGGAACTCCAAGATCTGCTGCTCTACCAAAACCCTGAAACCAGAGCCATCTCTCAGGGAAAGACATGGGGAGCAAGCAGGTACCTAATTCTGCTTTTAAAATAAGTTTGTATTAGTAAAAATATTGATAGAAATTTAATTTTGTGTGTGAACTACCCCTTTAAAAACTATGTTTTATTAACAAAAATCTATCAGAAATTATGTATTTCTTCCAATTACTTTGGAGTACTATATAACCATTATACATAACCTGTATACATTGTTAAATGTCTTGTAATGTTAATTAACTATTTTTTTTGACGAATCACCTCATTCTTTTTCTATTTCCCACAAATAGAAATTGTGAATTATCAATGCTTTCTACATGATCGTTATCTAAACTCCATAAGTGTTCAATTTCCTTATTTAAATCTCTTTTGTCACACACAGCAGTGCTAAAGATGATGAAGAGATTAACAGTGAGGATGATATGGAAACTGGGGATGATGGCCAAGTGGAAGAACAGGAAGCAGTGCGAAACGGACCCCCCAAACGAAAACTGGTAATGGCAGAGTATCCCAACTTTATGGCCAAACGATTTGCAGCTTTTCTGCCTTACCGTGATGCCACCCTGCAGAAATGGTACGACAAGACGCGACTCACAACGGGCAAGAACAAAAAGGTAAAAAAAAGAGTAGAAGCATTGCCGTGAAGGGGTGTCTAAATTGAAATTAATGTCTACTTTTAGAAGGCGATGTCATTAATGTAGAAGTGAAATGTAAGTGTAATGGTCAGGTGTCCCAATACAATATAATATAATGTAATGAAATATTATGTAATATAATATATTATATTGTATACATATGTGTTTTTAAATGTCACACAGGATATTGCTGTCACTGTGAATATCTTCACTAATTTACTATTTCTTTGTATTTTCCATCAAACAGGGTTTTGGAGCATTTGACAGGAATATCCTCACACAGGTGGAGCAGGTTTTAATGGACAAAGAGAGGCTGGTGAGACGTACACAGATGCGCAGATCTGAATACAGAGTTCTGGGGAAGCCAGAGCCCATCACGCCTGAAATAGACAGCAGCATCACAGAGGGAGAGGTAAGACACCACTCTGCTTTTAAAAGGCAGTTCTCATTTAATTGAATCTGCTGTTCTGTAGTTGTAAGAAAACCACATTAGCTATACCATTACAGCAGTGCAAAACACTTTTAGGCTAATCAACCCAGCTATTTCAGTAGGTTAAATATCTTTTGGTTTAATTGTATTGTATTTGCTTTGATTTAATTGTATAATGTAAAACTACTTTTAAATGTAACATTCCCATCATGCTAGAGGACTCATTGAGCTCACTCTGTTGTTTCAGGCAGCTGAACTGGCATTGAAAGCTAACACACACCTTAAAGATCTGGACGAGGAGATTTTCGATGATGATGATTTTTACCACCAGGTAAGAAAACAGGCAGGATGAATTGTTATTATGCAGTTACTTTGTCAACAACAATACTGATGCTGTTGAGTAGTTAAAAAGAAAATACTAGACTGTGTGATGTCAGAGATTTTTCTCCTTTTTTCACAGCTACTTCGAGAGCTTATTGAGCGCAAAACGAGTGTGATGGACCCCAATGATCAAGTGGCCATGGGAAAGTGAGTGTGTGTATGTGTGTGTATATACATGTTTCATGTACCAGTCACATTTGACCATAATAACTCAACCTCTGATCTGACAGACAGTGGCTTGCCATCCAGAAACTACGTAGTAAAATCAAGAAGAAGGTGGACACCAAAGCCAGCAAAGGCAGGAAGATCAGGTAAGTTGTTATTCTCCTAAAAGAATCAAGATGTGTTCAGTATATACAGGTGAATCTCACAAAACATGTCAATGACATGTCATATTTCCCCCCAAAATTAAAAGAAAAATTAAGAAATTAAATTAATGTAAATAATTTAATTTAATTTAGTTTTTATAATTTTTTTATCATTAATTTGTTAGACGGGATGATTCTCATTATTCATTATTCATCTGTACTGTCTTTCATAAGCTTTCTCGGGGTTATGTTACACAGTATTACCATGGTATTCATTAAAAAGCAATCAATATTGACTTTATATGAATAAGACCTTCAACATTCTGCTAAATAGCTACTTATGTATTCCTTGGAATGATATGAGAGCGTAAATGACAGTTTCATTTTGGGATGAACTTCCTTTAATAAAATATATTACCATAAAGATTTAATTTAATTAAATTTTTATCATTAATTTGTCAGACATGATGATTCTCATTAATGAAAAACAAGCTTTTCCTTTAAACAAAATATTTTTTGTTGACATGCTTTGCAAAATTCATCTATATCTATAGCTATTTTATTGTTTTTAATGCTACGGCACAAGTATTACAGTTCTTTCATGCAAGGATATTATAGTTAACTAAAACTAAATGCATAAAAACATGTTCGTCCCAAGTAGTTTTTACTACTAGTTTTTACTTAGCTAAAATGGAAATAAAAATTAATTAAAACATACGTATTTAGTATTTTACGTCATCTAATCAAATCAGTAAATTATCGGCTATTATTTAGCAGCAAAAAAATGTATTCATTTATGCCCAGATTGATGATATTACAGGAATGAGATGGATTGTTTCTTTTGAGTAAGAAGTAGATATCATCTCTTATCAGACATCTCCTTTAATTGTGTGTTTGTTATGTAAATGAGTTGAATCAGTCAGGCTTTGTGTGCTCACAATGCAATGTCACAATTCAATTTTCAAGAGTGTTTGTGTTTATACTTGTCATTCTTTCAAACTTCCTGTTAGGTTTCACATTCACAGTAAGCTGATGAATTTCATGGCTCCAATAGAAAGCAGCAGCATGAGTGATGATGCCCGGTAAGTGATGTCTTATGTTCTCCTCATCAGGGGCGTCATGCTCTCATTATTTTTGAGGGGGCACGAGTGAGGGAGCAGCCACAATAGCACTTATGTTTTATTTATTTTTGCTTTTTATTCGAAAAAAAATCCCACACGTGTTAACAATATCTTGAAATATCTCAATTCTTAAATATGTGTAAATAGATGCATTTTCCACCTTTATAGATTATGTTGATCTATAATGGGCGATGGTCAAAGTAGCCTAGTAATGTAGTCTATTAACTATGCATAAAAACCTGTCTGTTTACTTAAGTAAGAGATATGGGTATCATGCCGTAAAATATTTTTAGTATGACTGACTTTGTATTTAATGTGAATTTAATAAAAACATTGTAAGTTAGGCTAAAACCACAACACTTTCATTGTACAGAAAGAGAGCAAAGAACATTCACATTATCAAAAAAACATTTTCACTTACTTCAGTCTAGAGTTCAAGCACTCTCAAAAACTCCCATTAAAATCACTGAAGCTGTTTACACTGTGAAATGAGTATCTTACTTACAGATTCGTACACACCTCTGCACTTTGTTGTTTCTGATGAAAGAATTCGCCAGAAAGAGGTATTAAGTCAGCGAGCGAGTGAAGAAAACACCGGCATTTTAGCGATGACTCATCTGAATGCCTCTGATTGGCCATTGCATTCATAAGCTCAACAGAATCGTGTGTGATTGGTTATAATGCAGCGCTGTACAAACGCGTCTGTCTCTGGCTCAGCGCCAGCCAGCGAATGCAGATTTGAATTTTGCAGCTGGTGATGTGATCGACGTACTGAACGATCTAATCACGCCGGTGTGATCGTATCAAATATTAAAAATTTTGGAAGCTTCATTCAAAACCCACTTGGCTTAAAAATCTGAGGGGGCACGTGCCCCCTCACTTTGAATGGGCACCTCTGCTCCTCATGTCTGATTTTCTGTATCTGCTGAAATGTCAGAGTCAGACATCTGATCATACACATACCCTCACATTCATAAGATGTATACAGTTATCTAAAGGCATAGTTCACACAAGAATGAGAATCTGTCACCATTTACTCACCCTAACACTGTGGAACACAAGATGTTTAGCAGAAAATCACAGTTGCTTTTTTCCATACAACAGAAGTAGATGTAAACACAAAAAGAAGCACCAGAAATGCATTTCTCATGACTTGTGCACTATATTTGAAGTTTTCTGAAGCAACAATAGCTTTATGCGATGAACAGACTGAACATGTTATTAGAGCAGCTAGAACATTCTGCTAATTTGTGTTCCATGGGGAAAAAAAGAAAACAAAAGTGAGTTTGGAACAACAACGGTAAATAAATGACAGATTTCATTTTTTGAGTGACTTGTCCTTTAACTGTCAAAGCATCAGTATATGATTTGAGTGGGCTTTTCATGCCGTGGGGACACCAGCAGGAAGTTGTAGTTGTGTGCGTGTGCATGTGTTTAATTAATGGTTCAGTTGTGTGCTTCTCTGTTCTGTCAGCCAGCAGTAATCCTCCTCAAACAGAGAACAGGCTAATCAAACACACGGTGGAGATATGCACATACACAAACACTCACACATTTCAAAGATTTCACTTTTAATCCCCCTTCTCGTTTTTTTCCTTTTGTTTTGTTTTCCAATGGTTCCACAAAGACAGTTGTGCATATCAGGTGTTTAGCAGCTACATTTCTTCTTTTATTGGCACATGAGTGATCAAAACATAATGTATTCATATTATACAACATACAAGTTGGCGTCCGTAAGATTTTTTTTTTCTCTAAAGAAATTAATACTTTTATTCTGTTAGGACAAATGAAATGGATCAAAAGTGAGAGTAAAGACATTTATAATGTTACAAAATTAAAAAAAAAATATTACAAAATACACTGCTTTTTTTTAACTATTTATCAAAGAATCCTGAAAAATATTAAGCAGCACAACTGTTGTCAACATTGATAATTTAATAATCATCCTAAAGGTTAGAGGGATATATAGTGGAGGACACAAACTAAAATACCTTAAAGCAAGACTCTGCAGCCAAAACCTTTCTTTTTCTTTTTCTTTTTCTTTTTCTTTCTTTCTATCTTTCTTTCTTTCTTTCTTTCTTTCTTTCTTTCTTTCTTTCTTTCTTTCTTTCTTTCTTTCAGGCACTGGTCAATTTTGAGATTTTTGGCTGTTTTGCTTCCATAAGTTGCCCTCTTTCTAGTCCAAAATACACGTTTTTATTACACTTAATCTATTTGCTTGAGTTACATTACATACATTTAACAGCCATTTTCTCAAAATTAGTTTTACTCTTTCTATATTTTGAAAGTTTTTACAGAGGGTTGTTAATATATAATTCACCTGATATATATTTATGACATATATTTATTTGATATACATATTCCTAAAAACGTTTTTTTTTTTTTTTTTGTGCTGTTTACAGTATTTTCCGATCTATGAACTGATCAAAAAGAGATCCAAAATCTCCTCTTTATAAACCTTTAGTATGTCACCAAAATGAAACAAGAATTTCAAACCTGGATTTATCCTTTGTTTAGATAGTTTTGCATATTTAAACATTATAATACAAAAAAATAAATAAATAGTCTTATGTCTAATGTACTGTGATTCATCAACTGGGGAAAGTATGGTAAAATATATTAGTTGTAATATATTAATTGTAAATTATTCATCTGTGCGGTCTTTCATAAGCTTTCTCGGGGTTATGTTACACAGTATTACCACGGTATTCATTAAAGAGCAGTCAATATTGACTTTATATGAATAAGACCTTCAACATTCTGCTAAATAGCTACTTCTGTGTTTCTTGGAATGATATGAGAGAGCAAATGACAGAATTTCGTTTCGCAGTGAATGCACTTTAATAAAACATGGAAACCCTATCTGTAAAACACAAAACCACAGTCTTACAGAATCAAGCCTTAAACACATGAATACTTGAATACACTAATCTTCCCTCTGTAGTCTTCCTATTGTTTTGTTTTCCTCACACACTCTCAATAATTATTCTTGAGGATGTTTCAATATGCTGCACTGGGTTTGGAGAGGTGTAGAGGAGAGATGCAGGATTAGAGGGGAGAGGATGGATTGATGAAGAGGTGGAGGTGACGGATATAGACTTGGCCTGGTGATCACGGTCACAGTGCTGTGCTACTTCAAAATATGAAGCACTCAGGAAGGTGACAGCAATGAATTGTGCAGAACTATAATGCTTGCACACTCATCTATAAGCAGACCAGGAGAACATCTTTTGTCAAACTATTTGCCTTGTAGTGTGTGTGTGAGTTCCTCAGTAGGTCATTTCATGGTAGTATGTATACTAGACGTAACTGACGTTAAAGGGATAGTTCACCCAAAAATGAAAATTCTGTCATTAATTACTCACCCTCATGTCATTCCAAACCTGTAAGTTCAAGTTCACCAAACCTTCGTTCATCTTCGGAAGACAAATTAAGATATTTTTGATGAAATCCGAGACCCTCCATAGACAGCAACACAACTGAAATGTTACCAGACCCAGAAACGTAGCAAGGACATTGGTAAACTAGTCCATGGGACATCGGGGGTCCAACCGTAATTTTATGAAGCTACGAGAATACTTTTTGTGCGCAAAGAAAAAAAATATAACGACTTTATTCAACAATTCTTCTCCTCATCCCGTCTGCTATTCTCGTAGCTTCCTAAAATTCTGGGTCTGGTAACATTTCAGTTGTGTTGCTGTCTATGGAGGGTCTCGGATTTATTCAAAAATATCTTAATTTGTGTTCCGAAGATGAATGAAGGTCTTACGGATTTGGAACGACATGAGGGTGAGTAAATAATGACAGACTTTTCATTTTTGGGTGAACTATCCCTTTAAGTTTGTGATGACTTGAGGTTACAAATCACCTCAGAATGTTTATTAAACCATGGATGAATTATTTGTAAGCTCAAAACTAGATTTTAGCCACAGTAAAATGGAAGAATAATTGGGATTTTAATTGGGTATAATAAACATATATGTGTATATTTATATATGCATATGTATGTATACCGTACTATTTAAATGTGCCTTTGTCATTATATTACCTGTAATTTTTGATTTCTGGTGGATCATGTGACATTGAAGACTAGAGTAATTGCTGCTGTAAATTTGGCTTTGCTATCTCAGGAATAAAATATATATATTTTAAATGTACTGAAAATAATAATAATAATAAAAAATATTTACATTGTAATAATATTTCACAATAATATTTTTTACTGTCTTTTGATCAAATAAATGCAACCTTTGTGAGCATAAAAAACATTATTATAATCCCAAACATTGCGTGTGTGGAGCATTCAGTTCAGAACATTCATAAATTTTGTAAAAATGTAGAAAATTAGTTGAAGTCCAATGATAATGCACAGCAAAGGTTGCATGTAGTATATCATGATAGTGGTCTGATATTAACTGATAACATACTAATAACACTGAGACTGTTATCAGACTCATAGATGACACAAACTGTAGCCTGACCTTTGCCAGCCACACACACATAGTAAAACATATGCCTGCTGTCCTGGTCTTATTTACATAACAATCGGTGAATTACAGTAATAATGATGTATGCCGATGGCATCAGAGAGTGACCTGTGACCTTTGCCGATGAGGAATTGTAGGCGACCTTTTCCTTGTGCAGCCAGATACACTCATACACACAAACACACACTCCCTCAGTCTGCTTACACAGCCACTCTGCCATATCTCAACTCCGGCTCCGTAGCCCCGACACGCACCACTGGCCCCATGAATGTTAATGCCGACGTTGCAGGATGGGGTGCACACTCTCTCTCTTTCTCTCTCTCTCTCCTGCACAAGGGCAAGCAAGCAGACATACAGCATACAAATTCTGCCGGGGCTTAAGAGATAATCACAATGCATTTGCCCCTGATGGGGTGATGGTGGGAGCCAGGGATTCTGGGTAGCATAAGGGTCCTGGGTAAACCTCATCAGCAGAGATGGGTCTCAACTTTCCCCTTTGATCCTGGGCATCTCTCCTTACCCCTCTGCTTCTCCGTCTTCTGTTTGGATCAGAATGTATGCGTTGTGTGACGGCGGCAGCATGCTGTAATCCTGAATGCTGGTTGTGCATTTCTAACAGGGATTTTGGATTAAGGATGGGCCTGTTAGCCTGGCCTCAGCCCTGCCCCTCTGGGACATTAGCACCTCAATCTCAAGACCGTGAATGTGTGCTTTTGTCCTCTGTGCATTAAATAGGGCCACAGTTTATCTGTTGGGATTTGTGGCCTTTAGTCACGGATAGTTTAAAGGGAGATTGTTGAGTTCCTCGTGCTACTTGATATAGAGTCTTTTCTCTTGTTTTAATTGCAGAAGTATAAGCTTAACATTTCTGATTTTAATTCTTAATTGGCAGTATTTACTAACAATGATTTTTATAAAAAATACAATAAAAACAGTAATAATGTGAAATATTTTTTTTACAATGTTTTATTTTAATGTCTTTTAAAATATAATTTATTCTATTGTTAGCAAAGCTGAATTTTCAGTAACCATTACTCCCTTCTTCAGTGTCACATGATCCCTCTGATATGCTGATTTAGTGCTCAGAATTTCATCTTATAATCAATGTTTAAAGCATTTGTGCTGCTTAATATTTTTGTGGAAACCATGATGCTATTTTTCCCAGGATTCCTTGATTAATAGAAAGTTCAAAAGTGTAAATAGTAGTGTATTGTGATACTAGGTGTATGGTATTTACAGTCAAATCAAAATTTATCCAGACACCTTCAAAATTTCTCACATTATCACAGTTTATTTGCTATAGTTTAGAAAATGGTAATACAATATGACAAGAACTCAGTTTAACTCGAGTTAAACTGTGTCAGAACAAATTCATCTTGGTAATGTCAGATAACTTTGATAGAAAGGTGTGTAACAAAACATGGTCAGGTCAAAGTGTCAAATCAAATTTTTGGTCCCAATTTTTATCAGTTTTACTGGTAATCCACTGTTTGAAGAATTTTTGGGTATAATATGTCAAGAGTTTACTTTATTTTGCTGTCCTCACTTACATAAATGAACTATAGTATCCTGCACCCACTAGTACAAAAAAACATATAAATAAATTCAAAAATTATATCTGGTGTCTATAATTATGTCTGGTATAAAGATAACGATATAGATGTAGTTCTAAAAATCGTTCTCCATATTAAAGAATAGCAGAGTCCACACCACAGCTATAATGATAAAGGAACAGAGAAATGATAGAAACAATATAAAATTCATAAAATTATTGACACCAATCAGAATCAGTCCTGCTGTGACGAGCTTGAGAATTTAAAACGGCAGACGAGTGTGCACTTTGAATAAACAGACAATATCATCTGCTGGTGTG
Organism: Spinibarbus caldwelli; assembly: GCA_039654775.1. Classification (NCBI taxonomy): domain Eukaryota; kingdom Metazoa; phylum Chordata; class Actinopteri; order Cypriniformes; family Cyprinidae; genus Spinibarbus; species Spinibarbus caldwelli. Next base: position 14,535,807 of record CM077223.1, read on the forward strand.
GACGCTAATATAGTTATCTTATAGTTCTCGTTCTTGGTGTGAATGGGCTTTAAGACAGTATTACCATAATACCTTGTCCACAAAAAGGTACTTTTAAAAATTTCATTATTTGGCCAGTGACAAAATCTGTTGCTTTCAGCAGAACAGTAAAAATACAGTATGTGTTCAACCTATTGTGTTCTGATTGTTTTCAGGTCTGAGCTGTTTCGTTCCCTGTTTGCGAGTGGTGCAGAAATGGCACACTGACTGAAACATCAGCCTTAACATGCTTGAACTCCAGTGTGTGTATGTGCTGCAATGTTCTCACACACTTCTGCAGTTGAAATCCTTCAGGGACCCCAGACTTACACCTATGTTTTTGTGATTACCTGTATGTGAAACTGAACTTTTCTTTTGATTTGTAAAAATTACACATTTTACTGCCTATTTGTATTAAAATACCATTTTGTCGTCAACAAATGTGTTTTTCATTGATGCTTTAATTTTACACTTAGTACATGATCACATGTAGTGAAACTAATATGCACCTTTATTTTACCCTCTCTGGAAGCATTCTGTAATGTAATCTGATTAGAGGTATCAGTAACCTTCTCCTTCAATTATCCACAACAAGCTTTGACTATTGTGGCTTCCATCATTTTAATTGGGTATTGAATTGGTGCGATTTAATTTGGTCTTTGTCGTAGGTGGTAGGTAGTATGAGAATAGACTGTGAAACCCACACTGAGGGGACTGAATGAGAGAATGATTGCTGAATTGATAAATCAATGCAAGTGTGTTCACGGATCCTTCTGTCTGCCATTTGATTTCTCTCAGGATTGAAGAATAGCGTGAAGACAAGCACTGATTATCTGTTGGTAGAAACACAGTCACCAACCCAGTCACCAACCTTCAGGATTTCAACTCTGGCTACTCTCATTTGCATACTTTTAATGTGTTTTTTCCCATTCTCTCATCCTTAGAATTTAAGGTGCTGTTTTTTTACTGTATATATTTATATCATCTATGTACAGATAACCCATCATTAACAGCTAAACTTTTGCTTCATAAATGAATAACACTGCTTTGTTGTTAGTTTGTCCATTTTCTGCATTACGTCTTTTAAGGTATTTCAGAGAGGAGGGGAGTCTCACATCAATTAACCACTGGAGCACCTCAGGGTTCGGTGCTTGGCCCTTTTGTATAGTTTATTATAAAAATCCTGTTTTCTATGATTTGACCCAGTACATGTATTCAAGAAAGAGCCACAAAAAGTACAAATAATTTAACGTCAGAATTTATTATTTTATTCAAGTTATTTTTTAGAGGCAATCTAGCTTGCCACAGTAAACGGGGAATTCTTCATTTTGAGACAGCTTCTGATCTCTTCAGTAACGTTTAGCAACACTTATAGACACTTGAGACAATCCACCAACTGTTTGGGTGACAGAATATCAGAATTTTCACCTTTCATTGAGTCAAACAGTAGTGCTAGCATCAGAGTGGGAGCTTGTTTGCCTGTAGTGGAGACAACCATCTTGATGCCAATGAGACATTGAGGATACAACAGAGCATCATGACTGCCAGTTTAGATTAATACTCCATTCACCTCGCTCAAGTATCCTCTGCCACCGCCAATGCTTTCATTTAATATATTTCTACACTGCACTCCTGTCATTCCAGAATATGTATGTTGTAACAATAATCATGTTCTACAGTTACACACTTACATTACAGTGTACTATGTTGATCTACAGTGTGCAGCACTTAGACATGTTTAATAAGTTATTAACGACTTCTCAGCATTATATCATCTATGCTAAAAAATAAACATCATATTTATAAAGTACAATACCAGTGGATACACATTTAAAAAAAAAAAAAATATTATTTTTTGGTTAAGCCACAAGGGAATGAAACAAGCACAGTCACAATTTGATGCGGTCATACGGCTCAATCGACCGTCCTGCATGTGAAGAATAATACCACGTCTACGCAGCGAATGATGCAACAAAATACAGCTACATCACTCCCGAAACAGGAGTGATCTAGTTGTGACATTGCTTACGCTCAGGGTTTTATAACCTGACTGTTGTAGGAGAAAGTGTAAAAGTTGATTTTTAAGTTGCAAAGTTCTCTCTTATACAGTAATCTACTGCCTTTCAAACAAAAAAAATATTCTAAAAAAAAAAGTGTAACATCCTCTAACAGCAGCTTTGGGAAGCTTGTTTCTACAATTGGTCTCTGGTCAATCTAAGTCTCAAAGTGCACTTGACTAGACTGCAAAACTATAAATAGCACTAGTACATTTTACTTTAGTGTTTCTAAAGGTGCGCATTGATGTGCATTCATAGGTACTGACACTGAATATCTCTGTTATAACGCATACTTTCAGAATCATAGCCAACAATGTTATGTCACATAACACCACAGCACCGCCATGTTGGCTCCTCTAGTTCCAGTTTCCAGTAACATCATGCCTCTGAGATGATTGTGTGTAAACAGGGCTCTACGATGACGCAGGGGCGTCCATGGTGGACAGGATTCGGACCACCTCAGCACGCTGCGTGGGGGAAATGTGCTGGGTCATGTGAACAATGGAGTCCATGGCCACTTCAGGGTTAGCTTGAACCAGGCTAAGAAATGAAAACAAACAAACAGTTTATTAAAATCACAAAATATACATCTAACAATGAATAAGTAGGGGTGTAAAAATGCATTGCAACCAGAGTTGGGTATAACATGTTACACAGTAACTTTATTTAGTTAAGTTACTGTATTCTAATTACTTTTCCTGATAATGCAGTAATGTAATGTGTTACATTTTAAATGTATGTAATTTGTAATATTAAATGTTTTTCTGATGCAAGACTTATTTTAAAAGACGTGCATGAAAGCCATTGACACTTCTGTCAGATGCAGTTTAAAAGAGTGCCTGAGAAAAACGCGCTGTCCTGATTCAGCATGCGGTCAGATGAGATGTTGACAGGCTTAATGTCAGTGTCATTATTCTATCGTTATTTTCGTAACTTATGAATTAAAAAGTCTCTCACCTCAGAAAAGCAAACTATCCTGTCCTGCCAGATGTTATATCGCGCTCACAGCGCGCACTCCTTAACAGCACAATGCGGTGCCATCTTCATATCACTTCACTAAAGCGCAAAAACTATATGATCATGCAACACATGAAATAAAAGTACAGTACCGATAAATCACATAACTGGTACTGCGTGTGTTAACTGGGAAGGATTTGCAGGAAGGTATGATATTCATTCTATTCAGGAGCAGTTTCTATGTTTCATTAACAGTTCATGTTAGTATTGTATATTCACCATGGTAACGGTTGTTTCCATAACCCCAAAATACCATGTTCTTTTCACTTTTCACTGTGTCATTTTCTATATGTTTAAATGGCTGTGGTGGCTCATACCAACTTAATTGTATTAACAAAAACTAGTTTGGGACTGCCATTTAATCGCCTTACCTTATAGGCTGTTTATTCAATATTAGTCATATTCTTAACAGTCTTAACTTATGCTTTGTTTTTGTTTTTTAACAAATTGTATATATAATTGGCTTGATGACGATGGGAAAACGTGGGTCCCAAAGGCCAAACCAATTGAGAACCACTGGTCTACTGTAACACTAGCCAAAGGATGCCAGGAAAAAAACTAATGCTGTGATATGTGTTAATTAAACACATTAAACGGAAAAATGTAATCCCACAATTGACGCGTTAATTTCAACAGCCATAATATAAAAAAGTTATGTGTGTATATATGTTTTTAAGGCTGGTGTCTGGATGTTACCTGCGGATCTGTTTGAGGATATGATCCCTGCGGATATATTTGATATTCTCATCGATGACAGATCTGGCACCCTCTTCTTCTGCCAGCTGCCTCTCCAACCACTCCACAACATCCTCATTGCTGTCCCACAGATAAGCCTGAGAGAGACAAACAAAAGAATAATACATTAAAAAAAGTGTTCAACACATGGAGCTTGTTTGAGACATCCTGCCAAACAAACTTTCTGACAATGTTTCTATTTGAAAACCAAATCACAACCCTAATCAACGGCTCTTCATTTAGGCTTAGACTGATAACATCAGGCTGATCTGAAACAAAGCTGGACTTGTGCTTGTGAAGATTTGTCGAGGCGTTAATGGGCTTCCGCGCTTCTAAAAAACGCAAGCACTTGTAGTCGGCAAGAACATTTAATGCCCCATATTAATCATTTTTAATCCGTTTGCTTTTAATTAAGAAACAGCGTGTTGCTCTGCTATCTGCGCGTGGCAGGGTGGAGATTAATTGTAGCTTAAGATAGCTCGCTCTGATTAGGGTCATTTATTAGTGGACCAGACACCGTCTTCTGCAGATACTTTAACCTGCCCTGGGGGCTTGGCTCTGCTCCAGGACCTGGTGTGGCGACTCTTCTGAGGCCTAGTCAGAGCTCGGGAACGTTTATCCACTGTGATCATTTCTAAATGTCATATATTCTCTGGTTTTTACCAGAGATGTTCACGAGTCTTTAACTTGGAGTCAGAGTCAAGTCTAAAGTCTTTAACCTGGTGTTCGAGTCAAGTCTCGAGTCTTTGGTCACGAGTCCAAGTCGAGTCTCAAGTCATTTAATGGCTCGCTAAAAAAAAAAATCATTTATAATTTATAATCCTCATGTATTGAAATCTTTCTATTTACGAAGCTGTTTTATAGACAAAATATATGATCTGAATATATGAAAATATATGATTTAAAAAAAAAAAAAAAAAGAGGTGTTAAGATGTAAGGTTAATGTACATCCAGCCTGTTGTTTTAATCATTCCCATGTTCAAAACAGTTTTTCTGTAATCAAATTCTATAATAAGAGTCATATCTACCATGACACAAGGAAATATGTGACACAGATATTACAAAACCATCCAAAACAAGTATTTCTTTTTGATAAAAGTCAGGGGTATTCAATTAAAGTTCCAAGAGGCACGGACTCTATATTTTCTTCCAAGTAGAGGTCCGGACAAAAAAAAAAAAAATAAAATAAAATATAAAAAAATTAAAATATATATATTTTTACATGTAGGCTATTGTACTTTTACATTTAGATACATGCGAGGCCATGTGACAAAAAAAAAAAAAAAAAAAAAAAAAAAAAAACCTTAAAAAACCCTGTTCAGGGTTTTCCTCCTGAAATACTATTTAAATATATTATAAGCATCATCTACTAAAAATGTCTACAATAATCAAAACATTCTCATCTTGAGCAAAAAAGAAAGATAACCAGCAGTTTCAAAGTTTAAGTTCTATCCTAGCCATCTAACAACAATTTTCCCAATTATAATTACAGGATTCTCTTGAAATGCTCTTAGCCTACAGATTAATAATGCTAAATGTAGATCAGAAACGTCTGGTCACATCTGGTTTGAACAGTGAAGAGTCATAGGTTATTGAGAGATAAATAGATAGTAAGAAAAATAACTAGATTTGCAGCATTGTTTCTGTTGTTGTTAAAATAACCGTGTCATCCGCAGCTCTTAAACTTGGCTCCGGCGCGCGTCTGGAGAGAGAGAAAGCGCACGGAGCTGAAAGGGCTTGAATTAAGCGCGTTTGGCTTTAGATAAAAATACTAGAGTATATAGCGCTGAAAGATATTTGCCATAAACGACTCGTTGTGTGATCCGCTCCGCTGTTTTGACGCGCTGCTCACTTGAAATGGTGCTGCTGTTACGGCTCGTGGTCCGGATGGTTGCCGGGGTGCGGATGTGGTCCGCCTTTTGAAAATCAGTTATATATTTAAGTACAAAAGACTTGAGTTGCTTTTAAAACATTCACGAGTCCTTTTCCTCGAGTCGAGTCAAGTCAAATCTGGAGTCATTTCGGGTCGAGTCTGAGTCAAGTCTGAAGTCCATAAAAATGCGACTCGAGTGTGAGTCACTAACTCGAGTGCCCATCTCTGGTTTTTACAGGTTCTCAATACTCAGGTCACTTTCTCAAAACTCTTCATACAGTTCTCTTAACCAACTTTCAGCTTGGCACATCAGTAAATTAAAAAAAATAATTGTTAAAAAAAAAAAAAAAGGTGTGTTACATGGTCCACCTTTTACATTAGAGTACAAAATTTTTTATCATATTTTATGTTTTTGATTTAGTATATAATTCAATCTTGTAGTACTACTGTAGAAATGTATCAAAATGGTGTCTTATTTATTTTTTTACTATGTTAAGTTTTGAACTTAGGTTTAACAATTTTGAAGAAGAAGAAGAAAAAAAAAACCCTGTAGGTACACAGAGTTTTGGTGGAGGTTGTGTTTGAGTGAGAAGAGAATAAAAAGTAATTTAAAGGATGTAGTCAATTAATGTATTTTGTGCCAGATCATTGGAAAATGATCCACAGTTTAGTGCTCACTGTGTGAAGAGTTTTGAAAAAGTGACTTAAGTATTGAGAAAAGGGTCTTGGCGATTGACTGGCAATGGTCAAAGTTTAAGACAACGTACAATTCAAACCCAAAATGGTTTACTCGTTTATTAAATGTGGACGCATGGTTTTAGCTAGATATTTGATTTCTGTATACTCATTTGTATTGCTATATTTGTACTGTCACAAGATTTTTGTTGGTGATTTGGAGAAAAGATGTTTATGCATTAGTTTTTGGTAACGTACTTTCACAGCTCCCTCTGCTTCCACGAACCAGCGGCGGAGCATGGCCTGAACCTGCCCATCTGTCAGCTCACTGTTAGCACACTGGATCTTCCTCTTAACCGTGTCCTCCAGCAATAACCGCCGTAGGCGCCAATAGAAGAACAGTCGAGATGTCCGCCACTCCAGGACATCCTAAACACACACACACACACACACACACACAAGTCCAGATTAATTTATGGCATAGTTAACTGATTCAGGTCTTATTTTATTTGAGCTGCTGATTCTTCAACTATGGAGAAATATGAATACAAAAGTATGAACTGAAAACAACAACTGCAGGGAAAAGCAGAGCAGACTAATATAAGCTACTATTAGAGTTGAGTACTGACAGTGATGACTCCTTTCTCCTGCATGCGGCCCGGTGTGTCATGAAGGTCAGCGAACTGCACGGCTACTTGATGATATATTGGCAGCAGGAACTCTTCTCTCTCTTTCAGTTTACTCTCCAGCTCTTTACGCTCAGACACACTCAATTCTGGGGTGCCTGAAAACACACACACACAAAAAAAATGAACAAATGGAAAAAAAAATTAATTTATGAGGAATGCACCAAAAAAGTAACTTAGAAACAGGCTGGTTTATCAATCAAGCCAATTCATCAGCCGACATTATATTACTATAAAATATTATATAATTATATTAATTAATTAAATTATATAAACTAATTAATTAAATGTTAACATGCATTAAATTATTTTTTTTCAACAATTAATAATTTTTAATAATAATAATAATAATAATAATAATAATAATAATAATAATAATACATATTATTGTTATTATTATTAATAATAATTTAATAATTAATTATTATATTGGATTTGTTTTTTACTAGGTTTTAGAAAAGCTGCATTACCTAAAAACAACAACTGAATAGCTTTTTACTGTTAACTGCTATATTTTTGGATGAGGTGGCATTAACAAAAAGAAAAGAGAAGCAAACAGTGCAGTTATTAACTAAAAATAAAACTATTAAAATATTTTTTGTTAACTGAAGTAAAATAAAATATAAATATTACATCAAATGTTTATAAACTTAAAAAAAAAACTTTAATTAAAAAAAAAAAAGTCAATTTTGATTTCATACTGACTTAATCTAATGAGCAAAATTCTGCTATTTTGGCATCAATGTGTTGGTCCCTCATTCTGTACATGTAAATCAGCAAGAATCACACCACTACTGTGCCGCCAACCGAGGAGCTCTCCAGGATCACACATCAGCCTGTGGCTGTTCGAAAGAGATCGATCCCATCAGAGCCAATCATTCAGCGTGGCCGCCTGCAACACTACAGGCCACTCTGGTGGCACGGTCCACTTTAGTGACTGCTGAGGGGGTAATCGATCGAAGGAGGTACAAAACAGCAATGGTGTCTGATTGATCTGAGACTCCTGTGATTGACACGTCTCCTCAGGGAGGAGAGAAAGGGTCGACGCAATCAGCAGAATACAGTGACGAGGTGCTTTAATATAACACTTATACACGCCCAATAAAACAAGATAGGATTTCAATGGAGAGACAGCACTGTGGACAACTTACCCAGTCTTTCCGCAAGCCCCATGTATACAGGGTCCACCCGTCTCATGGTCTTCACCAGATCTTTTTTACGGAACTTGATCTCCACCGTGCCTTCAGGCTCCAGCACGCCACCACTGCAGAATACACACAGATCAATCAGTTTATTCAAATAGGTTTTTACAATGACTTCGTTTGAAACATTGATTCAATGTGTTTCTTCCATTATCACACAAAATGGCTTGCTTGTAAGGTCTGACCACTTCATTTTTTATTTATTTAGTATTTCTTTTGGTGTTTTATTTATTTTCTGTTTTAATGCAGTGTTAATACACTGTTACATAAAATAAAATAAAAAATTAATGCACAATGATAAACAAAAAACAAAAAGCACAACCAAAACAACAAAAACAAACAAAACAAAACCAAACAAAACCAAATAACACCAAAAACATCAAAACCAAAAACAACCAAACAAACTTCAAAAATAAACATAACCAATGCTGTGTTAATACACTGTTACTCTGACATAACGTTAAACAAACAAGATGCAATGCACAATGACAAACAAAAAAACTAAACAAAAGTCAAATAAAACCAAACAAACCAAAACAAAACCAAAAACAACCCAACCCAACCCAAACCAAAAAACAACAAAAAAAAAAACTGGTTCTTACCGGCTGTCCTTATCCGCATACATCTCCATGTGGCGAGGGTTGATGGTGGGGTCTATGACGACCCATGATCCTCCTCTGAGCTCTGCCTGTGGAGGGATGTACACCAGTACTGGCTGTCTGTATTCTCTCAGCCCGTCTACTATATACGCTCCAAACTTCAGCACCTGGTCATACATGTCTGAAGACAGGAGAGCAAAAGGTGTTTGCAGAGATCATCATAGCTCACTAAACCACATCCTACTTTATTTCCTGTATCACTGACCTTTCATCCCTCCAGAGAAGCCTCTCCAGTTGGCAAACACCATGAGTGGAAGTCCCTCTCTGTTGAAGTCTTTAATGGCCTGTGCAGTCTTAAAAGCAGAGTCGGGGAACCACACTTGCCCTGCTTGTTGGATGATCTACCAGAAACAACACAAAACACTGGTCATCTTCCTGAAAGAAATCAAGTGGCAGAGTGTGCGAATGTTTCTAAGTGGTCACCTTGGCTTCTGAGTCCAAATTTGCTGGGTCTGCTGGGATTGACAGCTCCACCGATCGGGTTTCTACTGCAACTACTCCAGTCGGGATCCCGCCCAACCTACAATTGACAAATGAGAGTGTTTGTTATTCAGAGACAGATTAAACAAAAGCTCAAAATGAATGAATGAATGAATGAATGAATGAATGAATGTTATACATTTTATTCTTCAATTAAAGGGATATTTCTAATTTTCTAAAAGGTGTCATCATACTGACTCAGAAGAAAAATTACATCACAGTATTCTTAAAACATGTTTAATCTCATATAAAGCACGTTTTATATATATATTTATTTTTGATGCATAGAATATATATAAAATTAATTAAAAAAAAATTATATATAATTAAAAAAAAAAAAGTAATGCACAATGACAAACAAACATCAAAACCAAACCAAAACAAACAACAAAACAAAAAACAAAACGAAGTCATTGTTAAAGGTGCAATAGGTGATTGTCTTCAGAAACATTTTTTGTTATGCTGGTTGAAAGTCTCTTCACATTTCGATAGCAATCATTAAGTTAAGTGGTCTAAATGTAGGACCAAGAAATGTTCATTCAATCAAAATGCTCGGTCCGAGCCTTTTAATTGGTTTTCCTACCTGCCTGTCAACGTATGTATTAGCATACCTCTGCGCACTCCGTTCACGCAGACAGGATACGTCATCAGCACGTTAACGCACGCTGTGCAGACAAACATCAATAACCCGATCTTCCTTCATGGTATTGTAGTACTTTTACTAACTGTACTATAAAGCTTTCTCACCGGTGAATGACACATGATGTAGCCCAGCAGTTCCTAATTCCAGTCCTCGCTCTGCATATTTTGCATGTCTCGCTTAGTTAACACACCCGATTCAGATAACTAGCTCGTTAGAAGTGAGCTATGTGCATGAACTGTGTTCCGATTGACATGCTCCCTACACAGTGTTCTTTGCTCCCTACTCCCTGAGCAGGGGAAATCCGTTTAAGTTTACTTCACTTCGGAAAATCAATTCACTGATTTGCGCTGCGCAGCGTCTTCACACAGACGAAACTTACTAGCAGGGTTCCCACTCTTTTATGAACACCAGATTCAAGGACTTTCAAGGACTTTTTAAAGCACCATTTATTTTATATCAAGCACCTATCATATTCACACCCCAGCATATGTACTGTAGTGTCATGAAAGACCTTACAGTACTTAACATTTCACTTACACTTAACATTTACATTAAAAATTTTAGAGTAATAATGTTTTGAATGTGTAGGTTTCATAAATTTAGACCGTTTTGAGCAGCCGTGCTCAAAGGAATTTAATGAAAAGTCAGTACTGGTAATATTCAAATACAATTTCTAAAATATTGATAAACTATGCACCAAACTGGTTTTGCTGTAGTTGTTGTACAAGATTTAAATTTGAAATAATTTCTCAATTGTTAAATTAATAAAACGTGGTTAAATATTGTGATAACACGGTAAAACCTGTTAACATTAAAAATTTGCATATTCTCTCAACAGAGACGTTACGCATTATTAAAAAACAAGTCAAAATTATTTTGTAAAACACTTTCTATTGTAAATCCCATTTTTTCATCTTTGACCTAGAGGAATGCAGCTGCTCAAAACTTCAATATTGTTTGAAAACATTTCATGAACATTTTAAACCTCATACATGTGCAAATCTGCAAAAAATATAAAGAAAAGAAAAAAAAATTAGACTTTCTATTTGCTTTTAAACTGTAAACGCTTTTCACTAAGCTGTTTTTCCAATTTTTCAAGTTCTACATTTTCTTCTTAGCTCCATGTCGCAGTAAGTTTTGGGAGTTAATTTTTAGTCCATCTCCTATCCTGAAAAGTCTGTCTTTCAGAGATTGACTAAAAATTAACTCCTAAAACTTACTGCCAGATTCTGGAAGATAAATTCTTCAAACAGTGGTACAAGAGGATGTGGTACTGGTCCTTCAAGAGTCACTCACAACTTATCTGTCCATAAAGCCTATAAAAAATTAGTCTTCATGTATTTCACAACACTTCAGCATGTTATTCTTATTAAGTGAGGGTCATTTTTTAGGATATTGTTTACCCAAGCAAAGTGGGAACCTGACACGTTGCACTTCTGCACTCTAAAAAATGCTGGGTTAAATTCAACCCAGTGCTGGGTAAATATTGGACAGAACCCATGCTGGGTTGGTTTCAACCAACAGTTGGGTTAAATGTTTAACCCAACCTTCTGGGCAGTAACCCAACCGCTGGGTTCGTCCATATTTTACCCAGCGCTGGGTTGTTTTTAACCCAGCATTTTTTAGAGCGTGGAGACTCCAGGAAGGTTGCAGTTCTGGAAAATGGTGACGCTGGAGACTAAATGGTTCCTGATGGTTTTACACCTAATTCTTCACCTTAATTCTTAATTATTTTGCAGTTAACGTGTCTTTTCTTCTCCACCTGTTTTTTCTGACCCCGCTGACCCAATGAGCATTTCGCTGACCAATGGTAATGCCTTAACTTTGCAATTTCTGTATTGCATTAGTTTTGAATATTTCTCATGGGGATTTAATCATTTTTGACTTTTCAGTCTGAGTTAAATCTCTTTTTTGGCTCATTTCATAATTCTGCACACCTGAATATAAGGAGTTTTTCACTTCCAGACTTCATGGACAATTATATAATCACTTATAAATGATTATATACAAAATGAATATTATTTATTAAGATTGATGTGGTTTGGAATTGGTAAAATGTGCTTGGAAAAAAAAATCTGATCAGAATAATTATGCACGCACTGTAAGATGTGCTCACTTTACACAGAGTGCGCGTAATCGCGAAATCGAAAGTGAACAGCGAACGCTCATTCAAATGTAATTTGTCAAATAGGTGTTTTACTGTTCAAATAGGGCATTGCGTTTCTACTGACATTCCTCTTGGTTGTGGTGTTCCGCAAGGTTTGATCCTTGGGCCTGTGTTGTTTTCAATGTATTTGCTCCCCCTGGCTTCTATTTTTGAAAAATATGGTGTCTTCTTTCATCTGTATGCTGATGATACCCAGCTTTATCTTCCCCTACAGCGTAATAATAAGTATTCACTTCACCCATTGTTAGATTGCCTAAGCGAACTTAAGCTATGGCTTTCAAGAAACTTCTTACACCTGAACGAAACAAATCAGAATTTATTTTGTTTGGTTCTAGGGAAAATGTTGCTTTTAATTTTGATCTTGGCTACCTCACTCCACATAATACACAGTGTGCCAGGAACTTGGGCATTTTATTTGACTCCAGCCTAAAGTTTGATAAACAGATTTCAGCTGTAGTTAAGTCATGCTTTTATCAACTCTGCCTTCTCAGTAAAGTTAAGCCCTTCTATCTAGAAAAAAAATCTTGAAACAGCTATCCACGCCTTTATATCATCTCGGCTTGATTATTGTAACTCTTTGTATTTTGGTATTTCTCAGGCTTAAATCTCTCATCTTCAGTTAGTTCAGAATGCAGTTGCTAGACTGCTTGAAGGGAAGCGAAAATATGATCATTTTACTCCTATTTTAATGTCCCTACACTGGCTCCCTGTCAAGTATAGGATTGATTTTAAAATCCTATAAAATTCTATCCTCAGTACTTAACTGATCTGCTGCTTCCATATACTCCGTCTAGAACCTTGAGATCTTGTGACCTTGGCCTACTCATTGTCCCTAGAGTTAAACTTAAAAATTGTGGTGATCGCGCCTTCGCTACTGCGGGACCGAATCTTTGGAATAGCCTTCCTCCCTTTATCAGACGTGCCCCATCTATTAGTATTTTTAAATCTTATCTAAAGACATATTTTTTCACCCTGGCTTATAACACTCCTTAGTATGTTTCCTGGGTCTTTTACTGTACTGTGCTGATTTTACTTGTTTGTTGATTTCCTTGTTACTATTTTATTTTATGTGTGTTTTGTTCTTTGTAAAGCACTTTGGTCAACCTCAGTTGTGTTTAAATGTGCTCTATAAATAAATGTTGTTGTTGTTGATTTCAATACCCCACATATAGCGGCTCCCTGATGTGCGGAAATTATATACATTATTAGAATGTTTGCAGGAGTGGGACACATGTGTTGCGGGCGTGGGCGGTAATGGTCAGAAACTCAGTGGGAGTGGGCTTAAGAAAACTGTCCTGCGCAGGGCTCTAGGCTGCGCATCAACACACACACAAGTTTTTTTTTTTTTTTTTTTTTTTTTTTTTTTCGCGCTACCACATCTCCACCCCAATCATTAGTGCCGTTTCGTTCGATCTTTGACAGAACATATAGGACAATTTTTGAAATAGCGCCATAAACAAAATTTATTTCAAATTTAATTCAAGCACTTTCAAGGACCTATGTTTGTTTTCAAGTATTTTCCAGGCCTTGAATCCATATGTCTGAAATTCAAGTACTTTCAAGAAGCGTGGGAACCCTGTACTAGAGAAGTGTGACAACATACCTTTGTAAATAAATACTATTTAAATTTACATCTCACACATTTTAATGACCTTTGTATGGAACATATACGCTCGCTTCGAACTGGAATCATGGCGGAATATCCGGTGATGTCCACTTTGCAGGGCACTTACGGTCGAATAGAACAAACGTCGCACGTGAGAAGAGATACATGTAGCCTATTGTAGTAATGTTGTCTCTGTTTTTCTGGTCTGTGAGCGTATATGCGTTCAGGGGGCGTGGCTTTGGACGGCGATTGCAGGGAGGGCGGGACGTTCGTTTCAGTGCTATTGGGCTAAAGTTAGCATTTTCCAAGATCTCCTATTGCACCTTTAATACATTGTTATGTTTACATAAAATTAAAACAAGACGCACAATGACAAAAAAAAAAAAAAAAGAAAAAAAAAGCCAAACAAAAACAAACCAAAAAAAAAAAAAAAAAAATTTTAAATTTTTATTTTATATATGTAAAAAAAAAAAATATATGATCAAATATTTAAGGTTTTTTTATTTTATTTTTTGAATGTAAATTAAAATTGGGCAAATTAAAATAAATGGAAAAATAAGGCTTTAGTATGCAGAGAAATACTCTAAAAGGTAAATAAAACTGACACATTCATTGTCAATCTGTATTTTGGCAGACTACTAAAGGGGTATTGAGTAGAAGACTGATGTGAAACTAATGTTCCCCACAGGAGCTTTCAAAGTGCATTTATCAGAGCAGGACCTTTCCAGTTGACAAATGCTGCCCTTTAGGAATTGAGGTCAGAGGTCAACACAAGTTCACTGAGGAGAGTAAAGGCTCAGATTGTGTGGTTAATCATTAGAAAAATTTGCAAATACATGTCATTACATTACATTACATATATACATATATATATATATATATATATATATTTATTTATTTATTTATATTTATTTCTAAATGCATAATTCTCTAGAAAACCTCTTTTAAAAATGGTTAATTCTGAGAGCTCTACAGTAGCATAATTTGTTTGCTATAATTTGTTTTTAGAACTTGCCTAAGATTCTAAATGCTTTTTGGGGCCACAGTGTTCATTGGTGCTTACCTGGCCCGTCCTACGATTACACTCTGTGCCCATGGCTGCATGATCTCCAGAAAAGATCCGTGGTCAAAGAACCCACTCACCCATGCACCCTTAGTGTCTGTGTGGAAGGAGAGAGACCGTCAGAGCTTCATTAGCACCCTATCTTCATCAGAGATATGCTGAGCTTAACCGAGGGGAAGCACATGCTTGCTGCAGGAAGAGGTTACCATTCAATTACACTGAGACCTGTCTCTGCACTGAGACAAAGATTTTTCTCCCTGCCACCAGCTCTCGATATCTCCCCACCTCACTGTGGCAATTACAGTGATGTGTAATCTGTCTCGCCAATAAAAAACACTCCATATATCCCAGAGTATCTTATCTCTGAGCGGAGAGACCTAGTGCTGTGCCTCAAACATAAACCCTCAGACCACACTCATCCATTACTGGACACTTCCATTTAACAACACATTCCTCAGCACAATTAATACACAAAACACAAGATATCAAAGCAGGAGGCCTCAACAAATTGACAAGTTAAGCTCTTTTGACAACATAATGTCACTGACACAGAAAAATGTTTTTCCTTTTGTTATCAAAGCAAGAATTATTACTACAAAAGGCACTTAAAATGTAAATACATATAATAGGGTCCATAATAAAAATCATGCCACAGATGCTATCAATAGAGCTAAACATGTAATGAAGTCATGGGTTGCAGCATCTACTCACTCTGACTGGGACGTCCCGCTAACATCCAGCGTGGGTCATAAGGTGCCTTGGTGGGAACAAACTCCACTGATCGATCGATGGGATCTTTAGCACTGAGCATCGGCACAGGACTCGACTTATTCTGAAGGAGAACAGCACCATTAGACTTGAAAACATATTCTCTGGGTTGCATGTCACAGTGTGTTCTGCATACCTTCGGCATGTAAGACAGCCAGAGCAGTAACGTAAACACTCCCTCAAAATCATCACACACAGTGGTGTGTGTGACTCCATTATTGTGCATGATCTGTACTCCACCCAGCTGGTTATTGGAGGTGTACACCTCGCGACCCAGAACCTGTGAAGAAAGAGCAAAGGTGTGAATAAAAAAAGTTTTGTTCCAAAGCTGCGACACTGAGTACTTCTGAAGAAAAACTTGCTGCGGGATTACATAAAGTACATTTGTGAGATACATCACACTAAATATCTGAAAGATACTCAAGAGTTTTAAGGCAGTTAATGTGAAGATATCCTCAAGAACTTCATATTAAAGCTTTGGTTTCAGAGTTTTGTCTGTGAAATGGTCAGTACATGAGTTATGCAGAAACCAAACGATAAAGATGGCTTCGAAGACAACAAGACTGTACAGTGCCAAGTTGTAGAAAAACAGACTTTGCATTGCCTTCATACTAATCCCAACATTAGGAAAGTGTGGATTAACTTAATTTTTGATGAAGATCCAGACCGTGTTCACTTCATTTTACCGCAGATTTACAAATCATTTTACCTCATTTACAAACAAGGCACAATTCGATTTTCAAAAAATTGAAACTAAAAATCGATGCTGTACCGACTATATTGGATCCAACAGTAATGTCGCAACACACTAGTGGGAGTAACTCTTTTCATTACATGGTCATTATTGCTTTGTCTGTTACTACAGATCGCTTGATATGTACTGAGTATTTATACGTTTTTAACCAAAATAACAGCAGTGACCATCTGTGAAGGATGTAGGCTGTCAAACATACACAACTGTTAGCCAATCACAGCAGTGGGCGTTTACTTCCGAGACTACAATCAGCCACATCTATTCAAACAGAGCGTTTCTATGAGGGGGGTCAAAACAGGACAGAAAATAGCCTATTACTTCTAAATTATGATGATTTTTATGTAAAAATATTGATAACATTATAAGTGGACCTCAAAGAACAGTACAAAATAAAATACAAAGGCAGTTCATGACCCCTTAAAGGCCACAATATACTCTTGGTGAAGCTTCTGTGCTCAAGGGTAAATGTAAGTTCGAAGTAGCTGCTCAATAGTATATTGTTTGCAAACATTCTGGTTCTGGCCACGTTCGTGAGAACTGAGTGAAAAAATTTAATCTGAAAAGATTTCCAAGTCAAAGAAGTTGTATCCACAGAGCACAGTCAGGTATATTGCAAAGACCAATGGCAGTTTGACGGTGATTAACATCCACTGTGAAGTTTTCCAGAATGTTTTTACTGCAGAGCTGTTTTGAATCACCAAAATGAACTCTAAAACACCTTCGCTTTGGCCAAATTTTGTTTGAAATGAAATCCCAATCATTTGTTATTCAACTTGCCTTAAAGTATGTATTTAGTCTACACACCTTTTACAGAATTTTCTTTGTTGTCTGTAGTCTTCATATAGACTGATATGCCATTATGTGAATTAGCGATCATTTGGCTGCACATCAGTCTAAGATTGTGGAACCATCGATTTCATATTAACCCCTACCCTTAAACAGCATTAAAAAAATATGAACTGTGGTTGGTCATTTTACATGTCGGTCAGGCATGTCCCACTAGCCTTTTTATATTACTGCCATTGGATTCAGGAGATTCAAGAGTCAAGCTACTGTGCTACCTCTGGTCTCAAGTTGCCCGCAGGACAAGCATTGCAATGATGCTCAAAGTCTAAAGAACTTCAACTTTGACCCTTTATGACCATCCGAACAATTCCCATGACGTATAATTGATGGCGCCACCTTAAAAATACACTGTAATCAGACTGTTGGGCAATTCTTGGACAGAATAAGCTGCAATGTGGATCAGACTTTATGCTGATGTCACTAACTCTTCTTCTTGCTTCTTACTTGAGGAAGTAACACAGAACTAGGAAGCATGGCGTGTGTATTGTGTGTTATGGCAGTGTCAGTACTAGTGGAGGTCCTGGGGCTGTGGATCAATACCATCACACAAGCAGTCAGCCCACTGCTGGAGGCTGAGGAGAGTGTGCTCTCCGCTCAATGCTGTCGATGACCTGGGAAGAATGACAGTGTCACTGAGTGGTCAGTGGGGGAGAGTAAGGGGTTATTTATGCCTCCAGGGCTACATCAATACTCAGATTTCGCCTTCCTTTCTCTATTCACACACTGGTTAAAGAATCACATACAATGATTTCTACAGAGTGATGTAATTTTTTGTGGTGTTGCAGGCTATACATAGTGTAAATATTGTGAAGCATTTATGTTCGTTTAAACTTCTGGTTCAACCAATTCCATGAGTTTGGAGTGAGACTACCAGTTGGGCCAAACAATGGCATATGGCAGTGGTGTCCAATCCTGTTCCTGGAGGGTCACGGTCCAGCTTAGTTTAACTACAATCCCAGTTAAGCAAACCTGAATCACCTCATCAAAGTCTTCAGGATTATAGCCAACTTTTAGGGAAGTTTGTTGGGGCAAGCAGGAGCTAAACTCTGCAGGATGTCTTGCACAAGTGCAATATTTGACACCCTTTGAATATAGAAAGAGTGTGTAGGAAACCGTTTTGAAAATGGTCATTGTTTTTGCAGTTTTGTTTGGTGCCACTAATGGTGCAGACATTCACTACTCAGCTCCTCTAATTTCTGCTTGCCCCACAAGAAAACAGAATATACTGTTTCAAAAGTAAACTGTTTGACTATTACTTACCCCTTACAGAAAGGCCAATGCCAACATAACACTTAAGCTCACAAACTTTGAACACAAACTTTCATAAGTCTTGAATTTAGTTTCTTGGTCTTAGGACCTCTTGAGACCACATACATGGTTTTGGGTCATGGTCATTACTCTTGGAGAGCTTTCACACTAGGCACATTTGCTGCAATGAGTGCGATCTGAATCAGAGTGCAATTGTTCCTGGTGCTCCTCGCACCTCATTGGTTAGGTTTTAGACTCGCTTGACTTTATCGAACCCCAGTGCATTAAGTGTTCCTCTTGCTAATTTATCTTGTGATGTATCAATCATCACAAGCTAGCATTATAGAGAACACAACATTGGCCAGTGTATTTTTGCTTTAGACAATTCGTTTGCAACCAAACTCAGACCATCTCCTATAGTTTCGGGGTTCTGTACCATGGGGTGCTCCCCAATCCGCAAGACAGCTTTCATATGACCAGTTTTTCAATGCAAACCATGCTGTTTCAAACTAAGCTGATAGTGTGATACACCTTGGTCTGTATCTATAGCTCAGCTTAAGGTCTCAGGTAAGACTGCAGTCTGTTTCCAACAAACTGTACCACACAAAGTAATAATTATCTCAACAATTTCAGAGAATGTACAAGAACTGCATGACTCTGAAACGCAACATAGCCATTGTAGCCATTAAGTTCACTGAAATCAACAGCCGGGTCCTTAAATCCACTTCTTAAACTTTAACTTCTTTGTTAGGGTCCGTCTTGGTTTGGACCTAAAGTGTAGGAGGTCTGGTTCTGGTATATACAGTATCTCGGCTGCAGGGAATCTAGTTTTGGTTTGGGCATTGACTCCAGCTCCAGTTTTCATGTGTCTGGTATGTCCCTTTTGTTTCAGTATTTAATAAAAATACTGAACTCTTCCATATCTTCCACAGTAATACAATCACAGGTTTGACCATCCACACAAAAACCACTCTAAACTCTGAGACCGACACCTTTGTAACAGTCAGAAACACTTGCAGACCTGACGTGCCCTGAGACCTGTGTGGTGATGCTTATCATGGGTATTTGTAAATGAGCCGATCACGGTTCTGCTCTAATTAACACAGTAATGGGACTGTAAAGAACATTTTCAGATGGAGATAGATGGGGCGTTCCTGCGGTTTCAGAGAGGACAACCAGACACTGGCCTTGACACATGACCGTGATTGAAATACCTGAATACTGTTTTTCTGTCCACACCGGAACCATTAACGGAAATTGTTCTGAATAAGAATTGTTTCTCGGTTCCCAACCCTAATCTAGACTGCTGCAGAGAGTGATGGGAGAAAGGCAGAGAGAGACTGGGATATCTGTAGCAGTAGAAGTGCTCATTCTGTTCTCAGAGGAATGATATGGGTGTCCCTCCCCGCTCTCAGCCCCAGGCATCAGCCTATTACTATGCAAATAACAACTTCATGCTTCTCTTTCTATTATTCCTGGAGGAGCTGCAGCATCATGATGGGAGACAGAGAGAGAGAGAGAGATGCGGGGGTGTTTCTGTAAACCTACAGAAACACACATTTGTTTTTCTATCTTGGCAGATGATTTTCCATCGACTTCTATTGTCTTTATACTGAGCTATCAGTTTTAACACTGTCCCTCAGTTTGTAGAAAATAATTTCTGATTTAATTTCTGTTCCCAATGAAGCACATGTGGTGCCTTTGCTTCCTTTTTTAAGCCTGAAATCACAAGACCCCAGTTGCTTAGAAAATTACATAGTAATTGCCTGGAAAAACTTGACAGTACACACTTTGTCCATACAAATTTTTAGTTATACTTTATTTTACAGTACATGTACTTCAAGGATAGTATGTAGTTATTACTCAGTTATTGTAATTTCTACTGTATGAGTACTTAGTATGAGTTTTGTTTTTTATCAAATAAAGTCATATGGGTTTGGAATGACATGAGAGGTGAATAAATGATGAAAGAATTTACATTTTTGGGTGAGCTGTTCCTTTAACACGTGCTTGAATGCACAGCCAACCACATCCAATCGCTGTCATCAGTAAAATAAGAAACTGGCTGATTCATAAAAGTCATATTGTAATGCAGTCGTGGTAATTGCATGAATTAGGGATTCATTTATTTGGGTCATAGTTGAGTGCACACAAGGCTTTGGGAGTTCACGCTAACCTGTCACAATTCCTGCCTCGGACCAATCAAATTACTTCAAGCAATTAAAAAGAGAGGCCAATTAAAATGCCCTTATCAGCAGAAATGAATAGGTAATTTATGCACAAATGCCATCTTTCATAGCAGCAACTAAACAACAGAGAAGACCTTTGAAATCATACAAAGCATACTAGGTAAATTATAAAACTGCTTTGAGGAGGCACAGTTGGCTTGTGGATTCTAACTCTAAACCAGAAAACATGTAAACGGGTGCAGCTGCTGACCTTATTGAGAGCTCCAGCTCCAGTCAGGATGATGTGAGAGTTCTCCACCTGTATGGTTCTTTGGCCCAGTCTCACCAGATATGCTCCGATTCCAATGGCCCTGCAGGTTACCTGAGGACCACCAAACACACAGACATTCAGAAACACTATAATATGTGACCCTGGACCACAAACCCAGATACAACTATTTGAAAATCTGGAATCTGAGGGTGCAAAAAAATAAAAAATAAAAAAACCCCTCAAAATACTGAGAAAATTGCCTTTAAAGTTGTCCAAATGAAGTTCTTAGAAATGCATATTACAAATCAGAAATTAAGTTGATACATTTACGGTAGGAAATTTACAAAATATCATAAAAGAAAATTCTATAATTTTGACCCATACAATGCATTTTTGGCTATGGCTACAAATATACCCGTGCTACTTAAGACTGGTTTTGTGGTCCAGGGTCACATATATACACTACTGTATAAAGTTGGGGTAAGATTTTATTTTATTTTGAAAGAAGTCTATTATGCTCACCATGGCTGCATTTATTTGATCAAAAAAAAAAAAAAAAAAAAACCCTGTAATTTTGTGAAATATTATTATAATTTAAAATAACTAATACTTTTCATATATTTTAAATTTTAATTTATTTCTGTGATGGCAAAGTTGAATTTTCATATGATGCTTTAGAAATCATTCAAATATGCTGATTTGGTGCTCAAGAAATATTTCTTAATATTAAGAATGTTAAAAACAGCTTATGTACCTTTTACATGATACACATTTTTAGGATTCTTTGATGAATAGAAAGCTCAAATTAACAGCATTTATTTAAAATATAAATATTTTGTAACATTGTAAATGCCTTACTGTCACTTTTGATTAATTTATAATAATATAAAAAAATCTTATTTTGAAAGGTAGTGCTTTACTAAATGTATTGCTTATGAGCTCTTGTGAATAGTGGAACTTTTCCAAATGTTTTGCCAAATCTTCTCCAAAGTCTTTAACAAGTGTGCGTGTGTTTTGTCAGCGTACCAGGTTCGTGGTAATGATATCCTCATACGCCAGCGAAGATTCACCCGCGATCATGCCAGAACCTCTCAAGTTCTCCACACCCAACCCCTCCTCTTTACCAATGATATCAGTGATCTTATACCTGCAAAGACACATTAGAGGAAAATGTACATTACAATAGAACAACAAAAATAACCCAAATCAATGACAGAAAAAAAAAAAAAAATTTAATTCGGACAACCTTTTGAAATAAAAGTTCAATGTACAATGTAAATCTTCAGAACGCAAAACCTCCTCCCAGTACTACTATTTACTGAAATTATGCTGGAAAACCCGCTTGCTCTTATAGCAGACATAAAAGCATTAACAATTAAAAAATCTGGTTATGGGATAATATGTAACTCACCTGGATTCACCCTCATCTTCCACATGTTCGCAGTGGACTGAGTTCAGAGCAGACACCTTCTTATAGTCCTGAGGTGTGAGGTACAGGTACTTAAAGCCCTACCATTTAACAAGAAAACACTGTGATTACGACACACATCTTGAAGATAAACACTACATCAGTGATCACTGATCCCTTCCCCTGGAGCCGCTCCAAACCTTGTACGGGTCTGCTGGATCCTGCCAGGCCACATGGAACATGTGTCTGATCTCCTCTGCCAGACCAATCCGAGCTCCGCTGTTGGCAGCGATATAGATTCGTGGGATGCCGCTTTCCCTCGCCATCTCTGAAGCCTGCTGAAACAGCACATCCTCCTGCGGCCCGAAGGAGCCAATCTTATGTGTGATGTCATTGCTGATCACAATAATCTCACGGCCGGCTGGGTACTCAGGGGTTCGGAGAGTCATCCGCCATGCTACCATGCCAATCTAGAGAATCATGGAATCATGAAAATCATTTTTTTCTATCCACAATAAAGGTGTGATAACTAAATAAATGCTTGTGGATCCTCACAAAACAACATTTAAGAAGCAAAGGGGCCCCCTGCAGTGTACAAAGTTTACTGCATGTGATCATTTCTTGAAAACGAGCAAGAAATGCCACAAATTAAGATTGAGAGTTACATAGTTTTCCTGTTTATGTTAAGTTACCTTTATTTCTATAGCGCTTTATACAATACAGATTGTTTCACAGCAGCTTTACAGTGGTTCACAAAAAAAAAAAAAAAAAAAAAAAAAAAAAAATTGATTCAATGATGCAAACTAAATTCTGCTGTAAATCAGCTCTAAAAAGACAATAGTCATTAAATCAGTTCATTGTTGATTCAGTTCAGTTCAGTTTAGGATAAGAAAATACATTTTTACAACACAAACAAGTTTTAGCCAATATCATTAACACGGTGCAATCTAACCTCATTTCCTCCAGGTAGGCGGTTCATCTGCACCAGCTGACCCTGAGAATCCAGAACCAGCTCTGTGAAGGTGAGCAATTCCGATGGAAGAGGACACTTGGGTAAGTTGGCGTGTGCATCCATGGACTGCCATAGCTTCCTCAGAGCCTAGAGGGAAATGGACACCATAACAAACTAATCACATATAAATGGTTATCTTCATATATTTCCAGTGCTCTTGTTTAAAAAACCTGAAATATATTTACAAGTGCAATGGATAAACAATAAACACTTGATAATCTTTATTAACAGGCATGTGATCAGCTAGACGCAAAAAAGAAGGAAAATCTGACCACGCCCCAAGTCACGCCCACAAGCTACGCCCCAGCACTTATTAAAAATATATATTTTAGCACATTAAAAGATATATCTTGCATTGTAATAATACATACTATTGTCCTGTAAAAAAAATAAAATAAAAAGCAGCATTTAATATTCATGATAGCAATATAATATAAAATAATAAAGTACTATAATATATTATAATAAAGTATATAGAATTGTAACTATTATTATTAAAGTACCTGCCAAAAGTTTGGAAACATTACAATTATTATTGATTTTGAAATAAATATCTTCTGCTCATCAAGGCTATATTTATTTGATCAAAATGAAAAAAACAAAAAAAAACAAAAAAAAAAAACAGCAATATTGTGAAATATTATTACAAATTTAAAAAAAAAAAAGTTTTCAATTTTAATATATTATAAAATGTTATTCCTGTGATGCAAAGCAGAATTTTCTTCATCATTACTCCAGTTTTCAGTGACAATTCTGCTGCTTCATATTTTGTGTGGAAAGAGTGATACTCTTTATTTTTCAGGATTTTTTGATAAATATAAAGTTTAATGAACATTTCTTTGCATTTATCAAATATATTAATTAAATTTGTTAATGCATTTATTAAATAGAAATCATTTTAAATGCCTTCATTCACTTTTTATCACTTTCATGCATGATGAAGAGCGCAGCTAGCACTGACAGTGAATCGAAACTAAAAACAGTACTGTAACAGCAGACGTAGAGCATCTGACTACAGCCTATTATATAATTACATCACAACCGTTGCAAATTTTATGACAGCACTAGCAATCTCAAATTCTCACCGCCATTCATAAAAAGTCACCGGCTCGAGTAACACGCTTCAGTGCTGATTCTACACACGTTTGGAGCTTTGAATCATTTGAATGCTTTGATCTGTCCTACAGATGGCGACGCGCTCTCAGGACCATTCTGTCCATGATGTTTTAGAAAACAATCTTTTCGCATTTTATTTAGGTAATTTTTTGCGTGATTTCAATCATCATTCAGTAACTCAAACATTTAAATGGTAATATATATATATATAGAAATTAAATTAAATCTTGAAATGTGTAAAGATGTGCCATCACAGAGTACTGTGTCAGGTTGTGTATGATACCTGACGGAACATCTCTGGAAAGTCGTAGACATAGGTGGTACCGAGGCTCTGGGCCTGGAAGCGTTTGGACTGCAGGAGGTCTTTAGTGACGTAGGGTGTGTTGATGAGCATGCCATGAAGAGGACCCTGCTTATCTCCATATGCCTGGAACATGATCTGATATGAGAGAGAGACAGAGGGCAAAAGAGAGTCAGCCAGTCAGGCATAGCTAAAGAAACACAAACAACCATAGATAAATCTATATTTTTCCCCACGTCTAGACAAACAGATAACAGTTGGCCAATGATACAACAAATAACACTGACAGTAGATGTTACAATGACAAAAGATCATTTTGCAAACAACTATCAATTATATTTAACTTCATAAAAAAGCATTTTTACATTCAGACAGAAAAAGTCATCACATCACTGACAAATGAAATTAAATGATGACTAGCACAATGACAAATTCTCAATGCCAACGTCTGAAAGAATGATATTAGTGCATCGACAAACTGTACTGTCCCATTTATGTTTGGACACGTGAGACTAAATACAATTTTCTAATGATAAATTTAAATAAAATAAATACCTCAATCAATGAAAAAATTAACTGATTAAGGGCCAGATTTACTAACAGCTTGCGGCAGCGCAAACCGTCTTTTGGCATTAAACTAATACTGTCAGGATTTACTAAAGACGTGCAGTGAAGAATTAGCGCTGAAAAAATAATATTTCACAATATTACTGTTTTAATATATTTTTGGTTAAATAACTTTTCAAAGAAAAAAAAAAACAACAAAAAAAAAAAAAAACTGTCCAACCCCAAACTTTTGAACAGAAATGTATTTTAATATTTTTATATAAAAAAAAAAAATTGATCTATTAAATGACTGAAAACTTTGCGGATAAATATATTAAAAATTGTATCTACATACTGCATGAAAGGGGTATCAAATTTTAAGATGATAAAACATAAGAAACACATTGCATAATTCCATTTGTATTATTTCCTAGCTTTGACTTCACTATTTTTCAAAAATGTGTAGAGTCTTAAGAAACAAATGTAAAGAATGTGTCCAAACTTTTGACTGATATTCTGATATTTACTACTGACAGAAAATCAACAATTATTAACAAACAATGAGGGATGACAAAGGCATAGGACTGTTGTTCAGTTTTAGCTGCATATAATGTGTGTTTGTGTTAATGAGAGACACGTGAGCCCCACCTGTCGGTCTTTGTTCCCCACCTGTCCTGTATGGGAGTCTGTGACCTCCTTGTACAGGCTGATGTCCAGGTAGTAGCCACTCTCATTGGTCAGGAAGAGGCGGATGGGGATCTGTTTGCCAGTGGGTGTCAGTCGGATGTTAATCTTCAGCTCGGCTTGGAGCACGCGGAGCTTCCAGAGACGACTGCCGTAGCGCATGACCATGGAGCGCACAGATTCCTCAATCTAACGAGAACACAAGAGCTCAAAACGCATGCAAATAAATACCTTCCTAAAACCAAAATCCATTGAAACTCATTAAAACCTTAGAAGGGTCCATGATGACGGTTGGGACGAAATTGAGGAAGATGTGATTGCAGTCGGTGCGCACTGTGGTGTTGTTGAAGGCCACTTCCAGCTCATCCATGGCCTCCAGCAGCAAACGCTCTGCCTCATTGTGCAGGTACTCAAATGACGCTTCCTATACGGCAGGGAAACATACAGTGTCACACATCTAACCAAGGTTATGGATGCAAACACAGACCACAGAGATGCTCCTACCTTGGTGACCAAGTCTGAGTGGCGGATGATGGCTCGCACAAAGAAGCGGTAATCTGTGACCTCGGTGCCCACTTCCACGCGAGCAGCTCCCAAGTACAGGTGCATCTTATGGTTGGCACAGGGGATGGCCGTCAGTGCAAAGTTACGCATGCGATTGAGTTCCAGCTGGAAAGCCAAGGCAGGTTCCAAGTGCCTGTAGATACGGTCCTCCTCAAACTAGAAAAAAAGATTGACAAAATTGACAAAAACTTCTTTTTCAGTCAAAATTATATTTCGGACAAACAACTACGAAAATTAACTTGGTCGAAAGTGGTCATGGATTATTATATTATGGATTATTATGTCTTTATCTGTCTTGTTTATATACACTGCCGTTCAAAAGTTTGGGATCAGTAAGATTTTTAATGTTTTTTTTTTTTTAAATATGTTTCTTCTGCTCATCAAGGATGCATTTATTTGATCACAAATACAGAAAAAACAATAATATTGTGAAATATTATTACAATTTAACATAACAGATTTGAATATATTGTAAAATATCATTTATTCATGTGATGCAAAGCTGAATTTTCATCATCCATAACTCCAGTCTTCAGCGTCACATGATTCTTCAGAAATAATTCAGATTTATTAACAATGTTTATTTATTTTCAATGTTGGAAACAGTTGTGCTGTTTCATATTTTTTGGAACCTGTGATACTTTTTTCAGGATACTTTGGTGAATAAAAAGTTAAAAAGAACAGCATTTATTCAAAATAGAAATATTTTCTAACAATATAAGTCTTTGCCATCACGTTTTATTAATTTAACACATCCTTGCTGAAAAAAATAAAATAAAATAAATAAATAAAAATAAAATTTGAACAGTAGTGTATAGTTTCTTTTTAAAGAATCTTGAAAAAAAGTATCACAGGTTCCAAAAAAAATATTAAGTAGCAAAAACTGTTTCCAATATTGATAATACATCACCATATTAGAATGATTACTGAAGGATCATGTGACACTGAAACTGGAGTAATGATGCTGAAAACTGTATATTAAAATAGTAAACCATTATTTTAAATTGCAATAATACTTCATAATATTACAGTTTTATTTTCTGCATTTTTGATCAAATAATCAATATATATATATATATATATATATATATATATATATATATATATATACATATATATATATATATATATATACATATATATATATATACATATACATATATATATATATACACATACATACATCACTAACCATTAATAATAAATTCAAATTGTGTGTGAAAATGGTTTTCACAAACAAATCACAATTCATCAATACTTTTTGTACTAAATTTTCTAAATTCAAAAAAGGTCAAGGAAAGGTAGAGGTTAAGAAAATTTTAATATCATAAAAATATTTTTAAGAAATTCTCCTGTTCATATAAATATGAACAATCCACAAAAATTATTAGTGAATGAGACCCATTATCTTTCACAATACGATTTGTAGCTGCTTGTATAGCAGAAATGCAAGATTAAAGAAAGATGCTAAACAAGGTTCATAGCAACCTTATTTCCTGCAAATATACTTGATATCACTATTGTGAAAAAAAAACGACTCATAAAATGTTAATATTGTCTAGTCCTAATCATGCTTACAATATTTAAATGTTTAAATGTTGACATAAGTTTGACCATGAAAAAGCTAAATTTTACTAATAACAATAATAATAAGATTTAATAAAATAGAAAATAGAAACGGAAAGAAATTGCTCATTTTAAATTTAGAGGAAGTGAGTCTACAGAAGCAGAAAGTGGCCGTGAGCTATAATAGCAGGCTAGATTTAGTAAATGTAGGTAATCACAGCTGCTAATGGATGTCATCCCTCTCAAATGAGACAAATAATTAAAAAGTTCATTAATGTAATGAGCTTTGCTGGAACCATTTTAGCAAACTATCAGGGCTGAAGGAAGCCAGAGAAACGCCATTGATCATGATGGAGTGACTTGCACAGCAAAGACAAGAAACGGAGCAATATAACAGCTTTTTCTTTTCCTCCTCCTCATTTCCCCTTTGTATTTTCCCCCCTAAACATAAAGCTGCTGATGAATTTAATGAACACTTGCATTTAAAAGTGTTACAGTCTTTTGTGCCTGTCACTGGTAGTCTTGTGTAAAACATAACTCACCTTGTCTCGAGCTCGGAAAGTGAAAAATTTGGGGAATTCTCTCTGTGAAATGAAGACATTAAACATTAACTGTGAAATAACATTGCATTCTGTACATCTGGAAGACCAGAACAATATTAATGGTACAACACTTTGTATTCTTTACTATAAGAGATTTACAGAACAGGTTTTGTACATTTCAAAGACTGAACAGTCTTATAATTAAGTCTGTAACTTAATTAAGAGACCATTTATAATGGCTCTGTTCCAAAACCTAGGAGTCAAAATGTTAATAAAAAAACCTCAATATTTCTAATAATATTACATTTATACAATTTAATTAATAAAATATATCAACTGATATTCAATTATATAAAACAAATAATACTGACTTACATTGCCATTTTTTCCAATTTGGGTTCAATGATTTCATTTCAAAGATAATTTCTATTTAGGGACTATTTAGGGAAGCATTGATATACAGTGTGAAATCATTGGCGATTAATTTGATTGATTAATCAGCGTATCATGCAGTGAATTTGATTGCTTTTAAATGAAATGACAGCCTACGTTTTCATACATAAGATTACTGTCGTTAGCTTAGCAACATGCTAACATCCAAGACGGTGAACATAACCATGAAATGTCAATTAAAAATACAGTACATTTCATTCAATACTTAGAACTACTAAATTAAAAGTCTAATTAAAATTTAATTGTGTGCACTATGTATTTTATATTTAGTATATAAGTATTGTGTCATTGGCGTTAATGTTCATCTCTATACCAGAACCAACAGTGAGCTAAAGCCAAGTTGCTCACGCACTTCAGACAAGTAGTGCTACTGGTGTGACCTGCATGAAAGTCTATGTACAGCCTTTCAGTTCAGTCACTTGTGAGGTTCCTTTTTGGTTAAGATGCTGCCTATTTAGAGTGTAGACAGTGAAACACCTCCATAGGATGTGAAACAGAGCCAATGTCTCAAACATTCCACAACTACTTACATGGAACCTCTGGTCCACCTCACAGTTGACCTGCTTCCTGAAATCCTGTTAATAACGGCGTCAACAGCACAGGGATAAAGACACATGCAGTGGGTGTACCAGATTTGAGATCAGTTGCTAAGAATAGTAGTTCTTCAGATGAACATTTAACTGATTACAGATCATTTTGTTGAAATTCGACTGAGAAGGAGAGACAGAGCGGAAACATGCTCAAATGTCATTTTGAAAGCATACCTTCTGAGCAACCAGGAAGGTAAGTCTTCGGATGCCGTGCTCAAAGAGCAGAGATTTCTGTGGTAAAAATGATGCGAATGAAAATGAATTCACTGAGAGTTTTAACATTTCTGTTAAAAACAATCATCATAGAGAAGAGTACTCTGTTTCACCTTAGACTGGGTAAACTCGCGGAACATGGCCGCTAGCCCATCGTCATCAATGTCACTGTCCGTCTTTATGGCCACATTAAGGATATGAATTGGCTCATCTAGAATGCTCTGTAGTAAGACAAACAAAAACAATATAAACTAGTGATAGAAAACAACGATTTTCCAAATAATAGCTTCATTGCATCAAACATTAAAGGGCACCTATTATGCCCCTTTTTACAATATGTAATATAAGTCTCAGGTGTCCCCAGAATGTGTCTGTGAAATTTCAGGTCAAAATACTCACAGATCATTTATTATTTCATTCTGAAAATGCTTGTTTTGAATGAAAGCAGAAACACGCTGTTTTTAACATCTTTAAATGCAAATGAGCTGCTGCTCCCCGCCCCCTTTTCCAGAATAGCACTGTGCCTTTACAGGTCGTACCTCGGATACTCTACCAAAAAACATCTGTTAGGTTTTGATTATCATGTCTATCGTGCTGAAATTAAGCATTTTTAAGCCAAATCAGTTTAAACTTCTGAAATACGGTTTTCTGAGCGCACACATCCAAAGCATGCGTACAGAAAGCGACTGTCACACAGCATGTGAGTACTAAACTACTAAACTTCTCTTTCATGTCTTATTGCGCTTAAACTGTCAAATACACACAAATTTATGTTAAAAACACACATAAGTTACAAAAACACAGACGGTTATGTCGGTGATGAACATTTGTGAACAGTTGTGTGCGGGGCTTGTAAAATGTGACGTCACATTTTACATATTTTGCGAACGGCTTGTTCCGTGACACTGCTTATGATTTACGGGGATTAAAAAAAAGGAGCAGGTGGATCTTTATCATCATTATAGGGTGGTTGTGTACACACTCCCAATACACATTTACGTTTAAACAACATGCAAAAGTGAATTTGCATAATTGGTGCCCTTTAATGTCTGATCTTATTTTCCCTTTTTTGACAGGTTCAGAGGATAAAAGGTTCACCTTGTTGTCCTCCTCTCCATACAGCACAGGGTTGCCCCCCTCAGGAAAGGTTGGAGTAGAGGGGGGTGAGTCTGAGAAACAGCTCAACACATCCTTAATGCTCCTGTGATAACAGTCAAATTATTCACGCAAACAGCAAATGTATGTAAATTTTAAGTAAACTGATATAAATGACAACATGAAACGTCATTCTCAATACAGGTCTAAATGTATTTCTGATTGACACAACAATCAATGTGTTGGGGATATAGCTGGGATCGTAGGTCAGCAATAAAGGTTTTGCAATATACCGGTATTGATGAAAACTGATATTTAGAAAATGAATTACTGCTATAGTAATACTACAAAATATATATCGTAAATAGCGGGACTGATCTTATTGACACTCCAACGTAGTTACATAGCTATTGGTAAATGTAATTATTTCAATAGAAGTTTATTTAAAAACTAAAACTTAAAATTAAGACAAAAATTAAGTAAGTAGCATTTGGCTGGTCATGTGATTTCAGTATGTCCCCGAGAGAGTCCCACTCATATGTAGAACAAATCAGTCTAGCTTTAGGCAATCTGGTTTCTTTTCTCTTAATGTGTTTGTTTTAAACATATTTTACAAGACATACACACACATATACATATACATATATATATATATTTTTTTTTTTATTTTACAGATTGTGCAGCGAAAGATCAGGGTCATTTAATAAGCAAATAAACAGGAATAATTTAGATTTACTGTAGATGCACACTAACCTGGTGAACTCCTGGAAGGAGCGGAAGGAAACCATGGCACCCATGCGCTGACAGGGCGGGGTGAAGGAGGTGTCCAGGAGCACATCACTAACGCTGGCCACGTGGACCATGCCGTAGTGGTTCAAGTTAGAGGAGAAGGACATTCTGAGAGAACAACACAACCGCACAAATAAAAAGACATGTTATTAACCCAGCTGCATATACCTAACCTCTCAAAAATGTGGTAGACCACCCCAGGAGAAAGATCAAATCATCACCATCACACATCGGTCTAGATCAGAGGAGTGAATAGAAGCAGCATCGCCTCCTCACAAGCTGAATGTGAACACACATCACATTCTGAATATTATAAAAGTGGCCAGTTGTCAGGAGGCAACTAAACCAAATGTTAAAGGAAAAAATAGATATGACTGAAACTTCACTGTATGGGTGAATTCGTGCATTCACATTCATTCAAATTCATGGTGGAGGTACAGGTTAGTTAAGAATATTCCAGGTTAAACAATCTAGCTGTGGCCTGCTGTATACCATACCATAATTACCATAATGTTTGGTCATCCCTCCATTTGTAAAAACAAAAGAAATGGGTTTATCGTGACTCATTTACATTGGAAGTCTATGGGGCATGTTGGCAAAGCAGAGGTTCCTAAACGGGTCTGTGAAAAATGTACAAAATATATTTTTAACATTCTCAAAATTGAGATATTAATGAAAAACATAACTTTTAGATGCAACAGATTTGATACTATTAAAATTTCATTCTGCTTTCTAAAATCAGAAATAGTGAAATTAACTGATAATTTTATTGACAGGACTACTTTTTAACTAAGGAGCCACACACACAGTTTAGCTAAATTAAAAGGGAATAAACTAGTACATGATTTACCTAAGATGAGGGAACAAAATAATAAGTTGTGGCTGCAAATCAATAAGTCATGGGAAATAATATTTATATATATTTTTCATGCATGCTATGTGCAGGGCTCCATATTTATTAGATACACTGTAAAATTGATAAAAAGTAAATATTTTCAGTTAAAAAAAATATACATATTTGATTGATAATTATAAATGGGTTTTCATACTGTACGTTAAAATATACAGTTACTGAATTGATTCTGTAAAAATGTTTGATATTTCTGCAATGCTGTTAAGTTCTTGATGATTTAAATGTTACTTTGTGGTGCTATACACTTTGCCCAGACTTCCATTGCAAGTGCATTATTATTAGTGCATTTTTCCTGATTTTACGAACTGAGGGACAGGAAGTCAAAATTCCTTCCTGTGGTAATTGTCAACATGTCGTAAGTGCTATTGATTTTAAGTTATATTTAACCCAGAATATTCCTTTAATAACACCCATAATTATAAAGCCAAATCAGTACATCTACCAGAAATGTTGTCAAAATTTCAGGAGGTGACAAGTATCCTGTTCAATGTTAGTATCGACAGCAATCTCTTACCCATTAAGACTAATTAAAGACTGATTCACACCCAGATATCATTAAGAAAACTGTGTGCATAGATTATTCTTGACCAATTAAACCCTCTCTGTGATTAAACCCTATAGTCTGTCCTGCTCTACCTGTCCTCATTCTCAGCAGACCCACTAGCTGCCCCTGTGGTGGCACTAGCGTTAGCTGTGATATCTGGAAGTTTGTAGTCCTGAAGTGGGGCAGACAGTTTCCTGGGAGGACAATCACATCACACAAACATATATACAGCAGATTTAATCGCCACTATTATGTAGTTAATTCAAAACCAGTATGAGGTCTAAACAATTTCACTTCAATTAACATATTACTGGAGTATCTTCATTTGCATGCGCACACACAGTGATATCATTTCAGACAGACCCACACACATTTGTGTTTAGAGTTGTGCAATAAGCCATGCAAATTAGTTTGTATTTACTGAAATCAACAGAATAAAGCACCAATGAAGAGCTGTTTTCATTAAACACAAACTTACACGCATAATATCTTCATTCGTTTGATTCAAAATATTGAGAGACACACAAAAGCTTTGATCATTAGATCCATTCAGTAGGGTGCAAACACATTTCATCCAAGGTTGTTGATGTCTTAAAATATGAATTAAAATACATTGGTTATGTTTGAATACTCAACTGAATATTCATGTAGTGCTACTTCACATTATAATGACTACTATTTAAATTTTATGTGTTTGACCATGCTGCTTTTCTATTCTAAGTCTAGATTTTGGTTTAGGGAAGAAAGAATGTGTACTATACCTGTTTAGAGTGGGGATGTTCCCTCTGCAATCAAACAACATTGATTACTGATTGGTTAGTGTCAGGCATCAATGGGAGGGGTCAGTCAGACATCAGAAGTGTGTGGCCCTTTCACATATCTGACAGATCCAATCTAATTTCAGTGCGCTTGATTTATGCGCATATTAACTTGGACCAGCAGACTGCTGCTATTGAGAAGTGGCTAAAAGACAATTGTGTTGCATTTGCACAAAGTTTAATTGAATTATACAAGTGTCTCAAATGAGTCTTGGTCAGTGCATAAATGCATAACTGGCTGACTTTGATAATTCGAGGGTCAATCTTATAAAAACTATCAAGAACAAATCCTGGTCACATTTCACCCTAAAATCAAATGGAAGAAATAATAAATTATATTTTGCTTTAAGAAAATGTAGGCTGTTTTAGGAGCTTTAAATCTTTTTGCACTGAGACATTTTTTCATTTTTAAATCTGCTTAATTAAGCACATTTTCCCCTTTTCTCATTACTCTGCCCTTTTAAATAAAAAAATATTTACATGTTATTTTTTAGAACAAAATTACTGTTATAGTAATGAACAACTTTAACATTGAGAATAATGTAAATTATAAATAACGTAAAAAACGGGAGGTGGGATTAATTATGGCACAATGCAAAAAATCTTAAAGGTCCTAAAGTTACGCTTCATTTTTAATGCAAAAATAGGGGTGCACACTTCACTAGCATTCAAACATTTAGGGTCAGTATGATTTTAATACTTTTCATTTAGCAAGGATGTATAAATTGATAAAAAGTAACAGCAAAGACTTTTTTTTTACATTGTTACAAAAAAATAAATATTATTTTAATATTATTTTTTCATTCATCTATTCAAAAGTATCACAGTTTTCATAAATATATTAAGCACCACAACTGTTTTCAACAATGATAATAATAATAATAATAATAATAATAATAATAATAAGTGTTGCTTGAGCACTACATCAGTATATTAAAATGATTTCTGAAGGATCATGTGACACTGAAGACTGGAGTAATGATGCTGAAAATTCAGCTTTTCGAATCACAGGAATAAATCACATTTTAAAATATATTGAAATAGAAAATGGTTATTTTTAATTCTTTCAAAAAAAAAAAAAAAAAAAAAAAAAAAAAAAAAAAAAAAAAAAACCTTTTGAATGGTTGTGTATATCAGTATCATATTGATCACCTTATGAAATGTTAACAATATAGACTCCAGATTATAATAGATATTTAATATGAAGTTACTGCATTCATTTACATTTTACTAAAGTTAACACTAACACTAATAACTTAACACTGTAACATATTTAGATGATCTTAATCATTTTAATTATTTTTTATATGACTTTATTTTATTTGTCCTTTTTTGTTTACACAATATATATTAGAGAATTTTAATAAATTTATCAATTACTGGCCATATCATTAAAATAAATACTGGCTTATCTGACAGAATTTTAATATCAATGCAACCCTACATGAAATATAATTTATTTATTTGTTTTTCCTTTGATTTTAGGGCTTTAAAATTGAGACCAGGTCATGGTTTTGTGAGGTTCATCCACAAAATTTTTAAACTAAGCCACACATTTCACACACAACTGCCCCTCCCTCACATGCAACAATTCAGCTCTTAAAACAACTGCAGAAAATGCAGCTAAAATCTCTTTCATGTACTTTAACATGTACAACGCATGAGCCACTCAATTTACTCAAATCACAGGAAAAGCAGCTGGAAAGGCACATGCTGGGAGCAGGGATTATGAGGACAAAAAAAAAAAGAAAAAAAAAAAAGGGGAAAAGTAAAATATGACAATGCACAAAAACGAAAATGCTCTGCATGCATCAGAAGAGGCTACACTGAATCAGTTCACATGCATGAATCAGCAGAGAATAAACAAAAAAAAAAAAGAGTGAGCTGGCAGACAGCCAATCAGAACAATCACTAAGCATGTCCTATTGGTCGCATTCTTTGGTTTGTCACCTGAAACACACGGATGTGGCCAGCACAGATGAGAGACACCTTAAAGAAGAACTTTTTTGGCCCTGTGACTCAGACCCTGTGTCACTAAATAATGCTTTTCTACTCCTTCTCCATACAAACCCTTCTGATCACAGCGGACACTAAATCAGTGGCATAGATTGTGCACAAATAGAGGATTTTAAAGGTGTGAGGGGAAGTGGATTGTGGTACAGTGGAGGAGAATCTGTATCGCAAACAACCAGTAGCTTTTATTTATGCAGAGAATTCAAACACACATTTGCCCCCGTCAGCCCTTTCTTTTACAGTGTATTAACATGCTCCTCCACAGTCCCAGCGAGGGGTGGCAGAGATGGGGGAAGCAGGGGTGTGGAACATCTTGAAGTACCTGTTGGGGTGGGATGTGGGCAGCATAAACTGGAACTCCACGATGCAGGTGTTGTCCTTCAGCTGACGGTGCTGGACGCTGTTGAGTTCATAAGCGATGTAAGCTCTTCGAACATACACCTGAGAAAAGAGAGTGAGAACCCTGTTCTGTATGATATAAAGACAAATATAAACACTTGATTTCTTGGATGAATGCAAAATGACAGTCTTACCTCTAGAGCAGCCATCCGTACCACCTGATTACTGTGGTAAAAGAAATTTGGCAGCACGTCAAAGATGGATGTCTCTGACAGGATCAGTTTCTAGAAAAAAAAAAAAAAAAAAAAAACAAGACAGGTATCAATAACTTGACAACACAATGTTCTAGAGCAAAATATTACAACTTGTAGGCAAAAAGTACATTTCTGTGCCAGTACAGACATCAAATAAAACTTTAAATATACTCTAAAGATTAAAAGTTAGGATTAAGAATTAATAAATTTTTTTTGAAAGAAGTTATGCTCTTATGGTAATTATGATATAATATTATACTTTACATTATTAAAATTTACATTTTAATGTATTTTAAAATGTAATTTATTTCTGTGATAAAGATGTATTTTCATCAGTCATTATTCAGTTCAAACGAACGATATTTATTTGATTGCACTACTAACTGAATGAATCAAACAATAAACTGAAGCTAATATTAACCAACATTTATTCATTTTAATTGATCATATTATTAAACTGGTACTAATATGGTTACAAAATTATGTTAAAGTATCTACATGGCTTGTTCATTTTATATAATTATAATATTACATTACAAAACGATATAATAAAGTGTGTTTTTATGGCTGTATTAAATAATTTGACAGTACTGAGCTTAATTTATAAAAGTATGTCTGGAGTATGAATAAATAATTAGCTCACGTTAATGATGTAACTAATGTAGCCATTTACATTTTTTCACAAAAAAAAGTTTATTAAAATTATTTAAACTGCAATTTCTCCTTTTCAACATTTCTGTTAACAGTCAATTCAATTCAAATTTCTCATATTTAACTAAAAGGAAGTCATTTATTCAATTGTAATGTGTAAATTAAAGCTGCAGTCCGTAACTTTTTTGGGTTAAAAATGATCCGAAATCAATATTTGAGCAAGTATATAACCAGCCAGTGTTCAAAACTATTGCCTTTAGCCCGATTCACAATCGTTAGCTTATAATAATGTTTTCTAATTTGAGTGGTACGGGTAGGTTTCCACGGGAAATTCGAGCATGGCACTGCGTCATTACGTCACGTCTGTAAACAAAGAAGTTGTCCCGGCTACTAGGCTATAGCACGTGCGGATGCTGCAGGTGGTGGATCGTTTATAGCCTTTTCTCACAGCAGCTCGAATAATTAAATGTATCATATTGATGGCGGATTGTAATCCAGAAAGGATTATGTTTTTATGAAACACATGTGAATGAAATCAAATTATATTCCAGTTTTAAATGTGCTTCTGATTACAGATAGCCTGGGATTACACAGGATTTGTATTTTAAAGACAACCAGTTCGAAGGGAGAATAGTTTGCTTTTTGGGTTAAAAGAATTTCTTAATATGAAATTCGAATGGCATGACAATTAGATTAGACTGTACAGAAATTGAAATCTACACGTTAATACACACTATACTCATTGTCCCGCAATGCTGATGTTGTTAACATTACTAATTTGAGAATAAAGTATAATAATAATAATTTGCACGGTTAGATGTGATATGAGCCAACCGATCGTTAGATTTAATTACCACTGGTAGCACGATTTATTGTAATTCTTTTTTCCTCAGATGGGCAGAACAAACGTGGCAGACTTGTTACTTGTTCAGATGGCAATATATGGTGAAAATTCTTATTTGGGTCATATATTCCAAGACGTAGGCTAGAATCTGTGATTCCTGAGTACAGTATCTTTGTTCTGCAGTGAGGGGCTACTGGTGCGGTGACTGACTGCCACACATTCACCTCAAAACATTAGATTCATCTGTACTAGAGCCGCGCCGGAACACCGGATCACAATCCCACGCACGGAAGATAATTCCGCAAGAGGCTGCAATTCCAGGTTTTCAAACAGAGATGGCGACAAAGAGGCAAAACTTATGGACTGCAGCTTTAAAGGTCCCCTGAAATGTATTGAAATCGTTTGAAACACGCAGCGTTATTCTATGTGTTGACGTTATTTTAACTGAAACAGGAAGACAGGGCGGGACATATCAAGCAGCTCCGCCCCTTTCTAAAATAGCCAATAGCGTTTGTTTATATCGCAGCTTGGGCTAAAGCCATTCAGAGCCGTTGAGCTCCGTAAAGCCGCATTTGACAGGGTATGACAGCCACAATCTCATCCATATTGCTATAAAACATGATTCTGTGAAGAATTCAAATAGGTCCGCGAGAATTTGAATTTTGTGGTCTGCGCTGACTCGAGCATGTGATCCACTCTCTGCTACCGTGTCTCTGGACCGGACCAGAGTGTGTGTGGTGCGGTGGTTAGCGTGACACAGCGCGAAACCAGACTTCTTTTTTTCCTCAATGGAAAGCATATTTACACTGTCTGAATCGTTCCCTGTCCCCTATATAGTGCACTACGTGCCATTCACCGTACAGAAAATACTAATTCTTTGAACAAGTGACCTATTTCAGCCGCCTCTTCAGCGTCTATTTAAAGTGTAGGGGCGGGCGCTTCGACTTCTAGAGAGCATTTGATTGGACAGAAAGTTTGATGAGAAGATGAAGTACGATGTGACGTCAAAAAAATCGTTGAGCCGTTTTGGTGGAAGTGACGAACTGCAAGATTTGAATGCTTATATCTTCTAAATGTGAATTTTGTCACTGTTTTGGAGCACATTGGCATACAGATAACCTTAAGACTAACATATTGATACGAACACCCAACAAACTTCAATTTTGATTTCATGGGACCTTTAAGTGTCAAAATGCTGTCTAGCAGATGGCACTATAGAGCAGTCATCAGACATCCAGCATGTCCTACCTGCAGATTTTCAATGCAGAACTGATGTCCGTACATGTCGATAGCTGACAGGAAGATTGATTCCACCTGATTATGTCGTAGCTCGTATGATGGAAGGTGCGAGGCAATGAGAACCTGTCGTGCCCGCAGTGCCACCTTGGCATTAGTGGTCTTGCTGAGCTGTGTGAGTTCTGTGAGTATTGCCATGAGCTCATCTGTCAGAGTAGGGTCTCGTCCACACAGCTGATCCTACAGAGAGAAGATAAGAACATTTTGAGCATATGAGTGGACTGGAGTCACAGACTAAATATAAACATGCTTTTATTACATCTTGACTGTTATTTACATTGTGCAACTGCAATCTACAAGATGGCCTTCTGAATTATTAAAAAAAATTAAAAATTAATATTTCCTGAAGTCTCTGTTTGAAAATTGTTACTGTATACTCACAATCAACATGGTGACCAGAGAGTTCTTCTTTGTGACTTGTGCATGAGAGAATATGTAGTTGAGCACATTGGCCATATCCCCTTTGTTCTCCTCTCGTAGTGCAAATACACACTTGTCATAGTGACCTGAGAATAATACGTGCACATATACACAAATGAATAGGAAATTAATAAATACAAACAAAAAACACCTTAAAAAAATAAAAAATAAAATAAATACATTAAAAAAATGAGTTACACGTATTTTAAGGTGTCCTTTTTACAGTGAAATGAACAATTTATTTAAATACCCTATTCAGTTATTTATAAAACAATGCCTGATCCATCTGCATAAACAGTAAAGCATAAACATGTAACGTGCAACCTGACGAAACTAACAGTGTTATTTAAATAGTATTTACATACTATTATAGTAATTATTAATATTTTGGATTAGTTTTTATTTTTATATTTTCAGTTTAGTTTAGGTTTTAGTAATTTTGTTAAGTGCTTTTGTCATTTTTGTATTAAGTTAATTTTAGTATTTCGACTTAAACTTATTTATTTATTTATTTATTTGTTTATTTATTTTCAGTTAGTGGCCAAAGCAACATTTTTTATCACTTAGGGTTTTAAGTTTTTTCATCTAATATTTATATTTTATTTCATTTCAGCTTTATTTCAAGCACCAAAAATAATAGCTTTAGTTTTAGTTCACAATAACATCACTGGCAATTATAAGAAAAAAATTATAAAAAAGACGTTTTCTGAATTTATAGGTAGCTGGTATTGTATGGCATTTATTTTACGATCTTTTGCCCCATTCTACTTTTGAGTTAATATATTTATTTTAATTGTCTAATATTTTGCATTAAAATGTTTTCATTAAAATTACTTCTCATTATTCACGTTAGATATTTGTTCTATTTTCTATTTCTATTTAGTAAATAGCTGAACATTTTTATTTAAATTATTTAATGCACCAGTATGAATGAATCAGTGTTACACTGCCATCCAGTGGTCACACAATAAAATAAAATAAAATAAAATAATGCAACATTATTATTCTAAGTTTTCAGTGATATCTCATCATCTATGGCCATAAAGGAAGCAGATTTACCATGTTGAAACTGAACTTCCACTCTTAAATACTGCCTGAGGAGGTCCATCACCACTGCCTTCATATGCCCTCTGATGCCACTGCGGTACCTGGGTACACAACACATGAGGGCCAGTTAGCCTGTGTTTGTGATTGTGTGTGTGTGTGTGTGTATATATATACACATGTTGGTTCTTTGAATGATTGACTAACTTCTGAACCAGCTGTACAATGCTCTGCGTGTTCATGAAGAAGACTTCTCTCTCTGACTTCCTGTTCAGCGTGGCAGCATGACTGTCCAGTATATTGGCAATCTGACATGAAAATTTAACAATATTTATAAACAGTGGTCACAGTCTCGTAGTTTCAGAAAGACATGAACTCAAAGGACCACAAGTAGCACCTGCTGACTGGGAAACTGGCAGAGGACAGAGGTGATGTTGCTGGCGTACTGAGCCATTTCTTTCTTGATGGCCTTCTCTACAGCAGGAGGGATACGGCCTGAAACACTCGTCATGATGTCCTGAAGCTCCAGCAGGGGCAGAGAGGGGTCCCTCAGAGTCTTCATCAGACGCTCCACCCATTCTTTCAGCTATAACACACACATAAAAATGTTAATACCTATTCACACCAAGCCTATTTTGTGATATCTAACGAAATATGGACTTATTTAACTGCAGAAAAGTAGTACATAATGAAATCAAAAGTGGTCATAATAATTGTTGTTGTTGTTGTTGTTATTGTTAAGAAGAAGAATACGATATTTCTTCAAAAGCAGATGGTGGAGACATTTTTATCTTCCACGATCAAAAATCGTCATATCGAACACCCCTAATATATATACATACATACATACATACATACATACATACATACATACAGAGGTGGGTAGTAACGAGTTACATTTACTTCGTTACATTTACTTGAGTAAATTTTTTGGGTAACTAATACTTTGAGTATATTTAAAAATGGGTACTTTTACTCTTACTCAAGTACATTTTTAGTGAAAAAAAACGGTACTTTTACTTCGTTACTGTGGGCGACGCTCCTCTCGTTACCTTAATGTAATAAGTTAAAAATCCTTCAATTTATTCCAAACGCGCAGTCTACTTTTTTCTGCGCAATGAGCGATGCCCGTTCGCAAATGATTCATTCTTTTGAGTCAATTCTGTTCGAAGGCTTGATCAAACCAGTTGGCAAACCAGTGAATCGGTTCGCGAATCAGTTTGAATGATTCGTTCAGTTCTGTCGCACGCGCTGATCGTCTGAAGCGGTTCTCACTGAAGAGCTGTAACATCAAGAGCGCTGAAGACGTGACTTTGGATCTACAGTCAGCTGAAAGCAAATCTGCAAAGGCTATGGTTTGCTAGCTATGAAGATCTTTATTAGATGAACACCGCGTGTGCTGTCGGTTCCACAGGTCGAGATTCGATTACAGTACACGATACCACTATGACATTACCAGCTTGTTGTACATGTACCTTACACATTAAATACAATGTATAATTTATTCATTAAATAAACCGTCACAGAGTATGAAATGAACACCCGCCAAACCCAAGTTAGTTCCAGGAGGAATGCCTTTGCCTAGACACAATTAATATTGATATTTTCACAATATTTACGCTTGCAGAAATAAAGGCTACATTTGTTTACATTTTGCAGAACAGACGGAAGAAGATTTGTTTCATTATGTTCAGATGTTCTGTAGCGGTCATGTGAGGAGTTTTCACTCTTCTCCGTGTCAGAGGTTATAAACATATACATTTATAATACATAATTAATATACTTTAAAATATAATTTAATTCAATTCAGTGATGCA
This sequence comes from Spinibarbus caldwelli, assembly GCA_039654775.1. Lineage (NCBI taxonomy): Eukaryota > Metazoa > Chordata > Actinopteri > Cypriniformes > Cyprinidae > Spinibarbus > Spinibarbus caldwelli. The sequence goes on from CM077223.1 coordinate 14,578,575, forward strand.
AATCAGAATTTTTAACAGCTGTTACTCCAGTTTTCAGAGTCATATGATCCCTCAGAAATCATTCAGATATATTGATTTATTATCAGTGTTGTTGAAAAAAAAAAAAAACCGCATCTGCTGGTTATGTATGTTTTAAAGCTGGGATGATGGTTTATGCTGGTCCTTTGCTGGTTTAAGCTGATCATGTGCTGGTCATGCACATGTCCAGCTTAAACCAGCTAAGGATCAGCATAAACCAGCAAAGGACCAGCTTAAATCAGCTCAAACCAGCATCCCATGCTTCAAAACATACCTTACCAGCAAAAGCTGTTTTTTTCAACAGGGAACAGTTTTGCTGCTTAATATTTTTTGGAACCTGTGACATTTTGTTCAGGATTCTTTTATGAATAGAAAGCTATAAAAGAACAGCATTGATAATAAATCAGGCTGATAAAAATTCTGATTTGCATCACTGAAATAAATTACATAAAAAAAAAAACCATTAAAAGTATTTTGAATGGCAGTGTGTGTGTGTGTGTGTGTATAGAGAGAGATATATAGATATTTAGATAAAATTGATATATCTAAATAAAAATAGACTATTTTCAGTATATGATCCAAAGTAACTAGTAACTAACTACTTGAGTAGTTTTTTTATCCGATACTTTTTTACTCTTACTCAAGTAATTATTCAGACTATTACTTTTACTTTTACTTGAGTAAATATTTCTTCAAGTACTTTTACTTTTACTTGAGTACAGTTTTTGGGTACTCTACCCACCTCTGCATACATACATACATACATACATACACACAGACACAAAGGTGCATATAAAAAAATTTGAATATCATGAAAAAGTTCATTTTTTCTTGTAACATTTTAAAAAGTGAAACTTTCATATATTCTAGATTCAGTACATGTAAAGTAAAACATTTCAAAAGTTTTTTTTTTTTTTTTTTGTTTAAATTTTGATTAGAGCTTACAGCTCATGAAAGTCAAAAATTCAGTATCTCAAATTATTAGAATACTTACATTTGAGTTTCATTAAATGACCATCCCTCCAGTATAAACTCCAGGTATCTCCTTTTTTTTGAAACCACAATAATGGGGAAGACTGCTGACTTGGCGATAGTCCAGAAGACAATCATTGAGACCCTCCACAAAGAAGGTAATTCACAGAAGTTCATTACTGAAAGGGGTGGCTGTTCACAGAGTGCTGTATCAAACCATTTTAAATGCAAAGTTGACTGGAAGGAAGAAACTGGGTAGGAAAAGGTGCACAAGCAACAGGGATGACCTAAAGCTTGAGAATACGGTCAAGCAAAGCCGATTCAAACACTTGGGAGAGCTTCGCAAGGAGTAGACTGAAGCTGGAGTCAGTGCATCAAGAGTCACCACGCTCAGACGTCTTCAGGAAAAGGGCTACCAAGCCACTTCTGAAACAGAAACAATGTCAGAAGCATCTTACCTGGGCTAAGGAGAAAAAGAACTGGACTGTTGCTCAGTGGTCCAAAGTCCTCTTTTCAGAGAATAGTAAATTTAGCATTTCATTTGGAAATCAAGGTCTGGAGGAAGACTGGAGAGGCACAGAATTCCAGTGTGAAGTTTCCGAAGTCAGTGATGATTTGGGATGCTGTGACGTCTGCTGGTGTTGGTCCATTGTGTTTTATCAAGTCCAAAGTCAATGCAGCCATCTACCAGGAGATTTTGGAGCACTTTATGCTTCCATCTGCTGACAAGCTTTAGGGAGATGCTGATTTCCTTTTCCAGCAGGATTTTAGCACCTGCCCACAGTGCCAAAACCACTTCCAAGTGGTTTGCTGACAATGATATTACTGTGCTTGATTGGCCAGCCAACATGCCTGACCTGAACCCCATATGGAATCGAAGGGGACATTTTCAAGAGAAAGATGAGAAACAGTCAATCCAACAATACAGACGATCTTAAGGCTCAATATTGCCTCAGCAGTGCCACAGGCTGATCGCTTCCATGCCATACCTCACTGATCCTGGAGTTTGTGCTAAAGGAGCCCCGACCAAGTATTGAGTGCATAAATTAACATACTTTTAAAAATAGCTTTACATAACTTGAACTTTTCTGTTTTACAAATCCTTTTTTTGCTTGATCTTAGGAAATATTCTAATCTTTTGAGATACTGGATTTTTGACTTTCATGAGCTGTAAGCTCTAATCATCAAAATTTAAACAAAAAAAACTTTTGAAATGTTTTACTTTACATGTAATGAATCTAGAATACATGAAAGTTTCACTTTTTGAAATAAGTTACAAGAAAAAATGAACGATTTTCACGATATTCTAATTTTTTTTGAAATGCACCTGTGTATATTATATATATATATATATATGAAGAATAATTTCTATGAAGAATTTGGATTCCCATCATTGGAAAAAGCTTGGATATATGAGGTTGTTACTTTTAAAAGTGACATGGAAAAGTCATCTGAAATAATAAAATATTAAAACTCCATGGCCATTTTTGTAATGAATATACATTTTTCTAGTTATGCCCAGCTCTAAGACACATTATTGGGTAGAAATTGTGAGGATTTTTTTTTTTTTTTTTTTTAAATCCAGTAAATTATGTGACAAAGTGAAAAAGTCATGTAAATGTATTGGTTTAAAAGAGTGAGAACACTGAAAAACATTCAGCTCTTAAAACTTCTGGAATCCTGACCTTTAAATGTTGTGGACAATGAATGGACTTGGAGTCAAAAAGTTTGAGAACCACTGCTATGAAGTCCTATAATGTGGATGAAGGGCTTCATTGGTTACAGGTGTTTCACCATCAAGGGCCTACATGCGTTTTCTCACCTTGGCACTGAAGAAGGGCTCTGGCAGACAATAACCATTCATAATGTGCACTAGGTGATCCAGAGTGCTGTGGAAGACTCTGTGAAGCTTCTCTCCCCTGAGAGCCACAGACTGAACACTGGGTAATGTTCCTGTAAACAGCTCCGCCTGAAACAGACACACTCATTTTAAACACTAAACCATTTAACTGAAAAATGCAACACACAACACCTTTATCCCATGTAACACATGCATATACCTGCTGTACTCTGCTGGGATCGTCCAGCTGCAGTTTAGCGATGACACAGCCCGGCTCCAGCACTGCACCTGCTCTCTTCACATAGTGAATACAGCCAGACTCAGAAGCGGTCAGGGTCATCACCATCTTCATCACCTAAAAGACAAATACATTATGTTTAGAATGCGGCAAACAAGGAAAATTCACACCGCTTTTTAATTCACTTATTTTAGCCAAGAACTGCCCACTTAGACAGGACGGACTTGTATAATTGACATGCAAAAGAAACCACCTCACAAATCACACTTTTAGAATATTTTAGACAAATAAAAGAAAAAAAGATAAATACAAAATAAGATACAACTTTTGAGAGCTAAGTAGAATACATAGGTCTGCTACTTACTTGCTACTTAAGTCAAACATTTTGACTGTCTTTTTAACATCACAAATGTAGCAAAATACAGTAACGTTCTTTGTAGCAGCCTGGGAACATTTGTGCCCCAGTGGACTTAAAAAAAAAAAAAAAAAAAAAATCTGTGCACCCTGACTTCTGGAAATTAGGTAAAGCTTACACACCTCTATTTCTGCATAACACTGTCCAGCAAAGACATGTCCACCATCCTCCACAGTATACTGGATGAGTTTCCCAGCAGATGGCGAGCGCAGGAGTGAAGGGTCATTCTCTTTTTCAAAAACACACGTCTTATTACCAATAATGATGCGATACCTAAAACATAAAATAAAATGCATACTCAAATGATTTCCTACAAGTAACTATTTCTGTCATAAACTTTTACTATCTCTTAAATTAATCAGTAATAACATGAAATGATTAAGGAAAAAGGCTGTATTTGTATTCCTGAGTTGTACTGCTGATAAATAACATGCTTATTCTGCAATTAATATTTGTTGTACAACACATTAAAAATAATTAAAGCAATTAATGCAGAATCCTTTTTGTTTTGTTAGTTTTATAAATAAGTAATAATAAAGGCACAGCTGAATGTTCACTTCATTTAAAAATTGTTATACTATTTTTAATGTCCTGTCACTGGTATTAATGATAAAAAAAAAAAAAAAAAAAAAAATCTGATAATTTGCCTAAGTTTAGGCCTGGCTTTCAATCATACTGTAATGTTAAATGGCTATAATTACACATCTTACCCCCAGAAATGAAACTTTATAAAAAAAAATAATAATTAAAAAAAATTAAAAAAAAATCAACTGAAGAAGCATCAGTATCAGTAGTGGTATCAGTGATACTGGACTTCATTGATAGTATTTAGTTAAAAGATGCCATTAAACATTCAAAATATCAAATATTTAAAATAATTTAAAATGATGAATCTACTCATTGAGCACCATGAATAGTTCTCATAATGTTCTTGTGTTTTCTATCCTGTATTTACACTCAGAATCCTACCTGTCCACCTCCTCCTTCATGTAGGTGGTGTAGCTGCTGCCGTCATACGAGAGCAGCAGACCCCCGTCACTCAACCGATGAACATCCACCTCCGCCGAAGAGCTATTCATGATGACCACGTAAGAGTTAGGAGACTGTCTGGTCACCTTGAGAACATATTTGGTCCCCTCATAGATCAGCTCAACATCTACCGTGTTTAACAGTGTGTGTGCAGGTAAAACCTGCCCTCTGCAGACACAGAAGAAAAGAGCAAAACATCCCATGACTGCAAAAACAACTACATACAGTATATACTCATTAGAGCTAATCAATTTTAATCTATTTTTATTTTAAATGTACAGATATTGATTCTTAAACTCCAAAATCATTCTTTTCAAAATCGGTCTATGCAATTCTGTTGATACTTGAGCAAATCATATTATTTAACTTATTGCTTTAACAAAACATTACTTGTAGCACACCTTCTGTCCAATAATTGCAATAAGTTTTTCTTGCTTTATTACTCATATCATCAAATAAAGTGTCAGCTTTCAAATTTGTCAATATTACAATATTAAAGTGGTTTGTTACCTCTCCAGAGAGTGCAGGAAATTGGACACACTGTTTCTGAGGTTGACATCAGCCACATGCAGAGCTCCACTCACTACACCCAGCATAGTGTCAGGACGCTCGGCCTACACATACACACACACAGAGTTGCAATGATGTGACCGAATGGTAACTTACATAGTGAACTCAATATAGGGAATTATACTTGAGCATCTGACAGGAAACGTCACAGTGTCTTGCTGTCAGAGGTGATTATTTGGCTGAAAATGGCTAGAAGCAATAACAAGCATGTTCATGAGAGTTGTGAAATGAAGGTTGTTTCACGCACCTGCATCTTCTCTGAGATGAGTCTGTCCAGCCAACCTGTGTCGATGCTGTTGTGCTGGAAACTTTCTGTTTCTAGCAGCTTTATGAGATACTCCACTGTAGTCCTGAAGTCTCCTCTGATAGACAGCTCCTTGAGGGCCACCACCATGTTTCTAAGATAATAATAATAATAATAATAATAATAATAATAATAATTCGTTACATTTATATAGTGCTTTTCTGGGTACTCAAAGCACTTTACATAGAAGGGGGGAATCTCCTCAACCACCACCAGTGTGTGGCATCCACCTGGATGATGTGACGACAGCTATATTGCGCCAGAACACCCACCACACACCAGCTTATTGGTAGAGAGGAGACAGAGTGATGAAGCCAATCAGTGTATGGGGATGATTAGGAGGCCATGATGGTCAGAGGCCAATCGGCAGATTTGGCCAGGATACCAGGGTTACACCCCTACTCTTTTTCGAAAGACATCCTAGGATTTTTAATGACCACAGAGAGTCAGGACCTCGGTTTAACGTCTCATCTGAAAGACGGTGCTTTTTACAGTATAGTGTCCCCGTCACTATACTGGGGCGTTAGGACTCACACAGACCACAGGGTGAGCACCCCCTGCTGGCCTCACTAACACCTCTTCCAGCAGCAACCTAGTTTTTCCCAGGAGGTCTCCCATCCAGGTACTGACCAGGCTCAACCCTGCTTAGCTTCAGTGGGCAACCAGTCTTAGGCTGCAGGGTGATATGGCTGCTGGCTAAGATACACATATAGCAAAATAAATAATATTTATCTTGTTTTATTTATCTTTTCTTAGTAAACCATTTGTATGACTTATCAAAACAAAACCAAAAAATGATGATCTTTGGTATGTTTTTCCAAAGATTCCATGTGAAATGTAGTGGTGTAAGGTGATTGGGTAATAACTGCTATGCTCCACTCTACTAAAATACAGATAGCTGGCAGTACTCACGAGATGGCCTCCTCACGGTTCTCTCCCCAGGAGAAGCAATGGCCAAACTGAGAGTCTGCAAACTCATGCAGACCTCCAGCAGCCGCCACGCTGAAGTAGCCCCACACATTCTTGTTACTGCGGAAATTTAGCTCCTGCACAGTTCCTGAGCTGGGCTTAAAGCCCTGACACATAAAAATGCCCAACACAGACAACATCATCAGAAGTTGTTTACATGGTAATAATTACTTCATATTATTTTCTAATATTTACACTACTACCATTCAAGAGTTTTGGGGTCATAAGATTTTTAATGTTTTTCAAAGAAGTATGTTCAACTGGGCTGCATTTATTTTATAAAAAATGAAGTAAAAACAGCAATACTGTGAAATGCATGTTTTCTGTTATATATATATGTATATGTGTGTGTGTGTGTGTGTGTGTAAAAATGTATACGTATAAAAAAAATGTAGTTGTGCTACTTTTTTATATTTTTTAAGGGAAACCATGGTATATTTTTCTGGTACATGGTACATTTTAGATTCTTTGATAAATAGAAAGTTCAAAAGAACAGCCTTATTTTCCTTATATTCACTGTTGATCAATATAACGTGTCCTTGCTGAAAAACCGTATTAATTTAAAAAAAATGAATAAAAAATAAATTACCACTGGTAACACTTTAGTTTAGGGACAAATTCTCACTATGAACTAGTTGTTTATTACCATATTGGCTGTTTATTAGTACTTAAGCACATATTAATGTCTTTAATGACCATATTTTAGATCCCTCAATCCTACCCAATATCTAAACTTAACTACCTTACTAACTATCAATAAGCAGCAAATTAGGAGTTTATTTATACAAAAGTCATAGTTAATAGTTATTTAATAGTGAGAATAGGTCCTTAAAATAAAGTGACCAAAAATCTTTCTAACCCCAAACTTACTTATAATATAATATATGTTCAGATTTCTCCCATGACATCTACTAAAAATGTTCGTCAAGGCTTTTTTTCACTAAATAAATGCTGCACAAAATGCAGGTTCATCAAGGTTTCTTCCACCCTCTCTCTGACCCTTAGAATTAAACAAGGCATTTCTTATTGCGGTGTCAGAGCTTATCACATTTTCACATTATGACACTTTAAATATTAGTCAGGATCACACACCTCATCTGGGTTCTCGCTAGTAATTCGAGCTGCAATTACATGTCCTCGTGGAGAGGGGGTGGTGGAGAGTCCTTCAAAGTCAATGGGGGAATCTCCCCATGGCTGCATCCCGTACATCACCCTGATGTCTTTAATGCGGTGAAGTGGGATGCCCATAGCGATCTGAATGAGAGAACGAGTGTCACACAATGATCAAAAACAAGTTTTCAAAATTAAAAATGGCATTGTTTAATTTCACTGCTAAAAATTGCATAAAATTAAAAAAAAAAAAAAAAAAGTCTACACAGTCTCTTTAATATTCTGGCCCTTTAATTTGAGTAAAATATGCAGCAGAAGAGACATGAGTTCATATTCCTTCAATCATTAAATATGCACTTTTCCTTATAATTTCTACACTCCCTTGGTTATGCAATTAATGAATGCCTCCCCACTGCGTTTCTCTACCCCTGTTGCCCTTGTCAGTCTCTCCTTTTCTCTCTCCATCAATTTCCCTCATTCATCCGCAGCAGTCTTTGTGTGTTACATGAGCATATTAACCCCCCTCTCCCACTCCCACTGGACCTATAGCACACTGGCCTCAGCCAAGTGACCTACATAGCAAAGACAGTGGTCACGTGGTCAAGTGTCTGCCCCAGAGACTGTACTGTATTGTTCACTAGATGCTGCCAGTCTAGCGATTGTGGAGATCAGCATGAGCGGTGAGGCAAAGTTGAATTAGTAAATGAAAAGTCCACCTTATATTTAATAAAGCAATATTTTTGGTAAATACTACTTAAACACTATTGGCAGCATCTGTGGTCTGCTGATGATTACCACAAAAATAATAAAATTATACAATAATGTGGTTACAATGAGCCAGCTGTACCAGATGATTTCATTTTTTACATTTTAAAATGAAGGTATTTAAAAGCAGAGGATGTTTAGTACTATTAGCCTGCTGCCACTTTAAGACCTGCATGCATCTAATATACAGGCACGCATCTGTTTTCCTCTCAACTGTTTACTTTCACTTTAAGCCTTCTAAACTTGCTTCTACAAGTGTACTTATACTTGCTTCTACTTCTACACTTCTACTTCTTGCTCTTTTGTTGATTTTGATTGCTTCCTTGTCCTCATTTGTAAGTCGCTTTGGATAAAAGCGTCTGCTAAATAACTAAATGTAAATGTACACTGTATGAGTTTAAAAATCCTATAAGATCATTACAAATCACACTGTGCGACAAGGATCTAATAAACTTGGGTACGACATGTATGCAGACTGTACGATGATGACACCTAGTGACTAGTAGGCTACGACGCAAGTTACTATTGAAGAATAAAACGTCATTAGCATGCACTAGTGTTTGCTGAAAAAAGAGGAAGTTGTGAAAGAGGAAGTTAAAAGAGTTTGAGGTAGGCAGTTTTAAGTTTTAGCGCCATGTTGTGTTTATCAACACAGCATTTGGCTGGTCAATAAACGTGGGTCGTAGCAGCAAATACACTGTGCGATGATCATGCTGAATTTCTGACACTGTCAGAAAATGATCGCAGGCTATCTTTGGTTGCAAGACCATGACAACGGCCGTTTTTGAAACTCTCTCACTGTACGACATTGGACCACCGTTTAGGAACCACGATTGTTTCACGATGCCAACCTTTCGTCTGGGACAACCGAAAATAGTGCAGTATTTAGAAGGCTTTAGACATAACCAGCTTAAGTTTATATGTTAACCTTTTGTGTTTTTGACAGTATTAGAGCAATCAGACGTGAAAGATAACTTAGTCCAGTAATCAGGCATGGTTTGACAGGCTTTTAGTGTGCAAGTGCATCAGGTGTACACGCACAGAAAAAGAGCATGTCAGAACAGCACGCAAATAAAAACTTTAAGCGGCAAGGCTTGAAAATGAACAAGAAGGTAGCTAGCTGCACACTGAAACCTTTATTTCATGAATTACATCGTGCAAAAAGTGCAGAGTGCAAGTGAGATAAAAACAAGTGGAAAATAGAAACAGTGTTTTTAAAGCACCTGCAAATAATGTACTTTTGTCATTGCGAATAAGTGCAGTATCCAGTGAGTGTTGAATTAAATTTGATGTGAATGTATGTTGCATTGTACAGTATATTGAGACGTAGGTGTCAGAATTGCAACTGATAGAATGTAGGCTGTAGCACGATACGATGATATTTCTTCCAAAGCATTCAGAAATCGTGATATCGCACACCATTACCTGGAATATTTATTTTAAATAAATAAATAATTTTTATTTTTTTTTAACCTGCAATATTCCTTTAAAACACACAAATTCACACACTGACCTGCAGTTGGGCCGTAGGCAGGTTAACATCAGCCACCATCTCAGTACAAGGATGTTCCACTTGAAGACGAGGGTTGAGCTCTAGGAAGTAAAAGCTACTGTCTTGACTGTAGAGATACTCCACTGTACCTGCACTCACATAGCCCACCATCTTTGCCAACCTCACTGCGCACTGAAACAGACAAATGCACAGTTCTACACATTTCTTTTTTCGGTTTAAGTAACCCAGTGTTTCATGATGGCAGATACATAGGAAAATATAGTATTAACAATCAAATTCTTCTGAATCTGATGCTCGGTGCTCATGATAGTCAGTGATACCTTCTCCATATCCTCAAACACATCAGAGGTGGCAATAGTAGCCGGAGCCTCTTCAATGATTTTCTGGTGCCTGCGCTGGACGGAGCAGTCACGGCCGAACAGAGAGATGGCGTTACCGTACTGATCAGCCAAAATTTGCACTTCCAGGTGGCGAGCATGTTTGGCCAATTGCATGACAAAGATCGGGGAACCTGGAACCTCAGCTTGAACCTGAGGAAGAAGTATTGTGGTAAGTTTTGGAAAGTTAACAGGTGGGTAAAATTGTAGTGTGGCAGTGAAGAACAACTCTGACCTGTCTAAAGAGGTTGGGGAAGTCTTCTGCACCGTTGACTTTCCGGATACCTTTTCCTCCTCCGCCTTCAGATGCCTTCACCATCACAGGGTAGCCTATTTGTTCAGCCGCCTGTCAGTCAAAACATGCACTCTCACTGACTGGACTAAATTAATAACGTCACATTGTGCTTGATGTAAGTGTATAGTATACCTTCAGTCCAGCCTCCACATCATGTACACAGCCCTGCTCGTACAGCTCAGTAGGGACATTAATAATTCCTTTCTTCTGGTCATTCTCTGTCCACTCTACTGTCAGCCCTGTACAATCACACCATCATAGTCAAACATCAAACGCACAATCAAGATGATAGTAAATGCTGGATAGAAAGGGGGTGTACACCTGCCAAATTCGAACTCACATCTGAGAATCAATGCTTGTGGTGTTTTTTTTAATGGAAAATCTTAATCAAGCTCACTTAAAAGTACTCTACCAATTAACACCAACATGCTCTCTTACAAACAACAACTAAGATAGGGCAATATAATCAAAAAGAATATTCTTAATATTTTGGTTGATGTTTCACCATATACACATTTTTATGGAAGCATGATTTAAAAGCACTGTAAGTGAGTAAGTAAGTAATGTTCCTTATTATAATTTCCAAAAAAATGTTAGACGATCAAATTTTATATATATTGATTTAAATAGTCATGAACAATGCAATGAAACAGCTTTACAAATAAATAAATTAGTGCTGTCAAAATTAGTGCATTAATGTAGGCGATTCATTTTTCCAGTTTAAAAGGCGTTAAAAATATTTAATGCAGTTATTGCAGGGGCGGAGCTAGGGTTGGCCACCCCACTCACAACTGCTGCATCGATCTCTTTTTTTCTTAACAAGAATTGAGTTTATTTTGACGCAGAACGTCTTTACAACTGCATCAAACAGGAGACTTTTCAGACATGCACTCACTTCACCTCAGCGACAAGCACTAGTCAAATGAGCGTGGAAAAGGTACAGGTGACGAGGAACTTCAGTCAAACAACAGTCAACTGCGGTCAGATGAAATGTTGTCAGGCCATATGTGAGTAAAAACAAATTTTCCTCACCTGTCAGCCGTTATACTGTGCTCGTAGCACATGCTCTTCAATTGCACGCAAAAATACAGTGGTGTGCACTATAGCCTGTATCATTTCATATTAAAGCGGAACTAAAACTACGAAAATGTGTGTCAGATCCGCGTCATGTTCAGCAACAGCAGCAGCTCTTAAAGTAATAGCACCCAAATAACCTAATAACTCCGCTGCTGTGATGTCTGTTAATCAAGGAACAAAAGAAAAAAAGAGGAAATCAACTTTTGTAGCTTTAAGGATTCATCTATATTTAATTTAGAATTTAGTGTTGATAACTTTATTCAATTTCTGTATATTTCCTACCTGCTGAAGGGCACAGGTAAATATGACATTTACACTGCGTTCCAAATTATTATGCAAGTGATATATCAGTAAGATTTTGGTGCAATAAAGAGTCAGATTTTTGTTTGTGTTGTTATTCACATCTTTTTAGTTAACTGGTATCAATCTCAGACAGGTTTGTTCAATAGTTTGCCAGTTCTTCTTAGGTAAATGAAAACCCTACTTAAAGAGGTTGTTCCACATTATTAAGTAAGTCACAGTTCTCATGAAATATGGTGAGGAAAAAAGATCTTTCTGAAGATGAAAAGTATGAAACAATGCAATGTCTTGCAAAAGGCATCAAAACAAACAATATTTTGTGAAAAGCAAATAGAAATTATTGAATTGTCAAAAGATTTGTGAGTGACTTAGAGCACAGAAGATCTTGGTCAGATAAAGATTTATTAAGGAAAGTTTTTGTCAAACAAATGAACTGTATTGTAATACCAGCTGTAAAAAAGCCACTGCTGAGCAGCAAACAGGTGTTTGAAGCTACTGGAGTCTCAAGATCCTCTTCATGCAGACTGGCAGTTGTGTGTAAAGCTGCGTTTCAGTCACTGCTAACCAAACCTCACAAAGAGAAACCTGCACAGTGGCTGTAGAAACACAAAGACTTGTTTTTAAATAGTTTTATTCACTTACGAATGCTGCAGTACAATGATGGTCCAGATAAATGGATTTCTGATAGTTGATGAATGGCCATCCTATTCTAATGAGACTGCAACATCAGCAAGGAGGCGGTGGGTGATGATTTGGGTTGAAATATTGGGAAGTGAGATGTAAGGTCATTTTAGGGTGTAAAAATGACCTGCAAGATATGTGGAGTTCATAACTGACCATTTTCTGCTGTGGTATAAACTGAAGAATAATGCTCTCGGAAAAAAAGGATTTTCATGCAGGACAACACACTATGCCATGCTGCATAAATACCATGGTGCTAAACAGTTTGAAAATGTATTTCTACAGCCACTGTGCAGGTTTCTCTTTGTGAGGTTTGGTTAGCAGTGACTGAAACGCAGCTTTACACACAACTGCCAGTCTGCATGAAGAGGATCTTGAGACTCCAGTAGCGTCAAACTCCTGTTTGCTGCTCAGCAGTGGCTTTTTTACAGCTGGTATTACAATACAGTTCATTTGTTTGACAAAAACTTTCCTTAAATCTTTATCTGACCAAGATCCTCTGTGCTCTAAGTCACTCACAAATCTTTTGACAGTTCAATAATTTCTATTTGCTTTTCGCGAAATATTGTTTGTTTTGATGCCTTTTGCAAGACATTGCATTGTTTCATACTTTCATCTTCAGAAAGATCTTTTTTCCTCACCATATTTCATGAGAACTGTGACTTGCTTAATAATGTGGAACAACCTCTTTAAGTAGGGTTTCCATTTACCTAAGAAGAATTGGCAAACTATTGAACAAACCTGTCTGGGATTGACACCAGTTATCTAAAAAGATGTGAAAAACAACACAAAAAAAATCTGACTCTTTATTGTACCGAAATCCTACTGATATATCACTTGCATAATAATTTGGAACGCAGTGTATTATGATGGGTTTATGAGAAGATTGTTTTAAGTTCACTTAAATTAGAAGTTGTTATTTTTTAAAGTCTAATAAATGTTAAAATTGATAGCTCTCAATTATACTATAATGCTAAATGGCTATAGTCCATGGTTAAATATTAGGGGAAAAAAAGAACATTTCCTTGAGACATCAGTAGTATTAGTATCAGTGATACTCGCCATCAGTCATAAAAAAAGGTGCCACTAAACAACTATTAAAAATATAATGTCTTTACGTTGTTTCTACATTAATTTGAAGATTGAACGTGAAATTATTGCAATATAAAAGTATATTTAAAAACTTTAATATTAGGTGGGATTAATCGCGATTAATTTCAGAAGAAATGTGCAATTTTTTTTTAATCGATTGACAGCAGTAAAATAAATAAATAAATACAATTTTAGCTTGTTTTTTTTTAAAATACAAAAATACCATTTTATTGACATCTCCTCAGGCTTAGCCTGATAACAGTTCAGTAAGACTAGACTAACCTGTTCCACTCCAAGGTAGTGTGGGGATCCCAGCTGTCTGGGCCACAATAGAAGAGGCGATTTTATCCCCAAGAGCCCACATAGCCTGACTAGGTGGACCTAATGAAAGATACAAACCTCTAAATTAAGAGCAGTACCATCAAAGTATGTGAATAATTTAATCAATGTGATATTGTAAGGTTTATTATAATAGCTCAGTCTCACCCATGAAGGCGATGCTGTTCTTGTGCAGCAATTCAGGGAGTTTGGGGTTCTCAGAGGCATGACCCCAACCGGCCCATACAGCCTAAAGACAGGTACATTACATTTATGCATTTAGCAGATGGTTTTATCCAAAGAGACTTTCCAAAGAGGAACACAGCAATTCGTCAAAGAGTCAACAAAATTCGTAATATGCCAGGTTCATTAGATTAGAAAGCAAGTTAGAGAAGAGGAAAAATGCAGAGAAGAAAAAAAAGGAAAAAAAAAAAGAATAAGTGCCAATAAAGGGTTTAGCTCACAATCCGCAATAATGGCAATGCCTGATTCCCAAACTTTTTTGCCAGCTGAACCCTTTTGACATACATTTTATTTTCTTAAAGTATCCCCTGAGATTTTAAGTTAATATCTCAAGAATAATTTAACAACACATTCACGTTTACAATTCTCTGATGTCGGCAACATGACATCCAGGCAAACAAATATTAATTTTTTTTTTAATTGAGCATTTTATTTTTATTGTTTGTTTATTTTTTTTTAATAATTGTTTTCTAATGATATCTCATCATATATTACAATGTTGCATATAAATGGGACATGATAAAGATTTAATCATGAGAAAAAATAATTCTGCTGCAGAAACATCCCTGCAAAGAGAATGTATTTATATGAACATTTTTTTATATTATTATTTGATTAGTTTTTTTTTTTTTTTTTTTAACTCACATTACTGTTGTAATACTACAATTGTGCTTAAAAAAAATCATATTTGATAAATATAATAATACTCTTATTTCACAATAAGTTACAATATTAATGTCTTAAATTTCACACATTAATTGTGTGGCCTGATTTAAGTCTTTTAAGTGTTACCAAAATCACTTTATTTGCTCTGAACACCAGTCTCATGCAAAGCTCACATGCATTTACCTGAACGGGAATTCGTTTGGCTATGTCCAAAATGAGTTCCACATTAGCATAGTTGTTGTTGTTTGTCCCTCCTGGGACAGGTACATAATGATCTGCCATCTTGATATACTCTGTGGACAGAATTATACATATATTTACATAAGTATTTCATTGAGTCTTATGACATAACAGTTAAGCTCAGCATTTTAAACACACCTGCATTGGCTTTGAGGTCCTCCGGGGTAACCATGACAACAAAACGTATGGCCCGTTCATTCCGAAACATTTCATAAGCCCAGCGACGGATGGAGCGCATGCACTTGACTGCAGCGATGCCATTGTTAGCAATGAGAACCTGCCAACAAAATATGTTTATAGTTAACAAAAACCACAAAAACATTCAGATACTTAAAAAACATTTAACTGAAATAAATTAAAATAATAATAAAAAAATATTTTACACAATTTCTCATTTAGTTTAACTTGTGATAAAATAACTAAAAAGTTGTATAGACGTTTAAAATATTAACAATAAAAATTACAAAAACAATAAAATTTTAAGTTTAAATTTAAAAACATTTGAATTAAAATAAAAACAAAAAATTAAAATAAAATAAAATTAAATTAAATTAAATTTAAAAAACCTACAATAGTATCTCAATGACACTAAAATAGCACTGCACCTCGCATTTATAACAGAATAGCAGATTGCATTCAAGGCTCTTACCTTCTCAATGACTTTGTTGCCACCAAAACGGGTGACGAACTCAGCGGGGGAAGCAACAGTGAAGTCCCTCTGCAGGTCGATGCGTCTGCGGTCCCTGCCCTGCTTCACAAGGTGAAGTCCTGACATGCTAGGTCTTGAGAAACACATAATACCATCATAATTCACAATGCAGCCTGAGAAACACTGAATACAAACAGATTAACACTATAGCAATACACACCCAAGGAACTGATAGCATTGTTGATCGTTTTGGATTGGATTTTTTGAATTTTGAAAAAAAAAAAAAAAGAACAAATCAGTAAGAATATACCATGATTAAAAAAAAATTAGGGAACAAACAAAGTCTTGGGAATACCTGTCTTATTTTTTTCTCTGCATGTCCTGTGTGGGGCTCTGTACAAAAATGTTAACTTGCTAGAAAAATGTAAACTTGCTAGAAAAACATAAAAATGATGAACAATGCACATTTTTATCATCAATTAAGTATATTAGGTTTTTTTGCTTGTTTGTTTGTTTTGTTTTTGGCATTGCAATAGAAAGACAAAAGTCTATATTCACTATTTTCTATTTTCTCCATGACTTCAGGAATTTGTCCCAGGTATTTAACAACTTCCATGACTTTCCGAGGCCTGCAAATCAACCCTGTAAATTGACCCTCTTTGAAGGCATATTCTAAAAACATTAAGTTTACAAAGATTAAAAGTAAATAGTGACAGATGGCTGAATATATGGATGTCTTCAAAGGTACAGAAGAAAAAAAAAAATTAGAATGGAATACTAGCACACTGCTTAATACACAGTATATACTGTATGCCACTTAAAAACAGTATGTATCATCAAGTATGCATATCAATCAGGGTTATGCTACAAACTGCATATCAAACAGTATCATGCGACATGCATGTTAAATTTAGGCATCCAGATACTGAAGATACAGTATTGCATCATGTCGGAAGTGCTGGCACACACAAAGTGCTCCTTTAAGGGGGAAGGACTGGAATGGCTCTCCTCCTCTCAGACTCCTCGATTTTCCTCCTCTTCCCTTTTCTTAGCCAAAAAATTTTTTTGCACTCTCTCACCACAGCCCCTCCCCTTGACCAATAGTAGAGCAATATGGGGAGGCAGTTTCAGCACCGCCACCCCGTCCTATAAGGCTTCTCTGAGCAGCTCGTACGAGGTCTTAGTTATACACTGAGGCATGACGTATTATGTAAATTAAATCAACAGTGAACAAAATCAGAAACACGCAAAAATACAGTATAAGCAGCTGTATGAGTTTATTATTTTACTAAATATATATTCACGAGGCAGACATTAAATAGCAGATTTGCTGGTACTGTGCAGTCTGTCTTGCCTGCATGTGGTCCGGTGGCTATAAAGGGTGGCCACAAGTTCCCCATACCCAACAGACAGTTTTATTTACCATAAACAAGTTATATTATTTTCCATACTAGCAATAATGACAAAACCATATGAATAGAAACTGTTATGTTTAGATCTTTGTAATAGTTAAGTGTACAGCAAGGGAAGGTATTTGAAATTCAAATCAAAAAGTCTCTGTAGTATTTGTATTTATTTTTTAAAATCTGTCACCAAGTTGCTAAATTCAGTATTTCATTATTCATCCTATTACAGTTCTATCTAGTAATTGGAGATAAAATTAATAAAATAAACTTTATTTAAAATACATTCTATCAGAGCGTTTTTTGTAATATATCCTAAGATAAGAATAGATTTACATAATTTTGTATTTGATGTTGATTTTATGCTTTAACACCCATTTTTAATTGTTTCCTTTGTGAAATTAGGTTTTTTTTTTGTAAAATCTGACAGTAAAAATATATTTCAATTGTTTACTTTAACTATATATTATCATGTAAAATCAGGTTATCATTAATTAAAACTAAAATCATAAATTCATTTCTAAAAATATAAAAAAACACAAACTTATTTTATTTCAGCTTATTTTCATTTACTTTAAGTTAGTGTTAAAATAACTAAGACTAAAACTAAAAGTTCAAACATAATAAAGATATAGACATTTAAAAAAAAAAAACTAATAAGAATGACAAAAATACACAACAAATTACTTAAGCTTTAAAATTAATAAGAAAACAGAAAATGGAAAAATAAAATCTAATTCAAAATACCAACAAAAACTATAATAGTATTATCAATGATACTAAAATAACTATCAAATATAATTTATTACAATGAAAATATAATTCAGTTAAAGTGAAATATTAATATTAATAATTGGTAGTTTAACAATTAACTATCAAGTAAATAAAAAATATGCCTTTATAAAGGCAAAAATGCCTCTTAAACTAAAAACATACATTCCAAAGAAAAAAAAAATTCAGCAGTGTGGCAGCAGAAGGAAATGTTCTGGAGAGTAAACTGTGGTTAACTGTAAAATCGTGACCTGGACCTGGAATTCTGTGAAGAATCCTTGAGATTCAGTCCAGATCCTTGAGCATTACAATACTACTATTCTAGGGCATGTCAAACAGCGTCCTGTCTAACTTCAATCTATTCCTGAAGTCACTACTTTGACACACTCAACAGCACCCATTATGGTATGTCTGTGTGAGACCCCAGTGGGCATAGAGATGGAAAACACTGCCAAAGACTGGCAGTGCAACCGAAGTTAACCAAACGCACAGAGAGGCGCTTGTGCACATTTTCACACAGCACAGTGATGAACCCAGATGAACCTTGAAGAACCCAGTATCCTCAAGCCACCACTTTGCACAATGCTACTGCAGATCTCCCTCATTCACACATGGGCTAAGAAATGTAATCATTTATTTAGACAGCCAGCATTACTCTTTTTTTGAAACTAGTCTTTTTTCAAAGGCCACGTCCCTGATCTCGAGCACCAGGCAGAGCAAGCGTGATACAGACGTGGTGAAAGTGGACATCCATGTCACAATAACCTCAAATGATTGCACAAGCATCTCTGACCTCATATTGAGCGAGGGTCCGTCCAGGCTGTCGAAGCCTATCTCATAAGTGCTGTCTGAACTGACAGAAGAGGGGGAAAGGGAGCGTGGATTCTCCTCCAACTGCAGGTCCAGCTTTCCTGCGGTTTCATCCTCAGAGTTTTCCTCGGACACAGAACCTATGATGAAGTGAGAGTGCAGTGCAGCCACTGCTGGAGGCTTCTTCTCGGTGGAGTCCTGCTCTGCCATACTTCGGCCACGCTGGCAGGCTGCGAGCACTGTATAAAGAGAGAGAAGATCCATTAGTTCACATTCAAGCCATCAAGTCAAAAATTACTACAACAATAAGATGTCTTAATTAAATATTTGTCTTAAACGTATTTTTCCAATGAACAGATCACATAAAAACAAGAATAATGTGACGCAAATGTGAATCTTTCATTTTAAGTCACAATGTAACAGTAGCTGCAGATCTTTTTTCTGTAATGTGACATGCATCTGAGTGAACCTGAGTGGGGACTTGGTTTTATTCATTGGTTGCTGATTGGATGGAGGCAGATTTGAATGAGAACTTGCAGTTGATTGTAAGAAAGTGGTAATGTTTAAGTGGACTAAATGTTAGGAGATGTCTGGAATACATCAAGTCTGTTGTTTCACCAGAAGATCAAGCTATGATATTTTAGTTAAAAACTACAAGCTCAAAAATGTTCTTAAAAAATTAAATGCATGCATAGACAAATAATTTATAAGATCATAGGAAGTCCGGGTCAAATCCCGGTCATGATTTTACAGTTAACCAGTTTACGCTCCTGAACATTTACTGCTGTTACCACACTAGAGAATGTTTTTAAATTACTTAAATTTTAGTTTTTTTAAATGTATGTTTTAAAATTCTGAATTTAATTTCAGAGGCATTTTTGCCTTTATGAAGGCATATTTTTTTTATTAGAAAATAGGGCAAAATTACATTTCATGTTGACTTTAATAAAATCAAACTCACGACGAGAGATTTTTCTAAAAGTACTGGTATCACCATGGTGCTCGATTGCAATATTCCTTTAAGAAATACCATGCATACCACATTTATGTTAGTGTCATTGTGATTCATTGAATACCAGATATGATAGACAAATTGTTGAGTTCATGCATTTTCTCAATTCAACAGGGTACATTCTAGAAATTCATGTTGGAACTTGCTTTATCACAAACTTTATGTGTAAAGCAACAGTCAAATCACGCCTTATTGCGAAAAAACAAGACATTATGATACAAATAATACCAAGGTACTTTGACCAGTGTTTAATATATATATATATATATATACATACATACATACATACATACATACACACAATTATAGTATATATTAAGAATTTGAATTAGATGAAAACAGCTAATTGTTAGCTCAGGTACATTAAGTAATAACTTTTGCTTTAAATAATGTATTAGTAAATGCTGATACTAAGACTAATAAATACTTTAGACCTATTTTTCATTGTTAGTTCACCTCAACTAATGTAGTTAACGAGTGCTCACAAATGTAACCTTAAAGTGTTACTAAAATTTCTATTCAGTTTAAATGTATTTTTATTTCAGTTTTAGTAATTTTAGTACTTTAACTTCATATTATTTCAGTTAGTTCCCAATGCAAGTCTTATTTCAAAATGTTTCTTCTATTATTTTTGCCTTCATTTCAATAAAATAAAATTTTAATAATTGTAATTCATTCCATGATTATATATTTACTTGATATGATGCTAAAATGTACTTCCTCCAATTAGTATCGCAGTATTTTTGGTATCTATTTGTAAGTTATGTTCTAAGGGCATGGTACCATAGTAATATTATGTTTCTGGACATGCAATTTATAGTCTTTATAATACCACCACGGAAGTAAATATCATGTAGTACCATGACACACATGTAAACACCATGGTACTCTCATCAGTTCCCATCAATGTAACACAAGTTCTGTAACAGTAGCACTATTGTATCTTACCCATAGCGTACGTCTGACTACATGTGAACCGGTCTGATTACTGTACCTCGGTTTAACAGCTCACCTGCAGCACTGACACTCGTAAAAACACAGCCGCACCTCATCCAGCCTGATGAACCTGATCAACGAGTCTCACCATCGCGGACCCTCAACCATGCGCGAAATACTTTTCAATAATCTAACAATTACACGCAGGTCTCATTTCTATTATCAGTCCATAACCGCTTCCCCTCAATCAGCATGATAGTCATAATTGTGTCATCTTTCAAACATGTGAAGCGCCTGTCTCAACTCACACCGAGAAACAGCGGAATCGGTTGAACCTAGCACACATGCTAGCTCATCCCTCTGTCAACTGACCCGCGGAGGTTCATCAGTTCATCAGTCGCTGCTGATGTTTTAGAAACCCGTCCAGTATGTACGGTGTCATGTGCAGCGTTACAGTTAGCAGGCACTCGGTCTCGGTAATAAACTTATGTGCTCACCGTGAGAAAAGAGTCTGCAAGCAATCCTGAGGCGTGTGGACCGACGTTTTAATATCGACTGATTTCCCTCTTAATTGAAGCCTATCTCCGCTCCGGTGATGGTTAGTAGACTATATAGCAGCATAATGGCATAGGCTCTGGAGCTCCAGTCTCTGACAGCAACATCAGGGTGGTGTGATGCGAGGGGGGTTACTTCTGGACGTCGTCCTTTGACCTCACCGATGCAGCCGCTCACGCTGTATCAGCGGACCAATCGTATTGCGCGCCTCGGTCGGGGCGGGGCCACGCATGCAAATAAATAGGAAGGTGTGCCCAATGATTGGATGCTTCGTTAGACGCACGTGTTTTCTGTTATAGAGGGGTCTAAGCTACCAATTGTTAAATCTATGATTTTGGCTTTAAAAAGCTGTGTCTGAAAATGTAAAATCTGAAGTATATTTAGGCCTAATGTAATTTTTTTTTCGAATGTTGAAAAACTAGGAAGGTTTTCTAAAGTGGTTTCTAGGCTGTTTGTAGATTGGATAGGTATAGACAGATGAGCTGCATTGAGCAGAGTGTCGCTAGTAGGGGGGAAAGGGGGCCATTGCACCAGCTGTGAGTTACAAGCTACAACTTAGCCTATAGGTTTAATGTAAAGGGGCACTAAGTTACGATTTTTTTTTTTTAAGCGGTACATAAGACAAAACATGTAAAACACAAAGTAGGATGAACATTATGTGAAGTGTGTAACAACTGTTTTGAGTGTGTGTATATCACTATTATACTTTTCCTAATATATATATGTAGAACAGCCTATTTGTAGAAGGTCAGAGGAGAATATTTATAGAGAAAAAAAAAGGGAGAGAGAGAGAAATAATTAAATAGGTACATAAACTGCAAAAGAACAACAATAAAAAATAGAAATAAATTATTAAATAGAAATTAAATAAGAAATTAATTAAAAAGAAAAAAGTAGGTGGTACGGGGGCATTGAGAAATTAATTTAAATTACAAATTAGGCACTACTAAATATTGTTGCATTAAACTTTAAATGAAGCTACATATATACTAAAGAATAAAGTTTGGAATAAAATAGCATATTGAACGAATTCATCAATAAACATGTCAAATGAAATCAGTCATAAATATGTAATTTATACTATATTTATATACGCACACACACAAATGCATATCATGTTAGTATTGCACTTCAATGAAAACATATTTTTACTCTTACATGAGGCAAAAGAAATTCAATCACAGGTAAACATCATATTGCATGACTATGCGTTACTTTATGGCAGGGGTGGTGAACGTTGATTCTGGAGGGCCACTGTCCTGCAGAGCTTAGCTCCAACCCTGAAAAAAAAATTAAAAATACCCACCTGTATCCTGAAGACCTTGATTAGCTTGTGCAGGTGTGTTTGATTAAGGTTGGAGCTAAACTCTGCAGGGACAGCAGACCTCCAGGATCAACGTTCCCCATCCCTGCTTTATGGAGAGCTTGCAAACTACAAGCTACGTTCTGCCTTAAGAACAAATGGCGCAACTGGATAAAGCAGTTACTATAACTTTATTGTGGACTGTAAATTCCATTTTAAATCAGAACTTAGGAACAGCATGATTTTAGTGAGGGGGACCAAAATTAATTTAGAAAATGTATGGATGAATTAGACGCAACTAAATAAATGAAACATGAATTGTGATGAGGTCACGTCATAGATATAGTGAAATTCAATCTCTGAACATTCCATGAATGTAAGTCCATGAGAAATTTTAGTTTTGGAAAAAAACTTAATCCATGTTTGTATAATAACAGCCTTTGTCAACCCAACATAACAAATCCCTCACATTTTATTGGCACCCAGCAGTTGATAATCATTGTTGTACTTTAGAACATGTTTCTGATTTGTAAGCAAATTTGCTGCATCTCAAAAGGTGCAACCTTGACCTGTTCGGCCTAACTGGAGACACAGAAGCCTGATCCAGATATTGGGTAAATCATTTAGTTGGAAATCATGCAGTTTTACATTGTGAAACATATATTACAACATATATTACAGAGTCAGAATCAGAATGAACATTTATTGGACAATTTATTTATGCTTACTAGTTGTTTAAATATATAATATATAACAGTCCATGTCTTCAGGGTGGGTGATTGCCGACATATAATACAGGCTACAATTTAAGTATATCAACTGAGATATATGTACATTCTCCAAACCGCATATCATCTAAGGTCATGGGGATATATGTACATAATTATATATTTGCTGATAATATTTTCTCAAAATTATTACAAATATTTTAAATTGGACACTGAGTGCTGATCAAAGAGAGAGTTAATGCTTATTTTAACTTGTCAATTAGTACTGTATATCAACTGGTTTATTGTTCTATCACTTCTCTACTTTCTTTATGCGCAAACAAACGGTTGATAACGGTGATCACACTTTAAAAAGGCACAAAATAACATATTTTCTCTCAGCCAACCGCTGTTCATTAAAAGATATCTTGCCTACAACAATATAGCTATCATTGGTCAGTTTCATATTCAGTTAATTTTAAATCCACACAGGATAATTGTTGACTAATCTAAAATTCAGGCTTTTCCTGATTTATTTGCTTTGAATTACCAAAGCCTGAGATGTAGCAACATGCACTTTGATGACAGAATGTACCTTTATCCTTACTTGAGCACGTGTAAATGTAGTGAGACTTTAATCTTTGCCAAATCGCAACATAATGAAAGTATTTTTAGTAAAAGTCCTGTTTCAATGCCATTTTATATATTTGAGGAGAACCCAACGAGACATTAGAGCTGAATTACAAAACCTAATTTAGCACTGCCATCTGCTGGCAATATTGTTACACTACAGGTGACACTGTATGATATTTTTTTTTCTCTCATGGCAGCAGAATACAAATAAATGTTGTTCAAAGTACATTTTTACTTTTAACAACATTTATTTGTTGTTAAATAACAACAAATAAATGTTGTTATTTAACAACATTTAAATAATGTTATGTAGGCATTTTTTTAAAAGGTATACTTTTATACAGTTGGCCAAAACAACGGTTTTATATATTTTTTTTCACTTCCCTGATCCATTATTACTGTTTCATTAATAATTTTGTGTTTCATAATTGTTTTAGGCTACTTTTGGGTTGTTTAATGAAAGGTTATGTAATCTTTTAATGCCCATATGCTTGTATGTTTCTTACACTGTGTCTTTTTTTTTTAAGGTAAAGTGCATGTGCCAAAACAAACTTTGTAACATAAATTGTGACAACTTGTCCGGGTCTCCCACAAAATATTTCTGCACTTGCTGTGGTATTCAGTATGCAGTAAGCTAACCTAACTGACTAATTTAAAAATGACTATGCCTACTTCTGGCTAGTGTGGAGGTATTAAAACTATTTCATACACGCTTTTTCGCTTTTGTGCCTCTTTTTAGAACTGGAATTAAGCCAGCAGCTCTTGAAGGTAAATTCTTTTGAAAGCTTGATGTTCCACCAGTGACTGTTTTATCCATGACTCCCACATTTACTTTTCAGGTCTTTCAATGCCACACAACCTCGGTTTTGCATATTTTGCAGGTTATAACCTTCTTTGCAGCATTTAATATCAAGCATTATTTACAGAATGGGAGGAAACAAAGGACCCAGATAAAAGATATCTACTGCAGTTTTGCTGTCACATCAGCACAGAGAAGCACAAAATGCACAGCTGATAATTGTCCAAGCTGATTAGACACTCAAAATCTGTTTAGAGAAAAAAAGAGCACCAGTCTAAGCCACACAAATACTGGGTTTGGTAACTAGTAAATTACTTGATAGATACTGGAAAGCAGCTTTTGTGGTCTTGTATCATATTCTGAATCAACACATTCTCATATACACATTCTAATAATTTTTACATCACATGGATTTGACATTGTTTTATGCTTGGACTGAAGGACATACGTTTTCTTGTATTATCTGTAATTTACTAATGTGTTTGTTCCACACACCTGACTGAGAACCACAGATGCCTTTTCCTGAATAACATTAATAAATATGAATTAGTCAAGTCGAAGTCAAGTCAGGAACAACACGAGTCCAGCAAATTTGCCACCAGAAGTTAGTTTGTTAGTTTGTTACTCTGGCTGTACTTCAGCACTTTATTTTTTACAGTAGAGGCCAGCAGAGACCACTGTTAACACAGCAAATTCTAATGCTCATCCAAGGCAAGATAACTAAATAACAAGTTTTAGCCAGTGAGTATGCTTTTTTTTTTTTTTTTTTTCTTTTTTTTTTTTAGATTTTGGCCCCATTGACAGGAATTTGCTATATTGATAACTGTAATTACTAGAAGTTAAAAGGCCTATGAGAGATACACTATCTTGTAGATTAATGCTATCAGATTACAAGTAATTACAGCTTGTTGGGTCTGATTAAATGACTAGTTTAATATATTTGCATCATATTTTACACAACATGATCGAGAGCTCAATTTACTTTTAATAGTTCACCCAAAAATGAAAATCATCATTTACACACCCTCATATCTTTACAGACATGTACTTTTTTGTGTGAGTGTGAAGAATGACTCATTTTGTATTTTTGTCCATACAGTAAAAGGCAGTGGGGTCCAGTGTTGTTTTTCACACCGTTATTTCCCATTATATAGACAAAACACTTGAAACATTCTTCAAAATATGTTTGTGTGTGTTTCACACATACATCTTTGGAACGACATAAGGATGACCAAATTTTCATTTTTGGATGAACAAGCCCTTTAAGTATAGAACATTAAATGAGATGTTGCAACATTGTGCATTACATTGTGTTTCCCTCAAAGCAGATGCCACAAACACCAATGAAAAGAATCTGTGTTGATGTCTTCACCCATCACACAGTGGAACATATTGCTTACTAGTGGCACAATGAGGCTGGGTGACTTTAGTTACACGTTCCTGTGGACTGGCAGACTGTAACAATGGCTACAGAGGCCCTGGTCCCTACATCTCTGTGATAAGGCCACGATCTGGTTTCACTCCATCCTGCTGGTGCTGATTGACATCCTTGAATGCAGCTTTTGATGCAAGGCTCCAGTTTAATTAAAGCATTTACCCAGAGATCTGCAGAGAGGCCTGCTGATAAATTCTGAATGGAGTTCATCCGCTGGTGTCCATGGCATGATGGGAACAGACAGCTACTTTGTGCCTGGATACGATTAGGCAGAATTCTGAGTTTTGCAGTGTTCTCAGATCTTGTTTGTAGTTTTTATTTGGTCAAGGTACAGAAAGTAGTTCTGGATCAGAAAGGCCGCAGTGAG
Organism: Spinibarbus caldwelli; assembly: GCA_039654775.1. Lineage (NCBI taxonomy): Eukaryota > Metazoa > Chordata > Actinopteri > Cypriniformes > Cyprinidae > Spinibarbus > Spinibarbus caldwelli. Next base: position 14,604,987 of record CM077223.1, read on the forward strand.
CTCTGCCAACACGATGAGCCTCCGTGGCCCCAAGTAACGGCCAGTGTGAGATTTCACACGGTCGAAACATGGCACTGACTCTCTGGTGTCAGGGTGGCAGTGTTAGAGCGAGGCGGGATCAGCTCTCTATCCACTGGGGCTGATATCAGGGTGTCAGGCTACCTGTGTGGGCTTGCAGGAGTGTGATAAAGTCACTAGCAATCCATCCGCCCGCTGGTGCGACCCCTGAACCCCATAGCCGTCTCTGAGCTTGAATGCTCACGGTTCGCCGTAGCTTTGAAGTGAGGCACTCTTGCGGTGTGCTTCTATCCTGATGTGTGATGGTGATGAAATCGACGGAGAAAGGGAAAGCTTAATGTAGACTTTGCTATCTGCATTCCATGGCGACAGCTGCCCAACAACAATGTGTGCCGATAGTTTGTATGGCATCTGAGAGAGTGGGCTGAGACGGGCAGAAGCAGGTAACAGATACCCTTCTGTCACCTGTTCCTTACACTACCACTGACAACAAGGACCCCCATTCACAACCCAACCTCCTATTCTTCCCTTCAACTATGAATAAGTAATCATTCCATCCAAGAGGCGAGCAGGGAACTTGGACCGGACCATTTCATGTGGCAGCCGCAGGTAAAGCGATCGCCCCCATCATGGGCAACCGGAGCCGGAGAGGGCCTCTTCTTCAGCTAGTCTGTAACCCAAGCTGTGGCTCTCGCTCTCTCTGTTTACCTGCCGCATCAGGCCGGCCCTTTATTCCAGTGAGTGGCAGCACAGAGGGGCTCACTTTCACCTCTGTACTATGGCACATTGTAATATTTAATGGCAAACAAGCTCGAGGGGGAGCATGGGTAACTGGACCTTGCGTTTTCCACCTAGAAATGGAAGCTTAAAAGATCTCCGCGCAACACACGCCGAAGCCCAGCGATTTTTTTTTGGGAATATAACTGTGGTGGTTTTCCATGGGAAAGACTTACTTTTTGAAGATTTGCTGTAATGGCCTTTGAAGGGTGTTTTGTTGATACTGTAGGAATAAGGAATATATTACCATAAGATCCCACTTAACTGTGTGTCCACAGAAAAAAGGGCTCACTGGAAAAGAGTACCTCTACATAAATTTTTGTAAACTCCAAAAAAAGTACCTATACATACAGTTCACTGCAGTTTCCAGCTGAAATGAACACTATAGGTAAAATATCAACAACTTTTTATTCCATTTCATACGCATTATGATTACAGGGAAAGTTTATTAATTAATAAAGACTTATTTTTGTATGGCTCCTTGCACAATACTCAATACAAGACCTCACAACACTTTCTTACAATAGTGCGTGATTTATAAACTAATATATTTTGATATTTGCATTTCATAATCCGCTCCATATGGATGGCTTTTCTAATTTAGTCCTGTGAAACATATTGTAAATCACTATAAAAGAGATTAAAATGTGTAGAAGCGAGCTAAAATGGCATGGCTGCTACGGAAAATGCATTTTTATTTCAAGTTTGCATTTGTTTCAGTTAGGTTTAAGGTACATTATTTTGAAATAATAAGCATTACCTTTTAGCACCACTTGCCAGACATTTCATTCCCAAACTGCCTCGATTGGCACAACAACCAGTGTAATAAAACACTTCCAGAGTCATGTTCATCTGTTTTGGATAAAACTGACCATGCTTTTAATGGCACTCACTGGACATTTCACTTTGAAAGTGTCGCGAAATGTGCAACAAGCAACTCTTCATTGTGCAGAATTCAATGAGCCTGGGTTGATCTTTACTTAAATTTATATATACAGTGGGTACGGAAAGTATTCAGACCCTCTTAAATTTTTCACTCTTTGTTATATTGCAGCCATTTGCTAAAATCATTTAAGTTCATTTTTTTTCCTCATTAATGTAAACACAGCACCCCATATTGATAGAAAAACACAGAATTGTTGACATTTTTGCAGATTTATTAAAAAAGAAAAACCGAAATATCACATGGTCCTAAGTATTCAGACCCTTTGCTCAGTATTTAGTAGAAGCACCCTTTTGATCTAATACAGCCATGAGTCTTTTTGGGAAAGATGCAACAAGTTTTTCACACCTGGATTTGGGGATCCTCTGCCATTCCTCCTTGCAGATCCTCTCCAGTTCTATCAGGTTGGATGGTAAACGTTGGTGGACAGCCATTTTTCCAGAGATGCTCAATTGGGTTTAAGTCAGGGCTCTGGCTGGGCCATTCAAGAACAGTCACGGAGTTGTTGTGAAGCCACTCCTTCATTATTTTAGCTGTGTGCTTAGGGTCATTGTCTTGTTGGAAGGTAAACCTTCGGCCCAGTCTGAGGTCCTGAGCACTCTGGAGAAGGTTTTCGTCCAGGATATCCCTGTACTTGGCCGCATTCATCTTTCCCTCGATTGCAACCAGTCGTCCTGTCCCTGCAGCTGAAAAACACCCCCACAGCATGATGCTGCCACCACCATGCTTCACTGTTGGGACTGTATTGGACAGGTGATGAGCAGTGCCTGGTTTTCTCCACATATACCGCTTAGAATTAAGGCCAAAAAGTTCTATCTTGGTCTCATCAGACCAGAGAATCTTATTTCTCACCATCTTGGAGTCCTTCATGCGGGCTTTCATGTGTCTTGCACTGAGGAGAGGCTTCCGTCGGGCCACTCTGCCATAAAGCCCCGACTGGTGGAGGGCTGCAGTGATTGTTGACTGTCTACAACTTTCGCCCATCTCCCGACTGCATCTCTGGAGCTCAGCCACAGTGATCTTTGGGTTCTTCTTTACCTCTCTCACCAAGGCTCTTCTCCCCCGATAGCTCAGTTTGGCCGGACGGCCAGCTCTAGGAAGGGTTCTGGTCGTCCCAAACGTCTTCCATTTAAGGATTATGGAGGCCACTGTGCTCTTAGGAACCTTAAGTGCAGCAGAAATCTTTTTGTAACCTTGGCCAGATCTGTGCCTTGCCTCAATTCTGTCTCTGAGCTCTTCAGGCAGTTCCTTTGACCTCATGATTCTCATTTGCTCTGACATGCACTGTGAGCTGTAAGGTCTTATATAGACAGGTGTGTGGCTTTCCTAATCAAGTCCAATCAGTATAATCAAACACAGCTGGACTCAAATGAAGGTGTAGAACCATCTCAAGGATGATCAGAAGAAATGGACAGCACCTGAGTTAAATATATGAGTGTCACAGCAAAGGGTCTGAATACTTAGGACCATGTGATATTTCAGTTTTTCTTTTTTAATAAATCTGCAAAAATGTCAACAATTCTGTATTTTCAATTACATTAATGAGGAAAAAAAAGAACTTAAAGGATTTTAGCAAATGGCTGCAATATAACAAAGAGTGAAAAATTTAAGGGGGTCTGAATACTTTCCGTACCCACTGTATGTATATATATATATATATATATACACACACACGCACACAGGTGCATCTCAAACAATTAGAATATCGTGAAAAAGTTCATTTTTTTCTGTAACTTATTTTAAAAACTGAAACTTTCATATATTCTAGATTCATTACATGTAAAGTAAAACATTTCAAAAGTTTTTTTGTTTTAATTTTGATGATTAGAGCTTACAGCTCAAGGAAGTAAAAAATCCAGTCTCTCAATATATTATAATATTTAAATTTGAGTTTCATTAAATGGCCATCCCGACAGTATAAATTCCAACTATCTCTTGTTCTTTGAAACCACAATAACGGGGAAGACTGCTGACTTGGCAATGGTCCAGAAGACAATCATTGAGACCCTCCACAAAGAGGGTAAGTCACAGAAGGTCATTACTGAAAGGGGTGGCTGCTCACAGAGTGCTGTATCAAAGCATATTAAATGCAAAGTTGACTGGAAGGAAGAAATTGGGAAGGAAAAGGAGCACAAGCAACAGGGATGACCGCAAGCTTGAGAATACTGTCAAGCAAAGCCAATTCAAACACTTGGGAGAGCTTCACAAGAAGTGGACTGAAGCTGGAGTCAGTGCATCAGGAGTCACCATGCTCATCCGCGGCATTTTTTCATGAATGACTTTTGGGACTTCACCTTGTCCATCCAATAAAGATGTTTACTGTTAGCTGCTCTCACAGCAGCAAAAATTGCTAGTCAACCATTGGAATCCTCCTCACACAATGGACAGATGAACCTGGACTGTGTATTTGTTGGACATTATCTCGATGGAACTCTCAACTTCTCGCATACATGGATCTAATGTGAAAACTGTAAATTTATGGCATTCAGCTTTTAATGTTGTGTCGTCTTTTCTAAAATCTTTGTAAAAATTATTTAATATTTATTTATTTAATATTTTATTTTATTTTATTTCTTATTATATTTTATTAATTTTTTTAAAGTCTACCAGGGGGTGGGATGGGTTGAGGTGGGTTCTAAATTTGCACAGCTGCTTTTTGTTTTATACTATTGTTCCCAGAAGAAAATTCAATAAACAGTTGTTAACAAAAAAAAAAAAAAAAATTCACCACGCTCAGACGTCTTCAGGAAAAGGGCTACCAAGCTGCTTCTGAAATAGAAACAATGTCAAATGCATCTTACCTGGGCTAAGGAGAAAAAGAACTGGACTGTTGCTCAGTGGTCCAAAGTCCTCTTTTCAGATAAAAGTAAATTTTGCATTTCATTTGGAAATCAAAGTCTGGAGTCTGGAGGAGGACTGGAAAGGCACAGAATCCAAGCTGCTTGAAGTCCAGTGTGAAGTTTTCAAAGTCTGTGATGATTTGGGGTGCTGTGACGTCTGCTGGTGTTGGTCCATTGTGTTTTATCAAGTCCAAAGTCAATGCAGCCGTCTACCAGGAGATTTTGGAGCACTTTAATTCAATTCAAGTTTATTTGTATAGTGCTTTTCAGGATACAAATCGTTGCAAAGCACTGTATAGAAAATTAAGTTTCTACAATATATTTAGTAGTAGCTTATCATTGGTGACTATGTCAGTTAATGTACATATGGCAGAAATGTATGGAAAAATCAATTAAAGACATAATCAAACAGACGATGAACACTATTAACAGCAATTATTATATGTTGAAATCAAACTTAGAGCAAGATTTGGTAGTTCTGTATGTTGTTTCAGGGTTGGCATCGTCTGAGGTCCTCTGAGGGGTTGGCATCATCTCTTCTCAGGTGTTCTGGATCCAGACTGAAGCTTGTGTAAATCCTAGTTACCACGGGATGTCAATCCCGTGGCAGAAACAGAGAAACAAAAAGAGACATAATTAGCGTAGCTGCTGTTCCAACCAAGTAAAATTGATTTGTTTAACCCAAGCTAAAGAATATTAATGTGCATTTGATCAGATATAACTGCAGTACAAGATTATGAGATGCATTATTTGAAAGCTTGACCAAAGAGATGTGTCTTTAGTCTAGATTTAAACAGAGAGAGTGTGTCTGAACCCCGAACGTTATCAGGAAGGCTATTCCAGAGTTTGGGAGCCAAATGCCAAAAAGTTCTACCTCCTTTAGTGGACTTTGCTATCCTAGGTACTACCAAAAGTCCAGAGTTTTGCGACCTTAGGGAGTGGGATGGATTGTAGCGTGGTAGAAGACTAGTTAGGTATGCAGGAGCTAACCCATTAAGGGCCTTATAGGTAAGTAATAATATTTTGTAACTGATACGGAACTTAATAGATAGCCAGTGCAGAGACTGTAAAATTGGGGTAATATGATAATATTTTCTTGATCTGGTAAGTACTCTAGCTGCTGCATTTTGGACTACATGTAGCTTGTTTATTGAAGATGCAGGACAACCAGCTAGCAGTACATTACAATAGTCCAGTCTAGAGGTCATGAATGCATGAACTAGCTTTTCTGGATCAGAAACAGGTAACATGTTTCGTAGCTTGATAATGTTTCTAAGATGGAAGAATGCTGTTTTTGTAACACGGGAAATATGATTTTCAAAAGACAAGCTGGTGTCTAATATAACACTCAGATTTCTGACTGTAGAGGAAGTAACAGTACATCCGTCTAGTTGCAAATTGTAATCCAAGAGATTCTGTGTACTGTTTTTTGGTCCAATAAGTAATATCTCTGTCTTATCTGAATTTAATAGGATAAAATTATTGGTCATCCAATCTTTTACATTTTTAACACACTCTGTTAGCTTAGATAATTTAGAAGTTTCATCTAGTCTTGTTGAGATATATAGTTGAGTATCATCAGCATAACAGTGGAAACTAATCCCGTATTTTCTAATAATATTACCAAGGGGCAACATGTATATTGAAAATAGCAGAGGACCTAGGACAGATCCTTGTGGTAATCCATACTTTACTGGTGAAAACTGAGATGACTCCCCATTTAACCCCCTGGGGTCTGAGGTGATTTTGGGGCCCTTGAGATGTTTTGACATGCCCTGATATTTGTGCTTATTTCAGCTACTTAAAACATACTATTGACCAACATGTAATTTGTTTGTATTCAGCACAAACTGTGCTACAATAATATGTGACCCTGATGGATGTACATGTTTGCATTTTTTAGAAAAAAAATATTATGCGTGGTTAGTAAGTTTTGGGGGAAAAAATGTAGCTGAAATAAGGCCATAAAACCCACACTAAATAGTTCTGAATAAGACTTTTGAGTAATTAGTCTTGTAGGCTAGAATATTTACTTCAAAATTATGTGAAAATCATTCTGCTTACTCATTCACAGAAAACAATATATTGATTTAAATTTTTAAAGACATGTTTTGTGATTGAAAGCCAATATGCGAGGGAGTGGCAATGGCCCTGAATATTAAGTGATTCTCCCCTGAGAGACAAAGGGCCCTCCCCTAATGGCCCCTAATGGCCCATCAGTGTGACTGTGACTTTGAGGCAGGTAAGACAGAATGTGAGGAGACTGAAAAAATGGGTTGTTTAAATTATTTGTATTTTATTTACAACACAGTATAATCAAAACATACATAATGAAGGTCAAAGACACATTATGCACACTGACCACAGAGATGTGAACAGACTTTGAGTCATTCCTGCAACAGATTCTGTCCAACAAGTGAAACAAGTAAATCATACCTGATATTTATGTGTGTTATTTAAGTGTTTCTGCTTCTTTCCATGGATTCAAGAAGAAAAAAAAATATAATCAGTAGTCAAGGAGCTTGTTTTACCATAGAATATCAGTGTAGTTGAACATCTGATGTTGGTACAGCGCTCTCAGAGGAAAACAGTTTGAAGAAAGTCATCAGGATTCATCTGTGGTTCAGGTACCTGATTCACTAAAATACAAACAACCAAAAAAAAAAAAAAAAAAAAAAAAAAAAAAACATTTGTGAGCATGTTAATATCAGGAACATCTGTAGGTTTTGTAGCCATAGACTCACGCATGCTTTGTATTATCATTAAAAAAAAAGACATTTTATATCTGAGAAACTAATTATTATTGTTTAGCATGTTATTAAAATCTATTTCTGAACAGAGTAGGCTATTAATAATAAACATGTTCTAAACATACTTAGACTCGTAGCATTGATCATGTTACAGTGTACACTCATATTACTTTTATTGTTTTATATAGAGCATGAAAACATCATCGCGCCGTAATCAATTTAAATACAATGAATTGCCTTTCATATTCAAAATGTTTTACTCGATTTCAAACATTGTAGTCAGGAATTATAGTTTGGGAAAAACCCAACTATGATTTTGTTGTCATATAGCCTAGTATGTATGATTTTATAGTAGCCTATGATATGATTCTGTAGCCATAGACTCACACATGCTTTGTACTATAAAAAAGGATATTTTACATCTGAGAAACTAATTATTATTGTTTAGCATGTTATTAAATTCTATTTGTGAACAGAGTATTAATAATAAACATGGTCTAAACATTCTTAGATGCCTAGCATTCATCATGTTGTAGTTTGGGAACAACCTAACTAGTAAATGTGTTCTTGTTTATGTCACAATAACACGTTAACTAATGCAAAAAAAGAAACATTACTTACTCATCAGATTGATCTTCTCTTCTGGATGAAATCTTGTTCTTCTTTTGAGGGAAATCCAGCCTTTACTCAGCGCGTCTTCTTGCAGAAACGGACAGTAGCCGCGATGAAGGAACTCCTCACGCTTTGTTTATGTTGGGCGTTTACATGAGCACGTGTCTCACGTGGATATTTACATATGAACAGCGCGAGCCGCGAGGGGGCGGGATTGCATTAAAGATAATGAGTTAGACAGGAAAGACTGAACATCGTGTTGGTTTCATACGGATTACTTTATCACAGAATATTTGTTTTCGATAAGACTTACTTCATTTAAAAGTAGACACTTCAAGCTTTCTATAGCTATAACTCCCATGTCTCCGTGTTGAGATTTCGCCGAGTTACAGTTCATTTTAGTGACGCGTTTCTAAAAGCAGCTCGCGGAGACGGCGAAGACAGAGAGCGCACCCTGTTTGTTTTCTGTTTTCCAAAACCACAACATTTTGTTTTTATTGTGAGTGTACCCGAAAAAAATAGATACTTCAAAGTTTCAATTGATGTATAACACTTATCTGTATGACCAAAATCGACGGAGTATTTTTAGTGTCTTTCACACTGATAAGAAAAAAAATGAGCCTGTCTCGCCTGCCGACCCCAGGGGGATAACCACCAGCTTGAATGGTTTTGGGAAGTGGCCTAAAGATAACGACGAGTTAATAATTAGGGATGCACGATATTATTGGACCGACATCGGAATCGGCCGATAATGGCTTTAAATGTAAATATCGGCATTGGCCCGATATGAAGAATTATGCCGATATGTCTTGCCGATAAGAGGAATATGTTAACTTACATGTGCTCAGGGTGTGCTAGTGATTAGATCACGTCAGCAGAGTGGCTAAGGCTGCATTTACACTGCAAGTCTTAATGCACAGATCCGATCTTTTGACCATATCCGATTTTTTGGCCCGTCTGTTTACATTCACTTTAGACACGACTGGTATCCGATATCTGTGTTTAATTTCCACCCAAAAGGATTGTCTGCAGTGATCGCTTTACCATGCACATGATAGACCCTAGGGTTTTAAATGGCCATGCTATTAAAATTATTTATATAATTCACGTCAAATGGCCATTATTATATGTCCGCATGGACAACGGCTTGTCATGGATGTTTTTCAGCACAAAATCTGACTGAACGGATAAAGACCGGAAAATAAAGGTAATTTTAATTTGTTAGACTATTTTATCTACAGCTTGTTAGAGGTAGAATTATTTAGTGAAATAAAGATGATATTTATTGAAATGAATTCGAATGAAGGAGAGAGAGAGAGAGAGAATGAACGAAGGCATGCATGCACCCACGTGCGAGCGAGCCATTGTGAAGCATTGCAAACAAGCTTGTCGGTTTAATTACAAAAACTGCTAAATTCACCTCATTGCTGAGAAATATATGTAGCTTTTAGCTGTTGTATTTTCAAAATTCACGGGGCGGGGGCTGAAAACCAGCTCAATAAAAAGCGAAAGCATACAGCACGTCGGAATTAAAACGCAATTAAAAATATCTATGAGCAAACGTGTCGCCCTGGCATTGGGAGTTCTGTGGAGAATCGGATATGTGTGTTTAGCCGTAGGTCGGATGTCCAGATATCGGATATGTGTCTGATTTAAAACCACATTTGGAAACGTCTCAGATCGGATACGAAAAAATCGGATCTCGTGCGGATTTTTGTGTTTACACGTGTGCATCAAATTCCGATCTGTGTCAGATGTGGGCAAAAGATCGGATTTTTTCTGCCAGTGTAAACGCAGCCTAATTCTTGAAGCAAAGTTTTGTCTGAATGATGATTAGATTGACTGTTTTGGATCGCTGCATTTAATCTGTGAAAGCACGTACAGAATGACGCGTTTGGTGTGTGATAGTGTAAACAGAAAAAGCACGTGCAGTGGCGCCGGCGGCAGCCTCCCCCGGGTCCTAATGCCCGATCAGTAAGGAGTTTTAATTTGTAGGAGGCGCTGTTGGCCTACTTCTAATTAAATCAAAGTAAAATAGCATATACAAATAACATTTAGACTGTGTTTGTGATTAAATTAAGCAGTAATTGATGTCATAAAATAATGAGTATGTTTTGATTTAAAGGTCAGAAGCTATATCTTACATGAAAAAAAATCACAAACATGTAAATTAAATAATTTTATATATGCTGATTTATTCATTAATGTGTAATATGTTACTAGCCAAAATTAAAATATTTGCTTATTATTTCTGCACAGGCAGGACTCATTGTTCCCATTGGTCGCTTATTTGCCACTAACTTTCTCAGTTGGTCGCACGAGCACATAATTTGGTCGTATTTTATTTAATTTTTTTCCTACAACATGGGATTAATCAATGCATGCTGATGAGCTTTAATAATAGTTTATAGTTATATGCATATAGTTATATCCGGCACTTCCGAAATCCGATCCGGCACCTCATTTTGTCGGATCCCCCTCCTCACGCGCCACTGAAAGACGTTCGTGCTGACCTATAGTGCATATGATATATTTCATGAAAAATCTTCTATTATGAGCGCGCTAGCCGTACATTTGAAATAACAACATTGAGCGCGCAAAAGAAGCGACATGTGAACGGCCCCTTTTAGGCTGCTTTCACAGAATGCACGGATACACATGCGTTTTCTTTCTCAAGTTCTCAACTGTTTACATTTAAGACAAAACTGAGTGCTTTCGAGGATACTCACCAGGACGGCCATTTTTACGTCATTTTGTGTGTATTTGGCTGCTTAAGCTCAACAAACTATGAAAAATAACTCAATGAGGCGGCTTTACGCGCGCACTTTGGAGGTGACTGTGAGCGCACAGAATACAGCCTCTGGAGCGCGCGAGTACCGAATGGCTTAAAAATACTTAAAAATGTATCATTTGCACATCTTTTTAGTGACAATGCAACAATGACCTGATTAGGCAAGTGACAGTTCTGTCAACTGTCCCGAAATGTGATCGAAAGTCTTGGATCAGCGTGCAACATGTTGTTGTAGCTACAGACTAGATGCGAAGATGAGAGAGTGAAAGAGAAAGAGACAAGACGCGGTACAGCTTAATCACTCATCATGCGGTTTTCAAATGACTAATTTAATCTAATAATTTGTGTGGATTTATTTGCTCATTTAACCTACTATAATGAAAAAGTTGCAGGGATTTTCCTCATTATAAACTTGAAAGCTGCTGGAATGAGTAAAACTAGCCTATACATGCACAATCCCCCACCGAAATTCAGGACCTCATTAAATATAACTCTATTATACAGAGATTTGTGAAATAAAATTCCATGACTTTTCCAAAAGTTTTCCAGGCCTGTAAATTTCTGGTTTAAAAATTCATGGCTTTTCCAAGTTTTCCATGACCGCACGAACCCTAATAAAAGCAACTGATGCACGCTGTTAATCACTTAAGTTGGTCCACCAAGTGATTGCGAGAATGCTCCGTTACCTCTCCCTCCTCTAATCATGCCGGATCCGTTACCCTGCTTTGTTCCGGGACCTCACGATTTACAAATTAAGCACTGGTTAACGAAAGTGTTCAAAATTCATCATCATTATTTGTGATTTAAATCACATTGCTGTGTTATAACCCGGGCTTCGTGCGCTTTCACTTTCACTTTCGAGAGACGTGAGGTAAACAGCAAAGATAAAAGACTTTTCAAAATGAAAACAAAAAGAAAAGTAAAACTAAACTGGATGTTGCTGACAGGTTTAAAAGTTTATTTTTTTGTTGTTGTTTTTTTTTTATTATTATTTTTTTTTTCTCCACAAGAATGCCAACATGTTCACCTTCTCTGGTTTAAGAAGCGATCTTTTACTTTAGCTTGAAAACCAAATCCTCTGTTGCACTCCGTTGCTGACGTTGAGAGTAAAGGCTGAAGGCTGATTTATACACGACGCGTCCGCAAGTTCTACAAAACCAGGCTCTACACCCGAAGCGCTCGCGCTGAAAGCGCCTCTCTCCACATTATCAGTGAAATTTGACTCCTGCTACAATGCGTGCTGTATGGAGCAGGAGCTTTGGAGCAGTGCAGACTGTGCACTAGCACAAATGCGACCACGTCAAATTTTAACTCGCACATTCTCAAAAAACGGTCGCAGTCTAGAGCCCTGACAGGAGAGACTTGGTGTTGTTTCCAAACAAAAGGAAATAGATCGGTATCGGTATCGGCCAAAATTGAGTTGTAAAATATCGGCATATCAGATATCGGCAAAATCCAATATCGTGTATCCCTATTAATAATATTGAGAAGCGGTTCTTCTGCTACAGGTAACAACTCTTTCAGTAATTTAGTGGGTACAGGATCTAATAAATATGTTGTTGGTTTAGATGCAGTGATGAGTTTATTTAGCTCTTCCTGTCCTATAGTTGTAAAGCACTGCAGTTTTTCTTTGGGTGCGATGAATGGAGCTGAAGTATTAGATGCTGTAGAATCTACATTTGTTATTGTATTCCTGATGTTATTTATTTTGTCTGTGAAGAAATTCATAAAGTCATCACTACTAAACTGTGAGGGAATATTTAGATTGGGTGGCATCTGGTTATTTGTTAATCTAGCTACTGTGCTAAATAAAAACCTTGGATTGTTTTGGTTATTTTCTATGAATTTGCGGATATGCTCGTCCCTGGCAGCTTTTAGAGCCTGTCTATAACTGGACATACTGTTTTTCCATGCAATTCTAAAAACTTCCAAGTTAGTTTTTCTCCATTTGCACTCAAGATTACGAGTTTCTTTCTTGAGAGAATGGGTGTTACTGTTGTACCATGGCGCAGTACGTTTTCTTGAACTTTTTTCAATTTGATGGACGCAACAGTCTAATGTATTAGAGAAGATAGTGCCCATGTTGCTTGTCATTTCGTTTAGCTCATGTATATTTATGGGTACAAAGAGCAGTTGAGATAAATCAGGCAGGTTATTTCTGAATCTATCTTTAGTGGTTGGAACAATAGTTCTTCCTGGACGATAACGCAGAGCCATATAGTTAATATCAGTAATACGCAGCATGCACGATACAAGAAAATGGTCAGTAATATCATCATTTTGAGGTACGATATCTATATCAGTAAGATCGATTCCATGTGATATAATTAAATCTAGCATATGATTAAAACGATGATCGGGCCCGGTGACATTTTGCTTGACTCCAAAAGAGTTTATTAGGTCAGTAAACGCAAGTCCAATGCATCATTTGTATTATCAACATGAATGTTAAAATCTCCAACATTTAGCGCTTTATCAACAGTAACCAATAGGTCTGAGAGGAAATCTGTAAATTCTCTTAGGAAATCTGTATACGGCCCTGGCGGTCTATACACAGTAGCCAGAGTCAAGTCAAGTCAAGTCACCTTTATTTATATAGCGCTTTTAACAATACAGATTGTGTCAAAGCACTTAACAGTATCAAATTGGAGGATAGAGTGTCAGTAATGTATAATAATAAGATTAAACACTCAATTTTCAGTTAAAGGCATTTCATTATTGAATTCAGAGATGTCATTGTCTAGCTCAGTTTAGTTTAAATAGTATCTATGAAATAAAATTGACGTTAATCGTAAAAAATTAAGTGTACAGAGCAAGAGATAGGAGAGATTTCTTTTGTATATCTTATAGTGTAACATTAAGCAGAAGTATTTCGAATGAGTTAAACCTGTATCCTGTTTTCAGAGTAACACTGAGAATATCACTATATATTGTTGCAACACTGCCACCACGGCCAGTCTGACGGGACTCATGCTTATACTTTATGCTTCCATCTGCTGACAAGCTTTATGGAGATGCTGATTTCCTTTTCCAGCAGGACTTTAGCACCTGCCCACAGTGCCAAAACCACTTCCAAGTGGTTTGCTGACCATGATATTACTGTGCTTGACTGGCCAGCCAACATACCTGACCTGAACCCCATATGGAATCTATGGGATATTTTCAAGAGAAAGATGAGAAACAGTCGATCCAACAATACAGACGAGCTGAAGGCTCAATAGTGCCTCAGCAGTGCTACAGGCTGATCGCTTCCATGCCACACCTCACTGATGCTGTCATTTGTGCTAAAGGAGCCCCGACCAAGTACTGAGTGCATAAATGAACATACTTTAAAGAACTTGAACTTTTCTGTTTTGCAAATCTTAGGAAATATTCTAATATTTTGAGATACTGGATTTTTGACATTCATGAGCTGTAAGCTCTAATCATCAAAATTAAAACAAAAAATCTTTTGAAATGTTTTACTTTACATGTAATGAATCTAGAATATATGAAAGTTTCACTTTTTGAAATGTTACAGAAAAAAATGAACTTTTTCACAATATTTAGATTTTTTGAGATGCTCCTGTATGTATAGCACCTACACTCTACCTTAAACCTAACTGAAACAAATATGAGATGAAAATGCATTTTCCGTAGCAGCCATACCATTTTAGCTCCCTTCTACACATTTTAAGCTCTTTTATATTGATTTACAGTATGTTTCACAGGACTACATTAGAAAAGCCATCCATATGGAGTGGATTATGAAATGCAAACATCAAAATATATTAGTTCATAAATCACGTACTATTGTAAAAAAGTGTTGTGAGGTCTTGTATTGAGTATTGTGCAAGGAGCCATACAAAAATAAGTCTTTATTAATTAATAAACTTCCCCTGTAATCATAATGTGTATGAAATGGAATAAAAAGTTGTTGGTATTTTACTTATAGTGTTCATTTCAGCTGGAAACTGTAGTGAACTGTATGTATAGGTACCCTTTTGGAGTTTACGATATATATATATATATATATATTAGTGCTGTCAAAATTAGCGTGTTAACGCAGATGATTAATTTTTTTCAGTTTCAGCTCGCCGTGAGTATGGCGTTAGATGACGCCATGCTCAACTCTCTGTTCTGGATCAGGGCCAATTACCATCGCCCCGTAGACCTCCCAGACTCCAATGGACTAAGTTGGAGTGCAGGTATCCTCCGGTGTCTGGAGAGTGTCCGGCCCCGATCCCGAACCAGCCCGCCGGCCGCTCCTCTGTCAAGCCCGCCGGCCACGGCTCACTCAAGCCCGCTAGCCGCTCCGAAGACAAGCCCGCCAGCTGCGGCTCCCACAAGCCCACCGGCCGCTCCTCAGTCAAGTCCGCCGGCCATTCCCCAGTCAAGTCCGACGGTCGCCGCTGACTCAAGCCTGCTGGCCACCGTAAAGTCAAGCCCAGAGTTCACTCCAGTGTTGGCTCCAGCCCCAGAGTCCGCTCCGGTGCCGGCTCTAGCCCCTGAGTTGAGAGATGGCTCCAGCCCCTGACTAGAATTGAGGGATGGCTCTAGCCCCTGACCAGAGTCGAGAGATGGCTCTAGCCCCTGACCAGAGTCGAGAGATGGCTCTAGCCCCTGATCAGTCGTGAGAGGGCTGCTGTTCCCTCGTCAAGCCTGCAGAGGGCTCTTGTTCCTTAGTTTAGCCCAGGGAGGGCTCCAGTTCCTGAGTTGAGCCCATGGAGGGCTCCTGTTCCTGAGTTTAGCCAAAGACTATAGAATACCCAAGACGTGTCACTCGTATAGTTTTGAATGGGGAAAAATGCAATGCTCAATATGGCCGCTCTATCGAACGAAGCCCCACCTTCTGAGCCACAGAGCCATTCGCTAATCAGTAAAGTCAGCGCGTCACTGCAGCTGCCGTTAGAAGTCCCAGTTGCTATAGAAACAGTCAAAGCTCTGAGACGTGCGCCTAGGACTGCGCATGCACACTGGTGGGTCTAGCCTGAGAAATAAGCTTTTTTAAAGGTGATTTGAGCAAAATAAACAACATTTTTGATACAGTTGTTGCAGATTTCCTTGGTGATTTCAAATATGAAACTTAATCGTAAGCTTGGCGACTTTGGAGAATTTGATGTTTCCCCATTCAAAGAGATAGGAGCTGCACTTGCATGCCCGAGAGGTGTTTCAAAGATGGCGGCCGAGTGACATGACTTGCCTTAAAGGGACTTTGGTTTAGCCCAGGGAGGGCTCCTGTTCCTGAGTTTAGCCCACGGAGGGCTCCTGTTCCTGAATTTAGCCGAAGGAGGGCTCCTGTTCCTGAGTTTAGCCCACGGAGGGCTCCTGTTCCTGAGTTTAGAGGGTCTCGGAGCCCATAATTTTCTGAAAGGATTTTTTTTGGTGGGGGGCCGAGGACCGAGGCTACGGCCACGAAGACTGCTCTGCCATGGCAGCCTGAACTGTCTGCTCCGCCATGGCCTGCTGAGTTCCCTGCTCCACCATGGCCTCCTGAGTTCCCTGCTCCGCCATGGCCTCCTGAGCTCCCTGCTCCACCATGGCCTCCTGAGCTCCCTTCTCCACCATGGCCTCCTGAGCTCCCTGTTCCGCCATGGTTCCCCGAGCTCCTGGCTCCGCCATGGCCTCCTGAGTTCCCTGCTCCGCCATGGCTCCCTGAGCTGCCTGCTCCGTCATGGGACCCGGATCTGGTACCACCTTGGAGGCGTCCCACCCTGTCCAAGCCTGTCCTGAGGGACCTCCAAGGTGCCCACCCTCCGACCCCTCGATGTTATGTGGCGCGAGGTTGCACCTTTTGTGGAACAGTCCCAAGGACTGTTCTGTGTGTTTGTTTGGAATCCCTCATGTCCCATGTGCATTTTGATCTAGTTTTTCCTCCTGTGTTTTCCATGCCCATATTTGGTCCTTCCTGTTTCCTGTTCCCATTATGTTCTATTCATGTCAGCTGTGTTTCCCCAATTCCCTCGTTTTCTCCCTCATTACTTAAGCCCTGTGTTTTCCGGTGTCTGGCATCCGGTATTGTATGTCAATCCTCTCCCTACGTGTGTGTTCCTGCCTGTGTGAAGAAATAAAGACTGTTGATGTTAATTCTCCATCGTCTCCGTTCTCCTTCGTCTCCCCGTCTCCTGCACAGTGGGCGAAGCATGACAGTGATACTGGCCTTCAGTCATAAAAAAGATGCCATTAAACAAATATTAAAATTATTCTGTCTTTATGTTGTTTGTACATTAATTTGAAGATTGAATGTGAAATTATTGCAATATAAAAATATATTTAAAATCTTTAATGTTAGGTGAGATTAATCACGATTAATTTCAGAAAAAATGTGTGATTAATTAGTTAATCGATTGACAGCACTTCTGTTGTTATTAATTATAATTAATCAAATATTAATTGTAAATTTAAATATTGTTTCTAAACGATTGTTTTTTTCTTTATTATTATTATTACTGAACTAACCAACCTCTTCATTATTTTTCAGTTAATTCAGCTTTTATATGAGTGCAAAGCCATCATGAAACAAAATTTTTCTCTCTGTCAGATGATACAGTGTTGTAATTAACCCAAAACCCAGAGTCCAGAGTTTGAAACTAGGTCAAGGCTAGCTAAGCAAGTTTGTTAATGTTATTACCAAAAATTCTTATACATGACTGGCATTGTTTTAAGCAGATCTACCATTTTTATATTAGGAGTCCCTGAGTCAGAAAAGGCTGGCTACATCTGCAATAGATCTGAGAAATCCTTTTATTCAACATTAACACTCATGTGCCATCACGTGAATAAACCTTACAACGGACCAGTTGATCTACTGAAAACCTTTTCAAAAGACGAATGAGCAAATCTGATGCATGTGAACAGTAAAGTAATGTTTGAGCTAAGCAATAAAAAAGTTTGCTACAATGCTACAACTATTCTTTTAGCACAAAACAAAACTTATTGAGTGATTCCATCACCTGCAGGTAAATACTTCACACACAATGGAGGGGTGGGAGAATGATGAATAAATGGATGAATGAATAAAATGACATGTGAATGAGTGAATGAGTCATTGCCTTATACAGCACACACCCTATACACATGCTGCATGTGATAGTACTCACCACAAACTGCAATATATGATATAAAGAACCCATCTGAATGCTTTTAACAGAGATTTTTGAAAATTTACACTAAACCTTATAGCAAATTTTATATATGGGTTTATAAAAAAGTCAAATTCTTACAAAAATATACCCAAAATAACTGTTTTGCACATTTATATTTTGTTTTGCACAGGTATCTCATTTTTGCAAATCTAGTCAATTATATTTTGACTCTCTCTCTCTCTCTCTCTCTCTATCTCTCTCTATATATATATACACATACATAAAATATATACATAAAAAATAAGATACCCATGCAAAAGAGTTATTTTGGGTATATTTTTGTAAGCTTTTTACTTTGAAATAATAGGTATTAATTCTAAAGTATCTGGGTCACTTGAAATGAATAGAGTATTAGTTATTCAGGCTTATTTCGCTTGCTACAGATGTGATAAGAATTTCGGCGGTACAGTATCGCAAACAATCAGAATACAATGGCTGCCACAGATTCCCTGGATCCCCTTACAACCTCGACACACAGTCCACTTTCAGCTTCACACTGATAAATGCAGACAGCAATGTTCAGCATCAATTATTCACTGTCTTTCCAGCTGCTAGTTTGTGGGTCAATATGATCTTTGTCGCAAGATACTCTTTTAAACATAATTGTGATAGGAAATAAGAAAAAAAATATTTCATGTTTAACACGTATTATTGTGCAAACATTACAATAACAGGCAGGTATGTTGTAAGAAAACTTGAACTGACCTAGATGTAAAAGTTTATCACTGTGCTATTTCTATTAACTGACTTGGTTGTAATTTTTCCAACCATAAAGCTCTGAAACAGACTAAGAAGTCGTGAGTCATGTGGAGGTCTCCTGCTTTCTCTCTTACTGTTTTTCTCAACTTCAACAGTGGTGCCAAGTGGAGCATTCAAGCACTGCCAAGAGAAGTTTTCTGCTGACTGTGAGAGGAACTTGTACTTGACCTCTTCGCCACATTTCCAAGCCAGTGAAGATGTTTTTTGATTGCTCAGGCATGCTCAATGAAGAGGAAAATCCACATTGCGAAGACAGGAGAGGAGATTGACAGAGTCCAGAGGCTTTTAGATCAATGCTTTCCCCTGGAGAACCACTGACTTTTCCCATGTTACAGCAGAAAACATGTCCCTCGTTCAAGAGGAAGAACCTCAATGATTTCATTATTGGGGAAAGTGAGAATTCACTTTCAGAGTAAGTGCACTAGAAAGGCAAAATGATTCACTCTACTGTATCAGTGTTACTGGAATCAAAGTTACCGCAAAGATTATCAGGTTTTTCAAATATGAAATGGGTTAAATAGTTTATTCTTCAGATTTGAAACATGTTGACACAGTATTCTTTTGGAAGAAACCCTTGGATTGTTCCTTCAGTGCTTGTGGCAGAAATAAAAGTTTTTCCTTTATCCTCACTAGACTAGGTGAAAAATAACTGATCTGCTGCAGCACAGCTTGTTTGAAGTGACAGGAGGACCTAAGGGAAAACACCCTCATCTTCCACTTCACTGGATCTAGGGCAGGACACTCAGGTTGCATCTCATTTACATTTGACAGCTCAAACCAATCTTAAAGTTGAACACAATCCGGCCTAAAAGAAGATTCTAAGATTACCATAATTTACCATGTCTTCATCACCCCTCACTGTACCACCAAGAGTGACCATCAATAATGTTAGGAAAAGTAAAGTTAGGAAAGAGATCTGTACAAGGAAAAATTTAATAAATAGCGCTACCTTTACTTCAAGTCAAGTATCACTTGATATTACAAGAGCCTTTATTTTTTTTTTTTTACATACATACAAGTTTTATTTTTTATTAAATAATGTTAAAAAGATTAAATACTGTAACAAATGTATTGCTCATTGGAACTTCCTTGCAAGATGTTTTTAATTATTATTTATTTTTGCTTCAGGTTAGAGCTAAGATCACTGACCAACTACATTTTTCGCAGTTTACCACTGAATACAATTTTACATAAATAATAAAAAATCAATGAATACATACTTCATTTATTATGTCTTCAATTTATTTATTAATCAACACAAGAAGGATCCACTCCTTCATAATGATTTTATTTATGTTTATGGTTATGACAATATAAAACAATTTGCATTTTTGACACTGAACATGTTCATTAACTATATAACACACAGTAAATATTGAAGGTCTTTGCCAGAAATAATGCACACAGCATGCATAAATTAACAATAGTTATAAAACATTTTTTATAACATTTTTTAAACAACATGCTTCTAACTTGCATGGTCATCAAAAACCAGTTTGAACATTGCTATCAATGCTGGTCTAAAGTGTAAAAGGAGAATAATGAATGAATGACTAAATTGTTGAAACACAAACAACACGAATGGAGCACTAAGCTGCAAAACACGCCTTATAGTCAACAGTTGGATAATAAAAGGTAGAGGGTTAAAAAAAAAAGTATTGTCTGACATTTCAGCTCAATCCCTCCTAGCATGTGGTCTCATGTGTGTTTAAGGATCATTGCCAGTGGTGAGGACTGCCTTTTGCCCATATGTGAGCTGTCAGATTGAATCGCGTGCTGCTTTCTGATAGAATCTGGATGATTTAATCCCTTGGGCTACTGGCCTTTTCTTTCGGTGAAGAGATCCCTCATACCAGACACTTCCATCCCCTGGTGCCCCAAGATGGAAATGCTCATGTCAGGAAACTGCTGGTCTTTAATGGCGCACTGTTTGACTGGTTGAATTATGGGGACTTCTGCCTGATTGCCTATACTAGAGCTGGCTCTGCAGTAGATGACACAGAGACCTGTCCGATTTCATATTTGCCATTTACACCATTGCCACTAGCCTTATGGTTTTCATATACATCAGTATTGCCAAGGATCTTATAGCATGTATATACAATGCTGTGTACTACATATGCCACCAGTCACATCTGCTTGCTATTGCTGCATGGATTAGATATTTCTGTGTAATGTGGGTGTCAACTTGTTGTGTAGTGAACAGGAATGCACATCCTCATGAACGCTGGTCCAAATAATACACGGTTTCCAGAAAACATACTATATAATTAAAAACAATTGATACAGTAATCAGTATGGTGGCCATATGAGACCACTATATGTGAACCATTCATTGGTTAATTTTAATTATGACAATTCACTGAAAAGTTTTAGCATGTTAATAAATATGTTAATGTTTTTAGTCTTAGTAGACTAGATCTGCTACACACGTTGCTGCTTCAAAGCAAGTATGGACTTGCTACTGCCAGCAGATACACAGACATGATGCTGTGGACATGTTATGCTGCTGCTGCATGAATAGGCACACAAAAATCCCATAGTATATCTAGACAGGTGGAGCTGGGGGAGGTGGAGGGTTTCAGAGGAATTCTGATAGCGTGCTGCAGGACTAGCTTATAACAAACACTGAACCAGGCCATTTAAATGCTGAGCAAACAGTGTCATTGGCAGAATCAGCAGAGGCCAATCAGCTTGTGCCAAGTAGTAAATGATGCAATTGCTAGGAAATGTAGAGGAACCGCCAGCCTGTGCTGGATTTCTTAAAAACTATAAACACAGCGTTTTTGTGAGCTATGAAAATTTCTTGTGCTGCAGAGAAGAACTGCTCTTCTGACTGAGCCTGGTTTCTCCCAAGGTTTTTTTCCCACTCCATTTCTATCACCTGAATGAATTTTGGTTCCTTGCCATTCTCAACTTTAGCTTGCTTTATTGCTGAATTTAATTTGCTTCATAACTGGCAAATTTTGCAACATCAAAAAATTTTTTCCAACTGAATTTGACTCACGGTAAATAACGACACTATTGTCTTTTGTAGAGCTGCTTAAAGCTAAATTGAACTTCATAGTTTCATAATTGATGAACTTCACACAGTAATGGAACTGAACTGAACCTACACTGAACTGACTTGAATTGAATAATGTCACTATTGTTTTGTTAGAGTTTTGCTGCATTGAACACTGCTTTGAAACCATCTGTGTTGTATAAAATACTGTGTTAATAACTACCCGATCTCATGAATGTGCGTATAAATGGTACGCCAAATAAAAACGAAAACTCATGGTATAGATACGCAAAAATAGACTTTGGCGTGTATATGCTATGCGATGGGTAGGATTAGGATTGTGGGTTAGATGCGTATCATATGTACGCGAAAACTGCGTATCATATGCACGCAAAACTGCGTATTATATGCACGCCAAACACGTGTGTTCCATTTTTCAAGTCCATTTTTGCGTATTAATACCACTAGTTTTCATGAGACCGGGCTCGTTAATAAAGGTGACTTAACTTGACTTGAAGGGGCAACATCCTGCAGAGTTATCTTCAACACACCTTCCTGGAAGTTTCTAGTCACAACCAAACTCTAGATCCTGAAGACCTTTATTAGCTGTTTTAAGTGTGCTCCAGAAACACTTTTGGACACCCCTGTAATATTTGTTTTGAGCGACAAGTCCTGTGCTAACCAGCCAAACCTCAACAGCCAAAAAAAAAAAACCCAAAAAAACAAAACAAAAAAAAAACCTCAACATTTAGAAAGAAACCTTAACTATAACTTTACCAAACTGATTTAAAATCAGACCAAAGTCATATATGTTCAGGCTTCACCAACACTGGTTACTTACATTTACATTACATTTAGTCATTTTGCAGATGCTTTTATCCAAAGCGACTTACAATTGAGGAATACATAAAGCGATTCTTCTTAAAGAGGCAAACAGACACAGTAAGTGCTTGTAATACTGAGTTTCAGGCATTGTTCAAATAAGTACAAGCTAGAAAGGGGAGGAATAAATAAAGAGAAAAACAAAGTTTTATTTATTTATTTATTTATTTTTTTTACGGATTACTTAAAACCTATAGCTTCCCAATGTATACTATGTACACTAAATGCAACAAACACAACCAGGAAACACTATAATTTGAGTAAAAAATTGTTCTGATATCAGAATCAATACATTACAACCAAAATCAGGGACTTGCTAAGCTTAATGGAAAAGCAAGACTGTTTTGAAACTGCTAAACTACTACTGTCATGCTACTAAAGTTAGCTAGTAGTTAGCCGTGTCACTACTTTTTGTTAGCTACTCAACAGCACTGTACACAGCCTTATTATAGTTTTGTGTGCTTTTGTTGGATTCCAACATGTTAAGTATCAATGGCTAGTGAGGTGGACAGAGATAAAGATCTGGAAACCTCAAAGAAACTCCTTCAAAGGAAATGGTACTGAGAGCTCACTGGTTCATTGAATTAAAAGCCCCTACGTTTAGCATGCAAGATCAAACACCTAACTTCTTTCATCCACAACCATTTACCAATCCTAGGAACTTGAATTGCACTACCAGTACAAATTCATCATATTGTGATGGAAAAAATGTCTAATCCTCCAATCACTAGCATGCATATTTATAATATTATTTTATTCTAGTCCATAACCACGCAGTAGCATACCGCTGACATTCCTATTCGGGGTAAATGGTACTTTTTTCTGTGTACTTTGGCTGCCAAAAATGAGTCATTGACAGATCTCTGTACACGTTTTAAGACTGCTAATCTGCCGAGAGCACACACAATACAATGCAGACAAACAAACTGTTTAAGATTACACCATATGGACTTCTTGTCTGCCACTAACTGCTGTTGTTCTGCTCAGCTAACATTATTCAAACCCAAACTTAATTTCTGATCATGATTAGCAGAATGAGCACTCTCAAATTTTTAAGACTTGTGGATCTTGTATCTAATTTCCTAATTAAACTACTTGTATCTTTAACAATTGAGTTACACAAGTCAGAAATCATACATTCATATATCTAAACTTGGTTATTCCATCAGGTTTCACCATTTGCTGATCTTTTTTCACCATTTGCTGAATTCTATCTCAAAACTTTATCCCCCCCACAGAACACAAAATGTCTAAGCTGCTCTTTTACGATGACAATGCATTGTGATCACTGTCTATAAAGTTCAGTAGCAATTTTGCATGATTTATTAAAGAAAAGTTACATATTAGTTTGGGATTTGAACCGAGACACTTGCAGGCTAAACAAAACTTTACATTTGTACATCAAAAATGAACTTGTAAATTTTAAACATTCAAAACTTTTTCTGCACAGTTGTATATCTGTGAATTGTGTTTTACGTTTGTGAAATGTAAATTACGAATATATATTTTTATTTTGTGCACATGAATTGGTTTTTGTGAATATATATATTTTTTTCGTGCATGTGAATTGGGATTCATGCGTGTGTGTATCGTGTCTGTTGTGTGAATTATTACTGAGACTAATCTGCTTCCATACATGCAAACTTTACTATACATACATGCTTAGAGAATAAAAATGTAGCTAATCTTATCTAAAATCAAATTAAATGTAATCAACTTTCAAAGGATAGTCTTCCAGCAAGTACACATAGACAAGATTCAAATTTTGTCTCCGACTGACACAGATTTTAAGGGTCTTGGTTTAATTCCTAAAAGGAGTCTCGAGAGCTGATCCCTATTAAGAGTTTTAATCTAGTGGAGCAAGACTGTAAAAACTCTGATCAAACCAAATCCTAAAAAAGAGCTAATCAGAGACATTAATACGCTCTATCTTGACTCTTTAATTTTAAGCAGACCTCCCCTGCTGTGTGTGGCAAGATGCTATCACTGAAACTCCACAAAGGCTTTACCTGAATCCAAGCTCTCAACTCAGATATGTACAGACTAACCCATCTGTATTAAAAAGGGATGATCATAAGGAAATGCCATTATATATGCTATTAAAGAGATCAATGCTTGTAAGCCCCAAATGGTCCCAACCTAAAACCTAATGGGATGAGTCCATCTGAGGTATTCTCACACATAACACATGCACACATATTACTGCATTAGTTATGTTGCTCAGTACTAAAAGATTTACCACTATTTTCCTGTGGAAAATAAAAAGTGGATGAATTATTGGAAGTAGGTGGGAATCAAGAAGTGGGAAAAACTAAATGGCAAAATTTCAGCGTTATCAATAATTTAATTCTTAGCTTCATAGTTATTCATATCAATGAGTCCAATTGATTTACAGTAAGAGTATGCTAAGTGTATCATTCCAGCTGTCCTGGGCTACATTTTCCAAAAGTTTAAGTACAGTAGATCATTAGGAACAGTGGTTTCTACAATTTACTGTATTTGGGTTGACACATTCCTGGTGGTTTGTTTATTTATTGTAATTTTAGCAATATACTGTCTGCTTATAAGCTTGAAATGATAATTCGGTATATTTATATGAAAATACTGTATTACAAATTTAAAATGTCATGTGTGAGATTCCTAGTAGCACTATGGCAGATCTTCTACACTGGATCAACATCCTGAGATCTGGTATTGTTGAGTGTGGTGGCTGAGGGTTTGTTTAATCTGTCTATGGTGGCAGCTGACAACTCTTGAATTGATGCCAAATTTTAGAGCCCTGTTGGAGAGTAAATCTGAACCCTCTTAGCAGATTATAGATGTAATTAGACATATAAAATGCCTTACTCTCTTTCATCTGCAGATGTCAAAAGAGTTTGCTTGTTAATTGATACATTAATATATCCACATTTCTTTCAGTCCTTTTCATCTTGGTTTATAAACGCACCAGCTGATTTGAATGTGATCCCATGTTTTTGAGTGGCTGTGTGCTTTTATTTAGTCTGCATGGGGGTTATAGTGGCTATATACTGATTATGGAGTTCTGTGGGACGGGTTGGAGCTCACCGTGCTTAAACAGAACTGCACAACTGGAATTGGAGTCAGTTAGTTTTGTTGATAAACTATGATGCCATACAAATGTCATTTTATATTATCTCGTTATGACTCCCACGGCTAGTCTAGTGACTACAATCAAATGAAAGAGAAATTTGTCGTTTTGCTCTTCTTATTTTTTTCTTCTTATTTCAATTCATGTTTAAAATTTTTACTGTCACTATAATGTACTTTATGCACTTAATGTATTCTTTCTTTCAATATGAACCATTACTCTAACATATGCATCTAATTATGATAAGTAATAGCTAAAAAACAATTTAGAGAAGTATGCAATGTTTAAGTTCTCATTCTAATAAAATCTAGTTTGGCATATTTTTGACTTGATGCGGGCCATGTGGCATTACAAGTAGGCAAATATAGTTAATTTAATTACTTTAAGGATTATTCATCATTCAAACAATGCTTTCTGAAGATAATACGCAAATGCTTATCTTACTTTTTGAATAACAAACAGTTTTATTCTCACAGTCAGCGCCGAGTGGAGCTGGTCTGTCTGGGTGGTCTCAGTAAACAGTAGGAGTGCTGAGGGTTTAATATGTCAAAACATGCTCGCTGAAACAGTGCTGAAGATGAAGACAGACAGCTGTTCATCCAGAATCTCTGCCTCTGAATCTCTCTGTCATGCCAAACACTTCTGAGGTGTTTCTTGTGCCATTAAAATATGAAGGTAGAGAGGTTGGTCAAAATGCACAATTTAAAAATTGGCTGCCCTTCAATACATTTGAATTGAACTGGACACACTTATAGGAAGTTGAATTTGAATAACCATAAATAATTTTATTTTGCCTAATCATGTCTATTTAGCACCACAAATTATTAGTAAATTAGAGCATTCTAGGAAATTGAGTGTTCTTTCATTCTGGTCTATACAATGAAATGTTAATTACCATTTCAAACACTATAATTATAAAATACCTTGTATGCATGACAACATGTTAATTATACACAGGTCATGAAGGATGAAAAAATAAGTTTATTTATAAAAATTGTTTTTCATAATTTTTTATTCCACTACAGTGTATACTTATATGTACTACTGGTTATCAGTTATTAGGTATTAACAGATTCTTTTATTTTTCTTATATGAAGGCCATGTTCCAAACACAGCTTTCACATAACTTCTGAATTATTTTTAATTAGATTAAATTTTTATATTTTCTGTTTTAATTTTAATTTAGTACATTTATTTATATATATATATATATATATATATATATATATATAAATATTTTGTATATATATAAATTCATTAAACATTTATTTATTTTTGGTAAATGTAGAAAATAGCATACAGAAAAATGTAAGAAGGGATAATAAATAAAATCTATACATAAGCCCTTCTTTGATTTTTCTGTATGCTATTTTCTATTTATAATTTATATATATATATATATATATATATATATATATATATATATATATATATATATATATATATATATGTATTTAAAATGTACTTATTTTTTGGTAAATTTAGAAAATAGCATATAGAAAAATCAAAGAATGGCTAAAAAAAAAAAAAAAAATCTAGATAAAAGCATATATGTATATAAATCTTTTCTATATGCTTTTATGTATACATTTTATTTTTATCCCTTCTTTGACCCAAACTTTCTGTCTTAAGATATGAAAATACACCTTAAAAGTATGAATTATTACAGATTTAAAACTATTATTTACACAAAAAAATTAAATATAAATCATTTCAATATTTGTTGTGAAATTGTTAAAATTGTCAAAATTTATGACCCATACTTGTCATAATTTCCACCAAATTAAACATGTATCTCCTAATCTTCAACATTTTGTGTACTTGTTTACCAAGGAGACTGTTTGAATACTAGTACTTCATTGTTTTTCCTCTATTTCTTTCTTTAAATTCTAATCAGAATTTTAGCTGTGTACTATTTTTACTACCTAAAAAGGCGATTCCAGTTCTCAATTCAACTCTGAATGCATAACCCTGGCAGGACATTAAACATCTCTACTGGTGTCATCATACATTTCTAATAGCAGTTAATAATCTCTCGACACAGAATCCTTTGCACTAGTTATTAATATTAAAGTAAATCTGCATGCTGAGTTTTCACAGCTAATACAGTACACATCACAACCAAACTGTGTTTAGCATCACTTTCATGTGAGTTTCCATTTTCCCATGCTCTTTTCAAAGCCTCTAAAAGTGTTGCATTTTTCATTGAACAAAAGAAACTCACAATATGACAAGCCTTTTGCTAACAACTGCCCAGCTTGTGTAGCAATGATCCAGCTGACAACCAGTCACAACAATGTGGTAGAATGGATGCCTAACCTTCATTATCCCGAGTACAAAGACGCCGCCTTGAAACCCAACATCGCTTTTAATGACACATACCATTTCAATTAGCAAAAGGGTGGATAAAAGGTACTTTGCCCTTGAATAGAGCCAAAGTTGTATGTTTTTGTGTATCTTGTAATATGATGGGATTACTCTCTCTGTGAATGAGGGGAGGGACGGTCGGAGCAGGTGGAAAACAACAGTGCAACCCTGCTACATCTGTAGCCCTCCAGGCTTGGAGACTTATCGTGCCAACAGATAATAGCGCCAGTTCACACACACAAAGACAGCACAGACGTACGGGAAATGAGAGAAACGCCTGGAAGATAAACACAGCTTCTCTCTCGCTCCTCTCTTCGCTCCTCTCCAGCTCACAGAGCTTCCCTTGTTCGGCGCAGAGAGAGACAATGAGCAGACAATTAGCAAAGACCTCTCGTCACTGCCGGAGCATAAAAGGGCGCTCCCTGAAACCCCGCTGATTAAACAATCCTAATGCACTCTGTGTTAGCGACTGTATTTGCCTTTCAGCTGCGCTGAGACTGATGTGGCCTCTGCAGACTGTAAGACACTTGAGAGTGTCAAAGGGAGAGGCAGAGAGGCCTGCACTTGCCTTTTATTTGGTGCTGTTTGTGAGTGAGAGTTGTGCTCAGGTTTGCTTCTCTCCCTACTGGGATTCATACTGGCTCTGTAGAAGTGTTTACTTTACTGTCTGGGCTTAAGAATACTTACTTATGCTTATCCTCACAGAAATAAGTCTTCGAACCAAGCGGTGACAAGTTACTGGAGAGTTAGACCTTGGTTCTTTTGCCAGTAGATGTCACTATGTACTGCAGTGCTTGTCCTCTAGCTGAGCACTTTGAGCTGATTTTCCAAAAAAAAAAAAAAAAAAAAAAAAAAAAAAAAAAAAAAAAATTAAAAGCTTGTTTCCTCATGGGGATCAAAAAATGTCCCCATAAAGAACAAGAATTTTGGATATTGCCAGATTCGTGGGTCCTCATAATGGGAGCATGGGGCACAACCTAATGTGGGGTTAGTTGTAACACACATGGTTTAAATATTTCCACACATGCTAGCATAACAAAATTTATGGTATTTACTAGTTGCCATGTCAACACTATATAGAGAAAAAAGTGTGCCAAAATTCAATTTTTTTTTCAAGATATAGCTGAATATATATTTTATCATAGGAAAAGTAAATTTCTGGCTGAAGAAAATTTTTCATCTTAGTTTTTAGTATTCATTTAAATGAGACAAATTTGAATCTCCAATCTGTTCTTTATCAGTTTAGATTTAGTTTTAGTTTAGTTTTAGTTTTTTTTTTTAATGTTTCGCTAACTAGCAGAAGACACTAACCAGTTTTAAATTCCAGTTGCACAGATGGGGAATGTTGTAACACTGCGTTACAATGTGGCACACCATTTATAAACTATGCTATTCTATGACATTAGCGATGTAATTTACACCATTTACTTTTATGAATTTTACTGAGAAACCACAAGAAACAGGTGAATAAAGACTGACAGTCAATGATTAATGTTCAGAAATTATTATTTCAGGAAATGTAAATAATTTTGGCTCGTTTATGTGTCTTGTGTGTGTTGTGTTCATCTTTGTGTTTTTCTGAATCTGTTTGTTCATATTTGCCCACATTGTTTTGAACTATACTGTATAGCTGTGTGTTGCGATCAGGGCCGTCCCAGCATGGTTGCAATGTGAATTGCCAAATTCCAAAATTTAATTATTTTTCATTCCTAAAAATGCCATTATTTTATTTGAAAATGTTAATAGTTTTATTTTATTGACAAAATATTATAGTTTGTCTTGTATATTTTATTTTCATTAGATCAGATAACATTTTAAGCTGTCATATGGTCATGTTACAACGTGCCCCTCAGGTGTTACAATGTACCCCACTTATGGGGCATGTTGTCACATTTCACTTCCATTCTTTTGGGGTAAATAAAGGAAAATATATACACTGTAATTATGAAATAAAGTGACATATTTGTACTAGACAAGTGTGAAATTAATGTGGATAAAAATTATACTCTGAACCCCATGTCGATTTACACAAACTGAGAAAGTCAAAAAGTGTAAGGTTGTGCCCTGCTTTCCCCTATACCTAAATCACACACACACACACACACACACACGCATGCACGCACACACACACACACACACACACTTACTTAGCTAACTAAATGGGGACATTATATAGACTTCTATTATTTTTATATACAGATAGTTATAGATTTTATAAGCTAATCCTAACCCACACTCTAACCCTACCCCTCGCAGAAAACGTTCTGCATTTTTACAATTGAAAAAAAAAAAAAAAATCTTTGTTTACTTAACTTTTATACCAGTTTTACAAACGAGGACATCCCCAAAGGGAGGTTTTTGGAGATTTTGTCAGGTTTAGCTCACTTTTGGGTTCAAATTTATCCCCAAAATATGGTTAAGTAGGTACACACACACACACACACACACACACACACACACGCACACACACACACACACACATACACACACACACATGTTGGGTTTCCATGTTTTATGGGAACATAAAGCATAGGCATAATGTTTTTTTTATTTTTATTTTTTTTTACGGTATTATACTATATTATCCTTTTTTTACTATACAAACTGTATTTTCTATACACTTACCCCAAACCTGCACCTAAACCTGCACCTGCCCCTCACAGAAAACTTTCTTGATTTATACATTTTGAAAAAAAAAAAAAAAAAAAACTTTACTCTGTATTATTTATAAGCTTGTTTCTTCATGGGGGCCTAAAACGTATCCACAAGGTCAAAATTTACTGGTATTATTATACATGTGGTTGACATTTGGTCCCCATAACATAGGAAATACCAGGTACACACACACACACACACACACACATGCATGCACATTTACATGAATGCACATGTCCTTACTGTACGTGTCTATTGCTTGTATTGTTCTGTTTTGTCAAAATCTAAGCACTGATATTGACAGTAAGTCTTGTACTGTCTTCCAATTAATGCTCTTAACCAAAATTAGACAGCCAGTCAAGTCCCTGCATGGTGTCCATTTAAATGGACAATTGTGAATTGAATAAAAATGTGATAACACTTTATTTTACAGTGTTCTTGTTACACGTTATATGTTTGTACTGTAGTAATAACAGTAAATTATGCATATTTACATGCAACTAATCCTAAACCATACCTTAACCCTTAAGTACATGTTATTAATTAATATTACTCAGTACTTAAATGTATAATTACACTGTAACAAAGGTACCTTAATATAAAGTGTTAGGGAAAATGTAATAATAATACTTGACTAAAACAGTTCTTGAAGAAAATTATTTGTTTTCCATTTTGGATCTCCTGGAATAAACATCATGGGTAAATATTTGGGTGCTTGTGTTTCATCACTTCATGACTTTTTGCCTGTCATTTATGTTGTCATGAAGAGAACAGTCATATTGAATTTGGATGCCTACTAAAATCCACTGCAGTGCACACCATGCACCATGTTCCCTCAACTGCAATATTTTTTTAAAAAGTATCATAACATCATTTTTATATATACATTGTCTGATCTTCAAATCACTTGAAATGACTCAGTGTTCATTATCATTTATTCACTTAACCACCTTTCAACATTCAAAAATATTTTTGAACTTCATGGCATTATGTGAAAAAAGTACAACATTTTTCAATTTCGTGGATTAGAACAAGCTTGTGTTATCTTCACGAGTATGGTGACATTTAGCTTTGGCAAATGAGGAAGGGATTACTGGGGATTGACTCAGGTACAGGAGGTAGTTTGGATAATCTGATGAGATCATCTGTGTTGTTTGACCTGCTTCTCACAGGTGACTTTACAAGGGTCTACAGCTTTGAGCACCCACTCGATCTGCCTCAATTACACAACTGCTCTGTTGTCGGTTTTCTTGAAAGTAGGGTATAAGCAAGTTGGCTTGATATTTTGTTACCAAATACAATATGAGACTATTGTATTTGGCCTAAAACAATGCAAGTTAAGTTTAATCAAAAGATCATGTTACAATGTAAGTGAATGGAGCCAATCTGTTATATCCAAATTTACAACTTTGTTTGCATGACAATGTAGCATCTAAAACCCTAAATCGATCGTAAATATAACAAGCAACTTTATAGCTCAAATGATGTTTAGTAATGTTCTTTTATAAATTTATAAGCTTCACATTCATTTTTAAATCCTCCAAAATTTGGCCGAATTTACTTTTATTGTAAATGCCTTGTCATAACCTTGATATTTGCTTTTTAAAGAACACATCGGATGAGTTGTTGTGTTATTATTTATGTAGTTTTTAGTTGAATACACTTCAAAGTTAGTGTTTCAAATTAAAGTTATTTCAGGTAGTTGCCAAGACAATATAATTCTAATTTTCATTTAGTTTTAGGGTTTTTTTTTTTTAATCTAATATTTATATTATATTTTATTTTATTTCTGATTTATTTAGATTAACAAAAATGTTTTAATCTTTTCAGTTTTAGTTTTAGCTGATAATAACCCTGATAAGTAATTTTTTTTCTTGTAGTAAGGAACATTATGCTGCAAAATACTGCTAATTGAGCTGAACTTGTCTTGAACCCAAAATATTCCTTGAAGACAAAATATCCACTCTGTGATTCTTCTTCCCGATTAAGGTAAGCTGCCTACCGGATAAGAAGAGTAAGTTCCCTCCTCTCAATGTCTTAGTAATCAGTCAGATAAGAACAAAAGTTTTAATCAGCATCAAAAGCAAGTAAACGCCAAATCCACCTAAAAAAACCCAGATATTTCAAACTCTGATTGATGTTAAACTGTCTTTTCAGACTAATTAGTGTTTAACTAGGCTGTATTTGGTGTTGGAAGATGGGAGGTGTTGGTGTCATCCATCGTTCCCGAAAGCACTTCAGCGTGTTTGTGCGTGCTCACACGCGTTACCTGGTTTTCTCTTTGCACACTGGCGTCACAGAGCCGAAACAAGAGGCATGACACAAAGTAAGCAAACACACTATCTCACCTTTCATCTTCGACCGTGCACATCAACAACAATTGTCACAACACAGAGGCCCACCGGCTTAAGCAGTTCACCTTAACACCCCTGTACACTAACACACAGAGGCGCAGACACACGGCTCTACGTGTTTAACTTGTGTTGAGAGAAGGACTATAACAGGGTGAGATGTCTGGGCTGTCAGTCATTCATGCCCTGCAGAGATGCAGAGGTTATCTGATAGCCGTTCCTAGTGAAAGCATAACTCGCTACTTCAGCGTGATTTTATCTGCATTGCATATCTCACATTTCAGACTGTATCTGCTAGTGTCCAGTGCTGTAGTTCAGACCACAGCCTCCTGTCCTGCAACAGGAAGAGAGCCTGCAGCAAATGCTTACTGATATATATCAGCCTCTCTGTCGCTCTCATTCCAGCGGTATGTTTGTGAGTCATGGTACATCTGGAGCCTGTATGCAGGGTCGGCAGGCCCTCTTTTATCTGTAGGGCTGATTGTGTCTTATCTTATCAAGGAGGCTAAGAGCAGGCCCTATATCAGTCATGAATTACGAACGTGAAAGGAGAGCTGCACATCGGGGAGGAGAAGTCGTCTTCAGGGGGATTTTAAACTCCCCTTTTTCTCGGTTACATTCATATATTACGATTACATTAAAAAGTCAAAGATATCACATGATTTGGAGAGTGGCACATAGTTGCAAGAAGGAAATGCAAAAATCTCAAAGAAAAAGCGTTAATCATTTAAGGCAGTAGGGTTGACATATAGTATAAGAGTTAATCTGTTTAAGAGTATAAATTTTGCCAGTTTGACAAGTTTATATAAATGTATTCCTTGTTTTAATGCTTTTTTCATATGGTTTTGAAAAATTGTTATACTATTGTGAAGAAATGTTCAAATCTAATGACTCTAAAGTTGTTATGTGGAGTAACCATATATTTTGTTACACTTTTAATACGGTGACTGTACACTTCTTAATTATTATTTTCAAAAATGCTTTTTAAATATATTTTACATGTAAAAGTCATTACTATTTATATAAATATTGCAATATATTTATTCATAAAAATCATTACATTTTTTTATTTTTTTTTTTATTTTATAACCTGAATTGTCTTGTAATAAAAACCTCATTGTCACGAGTTCTCTGTCACCAGTCACCAGCTCTGGACTCCATACCCCAGAATCCTCCCCGGCTCACACCTGTTCACAGTTACCGCAGTCATCAGCTCCAGCGAACACCAGATCCCAATTACACGAGCACGGATTGCCCGCACCTGCCTCAGCCCGTTACACTCCCTTTATCTCTGCACTCCTCTCACTACCCCAGTGTCCGATCTACCGTTCACTACCTTGAACTTTACCAGACTCCCTTGATGCTACTTACCTGTCTCTACTTACCTTTAGTTCTCCGATGACCTTCCTACGTTGCACTCCTCGGCTCCTGGATCCCGAACTCCCAACGAACCTGCACAGAAACCAAACATCAGTACACAGCTAAAACTCTTTTAACTTTACTCCGTGTTGGAATCTCACCTGTCATTGCTCCCTACGATCTTCCTCTGCCAACCTGTCAGTAAACCTGCCTTTGATTCACTTACCTGTTGTCTCCGCCGTGTATTGTGACAGAAGATCGGACCCAACAATATGATGACGGATGAGGATAAGCTGTGGGGTTTGCGGCAAGCCGGTCGGAGGTTGGAGCGGTATGTGGAGGATTTCTGTGAGCTAGTTCACCAGTTGAGCTGGCACGATGCCGCTCTTGGTGCGTTCTTTCTGCTGGGGCTGGACGATGAGATAATCTGTTGCGATCTTCCTGTCTCGGATTTTCCCCTGATCGAACTGATTAATCTCGTGCTCTTTTTAAATGGTTCTAACTTCAAAATTAATGAAGTTAAGGAACTTCCCAAGCCTCGTCGTCCAGCCCACTCAGAAGGACGCCGCGTCGCGCCAGCTCGCCTCATGCCAGGAACCCCCACATACCGCGCCAACGGCTCGGACTGCCTGCCCGGCCCCAAATACCCCCGTGTCCTCCAGGGTTCCACCCTCGTCCTCAGTCTGGAAATCCCAGCTGCCGCTGACTCAAGCCCGCTGCTGTCCGTAGTTAACTCGAGCCTACTGAAGTCAAGCCCGCCGGCGATTTTCCTGTGGCAAGCCCGCCGGTTGCGGCTCCTCCAGAGCGCCCTCCAGTGCCGGCTCCACGTAAGTGCACTCCTGTTCCCGAGTTAAGCCTAGGATGGGCTCCTGTTCCCGAGTTAAGCCCAGTGAGGGCTCCTGATTCCCCGTTCAGCCCAGTGAGGGCTTCTTTTCCCGAGTTAAGCCCAGGAAGGGCTCCAGTTCCCGAGGGAAGCCCACTGAGAGCTCCTGTTCCCGAGAGAAGCCCAGTGAGGGCTCCTGTTCCCGAGAGAAGCCCAGTGAGGGCTCCTGTTCCCGAGAGAAGCCCAGTGAGGGCTCCTGTTCCCGAGGTAAGCCCAGGAGGGGCTCCTGTTCCCGAGTTAAGCCAGGAAGAGCTCCTGTTCCTGAGGTAAGCCCAGTGAGGGCTCCTGATCCCCAGTTCAGCCCAGGACGGGCTCCTGATCCCCAGTTCAGCCCAGGGAGGGCTCCTGATCCCCAGTTCAGCTCAGGGAGTGCTCCGGATCCCCCGTTAAGCCCAGGGAGGTCTCCAGTCCCTGAGTTGAGCCCCATAAGCTCCCCCAAGTATTCTTTTGGGGGGTGGGTAGTATGGCTCCAGCCATAGAGGCTGGGGCAGGGGCTGGGGCCACGGCCTCGGAGGCAGGTCCGCCATGGCCCCCTGAGTTCCCTGCACTGCCATGGCCTCCCAAGTCTCCTGCACCGCCATGGCCCCCTAAGTCTCCTGATCCGCCATGGCCTCCCGAGCTCCCTGCTCTGCCATGGGTCCCGGAACGGGTGCCACCCTGGAGGCCGTCCATCCCCGAACTCTGCCCCTTGAGGCCTCCAGAGCGCCCACCCCCCCTCCCCATTGGTTGTTGTACGTGTGATGTCACGAGTTCTCTGTCACCAGTCACCAGCTCTGGACTCCATACCCCAGAATCCTCCCCGGCTCACACCTGTTCACAGTTACCGCAGTCATCAGCTCCAACGAACACCAGATCCCAATTACATGAGCACGGATTGCCCGAACCTGCCTCAGCTCATTACACTCCCTTTATCTCTGCACTCCTCTCACTTCCCCAGAGTCCGATCTACCGATCACTACCCTGAACTTTACCAGACTCCCTTGATGCTATTTACATGTCTCTACTTACATTTAGATCTCCGACAACCTTCCTACGTTGCACTCCTCGGCTCCTGGATCCCGAACTCCCAACGAACCTGCACAGAAACCAAACATCAGTACACCGCTAAGACTCTTTGAACTTTACTACGTATTGGAATCTCACCTGTCATTGCTCCCTATGATCTTGCTCTGCCAACCTGTCAATAAACCTGCCTTTGATTCACTTACCTGTTGTCTTCGCCGTGTATTGTGACAATCATTTCCTGATGTATGTTTTGACTATAATGATATTAATTCAGTGGAAAGGGTTTTTCAAATATTAATAAACAGTAAAGCTTATGCTGTATGTATAGATTGATTTTTTTTTTTTTTTAATGTGTTTTTTAAATAACAATGTTGGGGAATAATTAGTTACAATAATTAGTAACAGAATTACATAATTTAATTACAAAATATATGTAGTTAGGTTACACTTTATTTTAAGTCCTTATTACAGTGTAGTTATACATTTAAGTACTGTGTAATAATAATTAACTACATATACTTACTTTAGGATTAGGGTTTGGCTTAGGGTTACTTGCATGTAATTATGCATAATTTATTGTTATTATAATAGTAAGTACATGTAATGTGTATCGGACATAGTAAAATAAAGTGTTACCGGTAATTGTAATCTGTTACAGTTACTGAGAAAAAAAAATTAAATTACAGTTACTTATGAAAATGTTAACAATTACAAAGGAGGGGTTACATCTGAATATTTTCACGCACATGCAAGTTTGATTGATTTCATTCCCAAATTGCATTGACTGCTCTAAAATATGAGACACCAATGTTTCAGGAGTTTAGGACACAGAATAGGACACGTTTATTTGATAAATGTTTTATTTCCTATTTAGGTCTATGTAAATGCTTTCTTTTTTATGATTAACTGTTTTTTTTTCCCCAAGGAATTGTTAGATGCCAGTGTTTCATGTTATAGCTATGCAAAGATTTGATTTCAAAAACAGTATCATAGCTATTAAACTATATCTTATGATTTTAAATCTCTTTTACCCTCAGAAAGATCTCAAAGTAAAAAGAGGCGCTAAAGTTTGATTTTGTGGTGGATGTGATTTAAAATTAAATTGTTATAATCTTAATACAAGTGATGAAGGATTTTGAAAGTCTGAAAGTAATCAGTACTGAGTATTACTGTAAGGTTAACCTTGTCTGCTTTAAATGTTTGAAAATGATTAACAGTTTAGAAAAATTTAGAAAATTAAATTTCGAAAAGGATTTAAATGTAATCAGTTACATTACTTTAATAATGTAATTAAAATAGTTACACTACTTATTACATTTTAAATAGGGTAACTTGTAATCTGTAACCTATTACATTTCCAAAGTAATCGTCCCCAACACTGTTAAATAAATATGTGACCCTGGACCACAAAACCAGTCATAAAGGTCAATTTTTAAAAAAAATCTGGAATCTGAGGGTGCAAAAAAAAAAAATAAAAAAAAAATTCAAAATGCTAGGAAAATCGCCTTTGAAGTTTTCCAAATGAAGATCTTAGAAATCCATATTACTAATCAAAAATTACGTTTTGATTTATTTACAGTAGGAAATTTACAAAATATCTTCATGGAATATGATCTTTATTTAATATCCTAAAGATTTTTGGCATAAAAGAAAAATCGATTAATTTGATCCATACAATGTATTTTTGGCTATTGCTACAAATATACGCATGCTACTTAAGACTGGTTTTGTGGTCCAGGGTCACATATAATAAATAGCATCACTGACCCCTAAACTATCTGAACTTAAGGTCCAGGGTCTATACCAGGCCAAAATTTCCTCACCTTGAGGGGATCACACACAGTGGCTGGTTGAAATCTGTGTCAGATGGGAGCAGCTTGCATGAAGCTGTTAGGCCGTAAGCTGTGGCTCATCCCTCAGATAAGAGCCTTCTTAAGCCAGGGATGAGGCAATAAATCCTTTAGTTTGACTTCATGCACCAACTTTAGGTGATCACCAAGTAACTGTGGTCAGATAAGCTGCAGGTATCTAAGAAATGCCTGCCCCTGTGAAATGGGACAGGTCACATGCCTGCATGTAACCTTACAAGCAACTGCCTTCTTAGTCTGACACACATGGTTTAGACAGCTATGTTAACACAATTTTCAGAGTAGAACATGTATCTTCTAAAGACTATATGCAGTTTGTGAGTTTATATGAAGGAGTACCGTTTACTGTTCTCATTCTCTACTCATAACTTTACATGATAAACAAATCACCTTGCGTGTCATAATGGGAGGGTTTTGCCATACTAATGGAGTAGAGAGCTTTGAGTTAGCATAATGAGCTTGTCTAGCCTAACAACGGCTTATCTTCAAACAAAGTTGCCCTGACGAACTTCTGTGGCTTTCTTTAGACAAATAATCACTTTTTGCCTGATGCTTGATCCGTTTTGGTGCAGTCTTTAATCCCTGCTTCAATCTGCCTGTATCCCCATTCATCAAAAGAAACACTTAAGGAGCAAACACTTTATCTGCTGCAATACAGAGTGCTTCCTGAGGGTTCAAGGAGAGCTGAGTATCGAGTCGATATTCTCAGGTAATCCTTAGATTACCATCCCCACTTTTCTCTAACCACACTGTACAAAATGAGACACTTAGTGTGCCGCTGGCTACAGTCAATTGCCAAACACAAATTATAAAAGAGAAATTATTTTTCTATGCTATTCTAATGCAAAGATAGTAACGTTGTGGATAAAGTCCAAAGATAATTCACTTTTATGATTTACAAATACTGTTTTTGAAGAACCAATCGCCTATTGCTAGCTAACACCCTAATGAAAAATACATATGCTAAAATGTATTTGAAATACATTTATTTCATGCTAAGTATAATACAAATACATTTACGTATTTAAATACTTAAAAAAAATACCCTACAATTCTACTTTTAGTATACTAAACTGGTATACTAAAAAGCATGCTAAAGTATCCTAAACTGGAAGAACTACTGTACTTAATGCACTTTAATGTGCGGAAGTAGTGCTGGAGTCTAACTAAAGATAAGATATATAAGATTTAGTATATTTGATTGTGCCAAAGTGGAACTATTGCAAGTATACTTTATGTACACATTAAATATCTTGCATTTAAAGACCAAACTGTATTGGACAGTTTGGTGTAGTGTATAAACCTAAAGAAAAGTTTTTGAGTTTACAAAAAATATTTTAAAGAGTGTAACCAGTGTAATGGGTAAAGCTATAGAGAAGAGTTTTGCTAAACTAGCAGGACCTGCACTGTTCATGTAGTCAAGTCAAGTTCGGTTTAATGTCATTCTCATTACACGCCTTAAGAAAAAGAACAAAATCTTCAGAAAGTGGAAATCTTGGCAGCTGACTCTTTACAAAGCTATACGAACAATAAAAACCAACCCAGGCTCCTTAGAAAAACATGCCTGTGGTGACATTCCACTCAAAATTATAGTACGTTGCTTGCATTTACTAGCATTACGTTGCACTTTTTAAAATTTAATGCCATTGAATGTTCTGTTTTTCCCAAAACAGATGAATATGAATGATGCAACAGTTTATTATGCTAGTTGTTGTATGTATGGCAGTTCAAAAATTAAATGACAGGCAAGTGGTAAAACACTGAAGCTAACCAATTACGCTAACCAAACCAAATGTTAGATAAAAACACAGTTGTTGAAGCAACCATGCCATTTTAGCTGGCTTCTACAACTCTTTGAGCTCTTTCATTGTGGCTCATACCCAAGCGCTTCATATCCAAATGTACAGTGCTGTACCAGGTGAACTACCAAGCAAATTTACTACATTGGAGAAGCTGTACATATGGAGCTGGTTCTGATGCAAACATCAAAATATATTAGTTTACACATCATGCACTATGGTGAAAGTGTTTTGAGGTCATAACATAGTATTGTGCATGAAAATAAATCTTTATTATTCAATAATCCTGTAATCATAATTTGTGTAAGAAGGAATAAAATGTGTTGGTGTTCAACTGCCACTAGTGTTCATTTCAGCTAGAAACTGCAGTTAATAGCATGTAAGTGCATTTTTGGAGTTTTGCAAAAATGTTTTTCCAGTAAGCTATGGTGAAACAAAAATGCTAAATGACTAAAATGTCATATGTTTTTTAAAGCCATGTAACCATATTTTGAGTCAGCTTACTAATAACAACTTCTATGAACTTAATTTATTTAGCGGTGACTTGTGAAGAATGCAAGATTACCGGTACTGTTCGATTTCCCAGAAGGCATTGGACTCTGTCCTTTCCTGTTCTCCAGCCTCAGTTAGAATGAGTACAGGGGCTCCGTCTGGGTCTGTTTGCCCCCTCTATTCTCATTATTTACCCCATCATCTCTCAAGCATTCCACTGGATATGACAGTCCATCCCAGTGCAGGACTAACAGAGACTCCAGCAGCCATAGAGCTAATGAGCACAGCCCTGATACAATAATTTCACACAACAATCACAGTCTAACAGAGAATGAGATTATGTGGGAAATGAGCTGGTGATTTCCTTTTTAAAAATGGTTAGTACATCAACACTGATTTTGAGGTTAAGGTAATATTCCAGGTTCAGTACAAGTTAGGATTAATTTACAGTATCTGTGGCTTAATATTGATTCCCACAAAAAAAAATAACTTTGCACTTGAGGCACTTCAGTGAAAGTAAAAGGAGTTTATTTTACAGTTCTGTTCTACATGTATGTACTTTGTGCTAATTATAACAACTATAGGTATTAACCCTGAACCTGTTGCAACTGTTGAAACAGTTATCATTTTAACGCTTATTTTCATTGTAAGCGCTTGACTGTAACCCATGCTTTTTGTGCAAGTAGAAATAAATTTTTGTGGTAATCAACAATATGCCATATACGCTGTCGCTTGAACTTAATTTGTACTGAAACCAGAGAATTCCTTTAAGCTGTAAATTGTGCCTTTTCTTATGATTGTGTGTAAACAAAGTCTATGCAGAGTTCAGATTACCTGAAACTCTTTCAGCTCAGTATCTTGAACCATACCTCCACTCTTCCTTCACCCTCTCCCCCTTTAGCTCCCTTGCTCTTTAAAATGTTACTTGAACATTAGCATCACAACATTGCAATAATGGATCCACATGGAGACAGTCTCTCCTCTGTCACGCAAACAGCAGTAAGGTTCAGTGGCAGGCTATTGTGAGTCAGGTTTATTTTATATGGAACACATGTCCATTAATGACAGACACAGAGCACGCGTGGTTTGGCTGCCCACAATATTGTGGGAATGATTACAGGGGACTGGGGGAGGGTGCCTTGACATTAGCATTGCTTTTGATCATGCTGTTCACCAAGGTGGCGCTGAGGAAACTCAGAACTGATGCTGGCAAAGGTTTAGATGCTAAAAGGTTCCCACACATGGCAAAGGGAAATGGAAGCTCTTGTGTGAACCCCCAGTACAATAACTGGAGTTGGTGGGTTCCTTGGCACAAAATGAATTGTGACAATGTAATGCCAAGCTAAACAGTTGTTTTTGAGCAGCGCTGCAGAAACGTTGGTAGTTTTGCGAAGTTAGATTGCAGCTTTTGTTTAAGAGGTTAGATAAAGGTAAGCCTGAGTTCCCAAATAAAATTTACTTTGCAGTTACTTTCTCTAGAGGCACCAAAAAGCACCTTTAATACATTTCAGTTGGCTCAGATCGAACTGGTCTAGGTGCCTTCTTCAAGGGCATCGGGGTAATGGACCAGGTTAATGATCACAGTAATTCTCCTTTTCCTGGAGCACTTTTGCCTGGAATTGACTGCAACATTTGAAATGTCTAGTCTAAAATCATATTCATCAAGACACCACAGAAGGCTTTCTTGCAGGCTTTCTTTTTTAGTTTTAGAACTAAATCTGCAACACAAGTCTCAATAGCAAATAAGAATGTCTGAGAAAAGAAGAAATCTTTAAGAAATCTGGTTCATAGCTCAAATGCCAAAATATCAGAAATGCAATCACCGTATTCATGGTAGTTTCATACATTAGAACAAACAAACTAACTAAAAACAGCTTAAATAACTCCTAATAGCTCCTACTTTGATGACACTAAAATCGTAGTGTATAACCGTCAAGTTATAAGTAATACAATATTTTCCAAACACTTGTGTA
Organism: Spinibarbus caldwelli; assembly: GCA_039654775.1. NCBI lineage: Eukaryota > Metazoa > Chordata > Actinopteri > Cypriniformes > Cyprinidae > Spinibarbus > Spinibarbus caldwelli. Next base: position 14,647,348 of record CM077223.1, read on the forward strand.
TATCATAATTTTAAACATATGTTAACAACTATATATTTTTAACTATATTTTTAAAGAAATAGCTTACAACAAAATTACTTCCTGTGTACTGGTTACACCACAATGGATCATATATTAGTATTACTGAACAAACAGGGACACTGTATTTTTTAAATGATATTTTTGACTTTAAGCCCCCTAACAAAAACTTTCTTTAAAAATTAAACACATTCATCATAGTTGTGTGTTATAGTCACTGTCTGTTTGAACTGTATTTTAAATGTATTTATATTCAAATATATATCTGCAGTGCAGATACTAAATCTTTAAATCTAAATGTGTGTTTTTTACTCCTTTTGAAATGTATAACTTGTAAAGTGATGTATCTGTCTGCTGAAAATCCCATTTCTAAAAAAAAAAAAAATGTTCAGTTTGTTTCATTGGCTGTCAGGAGACAACTTCACTTTCATCGTCAATGCATTAAACATGGTTTAAAACTTGCTCTTAGATAATACTGACAGTTTCTTTGTTTCATTCAAGTTGTTGGTGCATTATTTGAAGACATTTGGACAATACCAACAACACATTAGGGCTGTCACAATATTCGATTTTTCATATCACGGTTATTGTGGCCAAAAGAATTCACGATATCGATATATCACGATATCTATAGAAACCTTGGGGGGAGAAAAGATATGAGTCAAATTATTTTTTACTTTATTGAGTTTTTCTTTTTCACCCAACAAACATAAAGATACTGATAAACACAGAGCACAAAACTCTGTCTTTCTCTGTCTTCTTTGGAGCTCCTATGAAATAACGAGAGAAAATACTGTCAAGTTCAACAGTACGATGAATAAATATTAATGGTAACACTTTACAATAAGTTGTCATTTGTTAACATTGGTTAATGTATTAACTAACATGAACTAATAATGAACGATACATTTATTACACAATTTATTAATCTTTGTTAATGTTAGTTAATAAAAATACAGTCGTTCATTGTTCATGTTAGTTCACAGTGCATTAATGTTTACAAACACAATTTGTGATTTTAATAATGCATTAGTAAATGCTGAAATTAACATGAACTAAGATTAATAAATGCTATAGAAGTATTGTTCATTCTTAGTTCACGTTAACTAATGTAATGAACTAATGTTAACTAATGAACCTTATTGTAAAGTGTTGCCATATTAACATCTAAACTGATACTTTAACTTGTGTACCCCTGTTTTAAGTTCTTTAACCCAGTGGTTCACAACTGGTTTGGCCTTGGGACCCACGTTTTCCCATGGTCATCGTGCCGCTACCCACTTATATATAAAATTATTATTATTTTATATATATATATATATATATATATATATATATATATATATATATATATATTATTATTATTATTTTTTTTTTAATTTATTTAATATTATTTTATTTTTAAACAAAGCTAATTTATTTCACAAAAACTAAGCTAAGACTGTTAAGAATATGACTAATACTGAATAAACAGCTTATAAGTTAAGACTATTAAATAGCAGTCCCAAACTAGTTTTTGTTAATACAATTAAGTTGGTATGAGCCACCACAGCCATTTAGCTAAACATATACAAGATGACACAAAGTGAAAAAAAACATGCCATTTTTGGGTTATGGAAACAACATGGTGAATATACAATACTAACATGAACTGTTAATGATACCTTCATGCAAATCCTTCCCATCTAGCACACGCAGTACAGTTATGTGATTTATCGGTACTGTACTTTTATTTCACGTGTTGCATGCTCGTAGTTTCTGCGCTTTAGTGAAGTGATATACAGCGCGGCGCCGCGTTCACGCGTGCTATAGAAGAGTGCGCGCTACGAACACTGTATAACATCTGGCAGGACAGGATAGTTCGCTTTTCTGAGGTGAGAGACTTTTTATTTCGTAACCAGTTACGAAAATAACGATAGAATAATGACACTGACATTAAACCTGTCAACATCTCATCTGACCGCAGATACTGAATCGAGACAGCGTGTTTTTCTCAGGCACTCTTTACTTAAACTGCATCTAAAAGAATTGTCAACAGCTTTCATACACGTCTTTTAAAATAAAAGTTTCGCATCAGAAAAACATTTAGAATTAGGTTTTTTTTTTTTTTTTTGTCGTTGATGTCGTTTCTTTGGCCACACACTCCCACCATTTGAGAAACGCTGCTTTGCGCTCTTTACGCTGCTTTACGCTCAGTTGCGCCGGCGCCACTGAAGTCATGCAGTAAGAGCGCTGCTAATTCAGTTTTAATGTGCGCAGATGAGGCATTAAGTGCATGGCACTGCGACCAACTTAACATTTTAGAGAGTTTAATATAGCAATATGGTCGCTCAGTTTTTCTAGATCAGTTTTAATTGTTTAACTGTTAACAGATTTGAACAAAGAAATAAAGTGCTTCTACGCACAGGCCGTATTGATTGCAAATACAAAAATAAGACGAGTAAAGAAAACGCGGGTACTTATTAAAATAATCACCCTTTACTTAAATATATGAACACAGAAAACCTCTGTTAACAGGTTAATGTAACATTTCCCATTCTATGACTAATAAAATAATTGCAACTTACTCTGTATAACCGAACATGGCTCTTCTCGGAGTAGCTGTGAGCACTGCGTCTTGTTGTTTGACAGGTGTCAGTGTTAAGGCGCAATACTGCCACTTGGAGGTCAACCAGGTACTGGCGCTGGAGTATTTACATGTCGTGTTATCATAAGAGTCCTGTTCATTATAAATATTGCGGTTATCGCCAATACCGGTATATCGTCACACACTAAATTAACACGATATCGATAATCGATGCTTTGAATATCACGGTTATCGTCAACACCGGTATATCGCGACACTCCTACAACACATTTTAAACTTTTCAGACATAGTGAATACTTTGTTTAGTAAAATTTTTCATCACTCCATAAGAGTTACACTAAAAAGTCTGGTGTAATAAACAGACAGGGATGTAAAACACAGGGGTAAGTTTACATTTACAGCAGTGTCTCCACTGAACACAGACACCCTCAACCAAACACAATGTTTGAAGCTAGCAGGTCTGAAAATCCAAGCAGTGCCGACATCCTTTGAATCATGAAGAAGACTGAAATTAAAACTGCATTTCTGATCACAGTTTACTTCACTAAAACTTTATTGGCATCTCATGTTGATTGGGGCTTCCAAAACTTACTTCTTCTTCTTATTATTATTATTAATTTATTTATTTATTATAGAGATAAAACATACTGTAACTGTTGGAACTGACTTCTGTCATCTGTTAACTTCTGTATTAATTCGCAAAATACCTGTCCCTGTTTCCCTCTTAATAACTTTTTTGTAGACAGCTACACAAAGCAGTGAAATTTAAGTTAACAAGTAATGTTTAAATTCTATCCACAGAAGTTAGATTAATAAAATTAGTTGCGTTTAAAATGTATTCACGACTGTAAAGGTGCACCAAATGATTATTTGTGTTGTGCAAAATACTGAACCCTGAACTGATGTGATTTGTAGCTGCAGTTATCTGCATTTAACCTACAATTTGTTAAAGTATTGTAGTTCTTTATTAATTGTGTCTCATTGTAAACGTCAGTCTTGCAAAGACATGCTGTGTGTAATTATACATTTGTTAAATGCTACTGCTCCGGATTAACTAGTGTATGTTTGTTTGATAATAAATCAGTTTAACTTGAACAGTAGGCTAATTAATAGTCGTTGATATAGGCTATAGCATTGTATGAGGAGTCAAAAATTGCATTATTCTCTTAATTATTCAGTAGTACCCGCACCTCGAGCGAGGCAAAAATAAAATCAACTGCTTAATCAGATTATAAATTCAACACACACTCCTCTCAACAAGATGAAAGGTTTATACATTACATTGTTTACCAGCAGAGGGCGATGTGAACTTGAAAAGAGCAATGACGGAAACTTCAGTCATAAGAGTGACAGGTCAGGCATTAAATGTATCGTCCAACGCATCAAGCACAATGATGTGCAGTCATCAAGGCTCGGGCAAAAATCGACTGTTCTTCAAACTATCTAAATTATACTGCAACATAGGCTGACTTTGCTACGTTTTTGTGATAGGCTATATTTTTATGTAGACCTAAATAAAGCTATTATAAAGTAATAAATAATGGCAGTCGGACTATTTTTGATTTGTCAATTTACCGTCCGATGCATCAGATGTAAAAAATAAATAAACTAAATAAACTAAATAAATAAAAAAACCGGCTACAAACTATCCACCTAGATATAGATTATATAGAAATAATAATAGCATAATAATAATAATAATAATAATAATAATAATAATAATAATAATAATAATAACAATAAATTCATTTTTACCACTGAGACAGTGTTTTTATATTTATTAGCATTTGTGGTAATATACCAACTGTGCAGGCCTGTAAGTTTCAAGCACTAGAAAGTTTTCGTTTGAAGGGCTCGGAGAGATAGACATGCACTCATTCTTCAGTTGTTTGGGACTCTCTCTGAGGCGGCTACTGGAGCCAAGTGATCAGTCATTGACTAATTGTTTTAGACAAACATTTTTTCTCCATGAGAGTACAAGGTCGAGAATTTGGCTCCGTTAATTGGACGTAACAGAATTTAACAATAGGCTCTCAATAAAACGATTTTTGTGATTATGGTTTTAGAAAGAGAAGAAAAGAGGTGAGGGGGCTCTCTAATTACCAGCCAGGACTCTGGAGATCCCGTCAGCCATTGTGCGCGGGTGTGCAGAGGCTGTGTGGCCGGCAGGCAGGCGACAGGCGCCGGATTGTGGACAAAGGACTGTCTGCTGCTGAGGCTGTGAGGCGTCCCTGCCGCGGCGTTTAACCCTTCCACCAGGACGGTGACACTTTTCTCGACTCTCTCTCTCTCTATCCTCCCCCACCCGGTGCATAATGGTACAGTACAAGATTAGTATATTAATACGCACCTAAGAAAAGTCCCGCGCAGAACAAACAACCAAAAAGCACAGAACAAGTCGATAAAAATAGCACAGCCTAACACAATGTGCTTTTTGAAGTTGTTGAGCGAATTATAGTGAACACAGATGGAACGTTTTTGAAGACACTGCCAACCTCTCTATGTTTCAGACATCATTATGTGATCAGACATCATTAATTATGGCTAATAAGTAGCCTATGACTTTCTTTATGAAACATTTTCAAACAGCATAATTGTATTACGATTTATGCTATTAGACTAGATAGCATTGATTGAGACCAATTATTTGTCAGAACCACTGTGTTTGATGAATAAACTACATCCCTGTGATCAACAGATGGCGCAGCTACATCAGCTTTAGCTGAAGGTAACTGCAGAACGGCGCACAACCAGTTTAATAGATACAAGTAACTACAGGCTAACCAATAGGCTGCACTAATGCATTGTATTTTGTATAGGCACGGCGACATTGTTTAGATTAAATGCAATTGTGTAGATGATATTAATTCATAAATGTCTGAATCCCAGAATCAGGCAAGGCAAAGAAGCTGTAACGTTCACACATCCTATCTAAATAATTTCAATAAGACAGTTTAGTAGGCCAGTTTAAGAATGACTTCTACAGAAAATAAAACGTTATTCTTGTAGCAGTTCATATACATAAACGCATAGTCCTGTATTTACACAAATGAATACAAAAGACTAAATGAACACTTTCGTTTTATTGAAACTGAGAAAATGCAACAAAATCGCTAAATTACCCGAAAATCCAGCACCGAGATGTTTAAACAGATAGCTCTCATAAGAGAAACTACACAATGACCTTCTCAATGCGAGATTAGAAAGAAACCTGAGTTGTCCCTGCCTATGGACCATACATTTAAACATCTTTTGTTGAATTTAGCTACAAATGAAATAGCTTTCAAATGCATCACCAGAGATTTAGATTTACAGTGGCTTTTCTTTGACGTAGCCTATCTGGCAGGATATCACAAACAAAACACATTCGGTTTCCTGCTATCAAGCGCTAGATAATATTCATATTTGTACATGGGAAAATATATATAAATGTAACAAATAGAGACCTAATAGTATTTACACACCAATGTACAGTTTTGAATAAATTAAAATCCGTCTCCTTAAGTCCATTAACCTTATTTACATACGTGTTTTACTTTTATTATTATAAATAATTAGAAAAACGGGTCCCACGTCTTTTTTTTTTTCATAATATAATTTCATCGCCAAATCAAGGGTGAATGAAATCAGCATGCTTTGTAAATCCGAAAAGTGGGAGTAACATATGCTACAGTTCTCTTCGAAATCCAGGTATGTGGCTTGTGATGATAGATAGCCTGCGGTTGATGAGGGATGTCCAATGTCCGAAACATAACTTCAACCTTCAAACAATTGTTTCACTGAAGCATAGTTACGCAATTAGAAAGAGTGAATGGTTGTGTTCGTGGGGTCACTTTGGTGAATCGCCACGGGGTGACACGTCTCTGTGTTTCTCCAGTCCGCTGACTAATCTTTGTATGTTCTGCAGTTCATTAATGGAATCCGTCCCTGAAGATTTGGGAGATCCTTTATTCTGGCCGCATCCGGTTTTATGGCTGTGGTGTTCAGATATAGGACTGCTTTCCCTGCTGCCTGATTTCGATGACTCCGACTCCGCGCTCAGAGTGCTTGGTACGCCGGTGGTAAGCAGACCAGAGCTCTGAGGAATAGACACTGGGATCTGATAGGGGTTGAATCGCAACCTTGGCCGCGTGCTGCTGAGAAAGGGGTTCCGGCTGAGGGTGGAGGCGGCGCCGCCGGCGGGGAGAGCAGAGGCCGCTGCAGCTGCGGCCGCCATGTACGTGTAAGGGTAGGGTAGCAATCCCCCAAACGGTGGCATGGAGATACCCTAAATGTAAAACAACAAGCTCTTTTAATTCATTATCAGACCGAAATGGAGAAATAAATTCGGCCTGTTAAGAAAGGTGAGAATTATAGTTCGTATATTGCAGCCAATTAGCGCGAAATGCACGTGTGTTGACTAAACGCTGCTGACAAAGAGCTTCATTTACTGCGTGATATAATAATCAAAAAAATATGTCTCCAAGCATAAACACCAATTTTCCTCGTTTAGGACTGATTCCAAATTTAATTACAGCCGACATTGTTTAACAGAACTGATGAAACAGTTTGGAAATTTAAAATTAGGAAAGAAAAATACAGATTTACAACAGATAAAACAGGGTTTGGTGGTGGTTTAAGAACTATTTTATGCTGTTTTAATATCTGGAGATACTGTTAGCAAATATTTAGACAGATTTGAAATACATTATAGGTTAGTAATAATGCATATCATAAATAATCATCATACCTGAGATGCAAGCATATGTTGTGATAAGTGGAATGGGAAAGGGTTGGGTGAGCTGGTACTTTGAGAGGAGAGGCTGCCATTCTCTAGTCCACTTGCTCCAGACATTGAGGCTAACAAGTGTCCCATGCCCATGGTTGAGAAAGCACTAGGAGTCATAGCAAACTGCCCGGGGTGAAATAAGAGTGGTTGTCCTGTACTCAGTGGGTTGAAGAAATGTTGATTGTGTAAACCAGAGAGGGCTAGGCTTTGCAAGTGACTTGCACTAAAATGTGATGGGCTTTCTGTTTGAACCATCAGAGGGGAAAAGCCATCTTTGACTGTGCTCAGGCCCACAGAGTCTGCATCCTTTTTGGAGGTATCTGATTCTTTCAAATTCCTGCTGTCCAGTTTGTCTTTCTCCAAGTTTCTGATGCTGAAGACAGAGTCAGTTTCTTTCCTTGAATCTGAATAGTCCCCTTTCTTTTCGGGGTTAGATCTGTCGTTGACTCTGTCCTCGCAGTGTGGGCTGAATGGTGATCGTGGTCTCTGGTCTGGACTACTGACTCTGATCATTCCATCATCGTGTTGGTCAAGTTCGTTGTCACTTTCATTGCAGTTTTTGTCATCTGGAAAATATAGATACATTAAGCACACCAGCTTTATTTCTTTTGATAAAACCAATGCAATTGTCCATTTGATAAATGTAGACTGTTATTTCCACTTCTTATATAACACATCAACTTGCATCTGTTTAATTACTCCCTTTGATTACACAAGAATGGATGAAATGTGTTTTCCACACTAACTACTTCCTTCCTCTGTTTTCATCCATGGCACAAGCATGACTTCATGAAACGTTTGAGATTTGGGTAGTTTGAAGGAAAATTTTTCATGAACTCTTAATGAATTGTGATGAAATTCAGATGAAAAATTAGCAGAACCAAAACATGTGCATGAGACATTCTCTATAAAACCAATATACGCTTATCACAAATCTACCAGACGCGCTTCAAGGACTAATAATTCTCATCGACTGGTTCTATAGAAATTCAGGAGGCTCATCAGCTAATTTTTCCAACTTTATACTGACATTATTAATTTAATCTGAGCATCTACAAATACTAACCACACTGACAACTATGCCTCAACAAATTTAATACAATAGTCATCATTCCATCTATGAATTAGTCACAAAATGTCATAGTTTGTTTAAGCTTAATTAAAAGGCAAAATAATAAAAAATAAAGTTTGAACCAAAGCATGGACACTTTGCTATAGGTCATATCTTAAATGAAATCTCTGGTCCTTATTTACTATTAAATGCCACAAAAGAACAAATTGTACGATAATGCTAAAAAAAACCAAAAACAAAAACAAAAAAACCCCTGAGAACATTCACAAAGATTAAATGTATTAAAATAATCCGTATTTTGTAGTAGAGGGTTCTTTCTTTTCACCTCTTAAAATGATTTTACTGGTCAGATGTTATTTAAAATAACAGACTGGGTAATCACAAATTATAGAACAATGGCTGTGCATATTTATAGTGTATGTAGCTAATTACACATGCAATTACAGCTTTCCTGTACTTGGGCAACCTGGCAGTAAACTACTTTTTCACAGGTAGCTGCAATGTATATTTTTTAAGTATACAATTTACATTACTTTGATCTGATCTAATTGTTAAATTTCAGTTATTTGTTTATTTATTTAGTTATCTTATTTTCAATATCTTCAGCTGTTATGGTATAGTGAAAATGCATAAATTCTTCTATGCTGTGCAATGTATTTTGAGCAATTAACACCAGACACTGGGAAACACTTCCAGCCAGACAGATCAAACTGACAGTAACTAAACAACCAACATCCAACTGACTGTAAACATACTGGCACTGTAAACATATTTATCAATTCACTCTATCAGTAGCTTTAACTAGTTGCTGGTTCAGCAGCAGCGTGAAGTTCATCAGCTCTCCATATAGAGAAAAAAAGGTCCGGATTTAATAAAATCTAATCTAATAACAATATCTCGAAAAAAAAAAAAAAAATATATATATATGATGATATACATTAAAATAAGTTGATCCAATGCATGGTTGTAAATTACATGCAAAAAAACCGTATGGAAAACATTTATGTTTTTTACTCTAAACATAAGAAACTTTGCACTAAATTAGGTAAAAAGATCAAATGTCATTGCAATGCATGTTTTTACCTCTGGATCTGTTGAATTTAAGTGGACTTGTTGCTGGTCCATTCGGCGAATGAACTGAATCCCTTCCAGCAGTTTGTTCGCAGGATGAGGCGTCCGAATCTCCTCCATCTCGATCTACTTTGCATTGATCATCATACATGCGCATTGACGGCAGGGCCAACTGTTTTCTGAAAGTTTTAGTGAAATTAGATATCATACCTAAATATTTGTGTTTTGTGCATATCTGATGGTTTAAAATAACCGTTCAGACACAGTACCTTTTTTCTCTTCTTCCATTCCCCGTGTCTCTGAATCCTTTTGCGAATGGATTATTATCGATTTTCAGTTGTGTTATCTAGAAAAAGGGTAACATTAGATTTATTGCATTTTTCATGCTTTCTTTGGGACAGCCTATTTCAGTTTCATAGTGCTAAATTGCTCTGGAACTGTAATACGTGTTTTTAACGAATTATCAAATAAAAAACTATATACAAATGTCATTATATCTCCACAACGGCTGATTAAATCTTTTGTTAATTAAGATTAAGTAATTCAAGTTTATAACGTTTTAATTGATAATTAATAAATTAAGTAATCCGATTACTTTTGTTTTTTCAGACGAATTCACTGACTTCACGTGATGTGGTCTACTTTCGCACCACGCTAGACTTTTCTTTTTTACGGGGTCACATTTGATTGTTGAGCATATTGTATTACTAAGCATCTCAAATTATACATACAAGTTGCACGTATCGATTGTAATTGGTCTGTAAACTTTACGTTCATAGAGCCACCAGACTCAGTGTGGCGTCATCCCAGTTATAATCAACAGATTGAATTCTATTCATGGCAATGACAAAGACAGAACGACACATAGCTAACAATAACATATAGGCTACTAAACAGAATTCTAAAACATTGGCTGCATAAAATATAAGTTACAAATAGTTTCTTTGAGCTCAATAATAATAATAATAATAATAATAATAATAATAATAATAATAATAATAATATGACAACAGACAACTGGAAAAAAAAAAAAAAAAAGAAGAAACATAAGAACTCAATTTAGGCGCTCTAGTAACTTACCTTGTCATTCTGATATGCAGTAACACCTATAAAATCGGTCTCAGGAAATACATATGTCCTGAAGGTGCTATAAGGGAGCTTCAGAATGTCGTTGGCTCTAACAATATGAAACCTGGGTTGGTATTTGTGCATCGAATTCAGAATGGTCTGAAAGATAAAAAAGTATCAGGTCAATAACAATAGGCCTACCAATCAATGGTATCAAAATGCAGTTTTAAAAAAAATGTGCACAATGATAATAATTATTATAATAATTAGAGTAGAAGGCGTTTTTCTACAGTAATAATGTTAAGAATTTTGGGGTGATAGTTGAGATACGTATCATTGTATAATTGAGTGTTTAATTTGTGTATTATTATTTTTCTTTTAACCTTGGATGGTTACTGTAATACAAAAAAATACTTTCGAAATTGTAATTTAACCTTTTTATATGTTAATAAGAACAGTGTTACATATCCCGAAGTAAAAATAAATAAATAAATAAAAATAATAATAATAAAAAAATATCTTTGGATCAGACCGTCGATCATGGAACTTAGTTTGCCGTTTGCCCCATGGCATTTAATGTTAAAGCAACTTCCCTTCCATGCTTCATTTAGGCGACAGACTGAAAACATATTAAGAATCCAATGCACCCTAAATGTCCAAACTATGTGATTGGCTTAATCTCATAATCATATTTGCTTCTTGATCACCTAGATAGCCTAACTTTAACTTTTTTATGTTATACTATCACTGAATGGAAATAACATAATAGGAACGAGCCAGTTCAAGAGAAATTCATGCAACTTACAAATCCATGTTTATCCGAAATATTGTTTGTTAGTTTGAGTTTGTGGAAAGCAACAGGCTTTGCCATCCACTGTTCACCCGTGGCCGGGCTATCCGGGTGAATGTACATTCGTTTGGGCATCTCCGGATCGGCCTTTCCAGCGACCATCCATCGAGAGTTGTGAAATTTGTACCGACAGTCGTCTGCCGCAACAATATCCATCAAAAGTATATACTTGGCTTTTTTGTCCAGGCCGTTCACGCGCACTTTAAACGGGGGAAACATTCTCCTGTGGACGGAACAGACATAACCGTATCGGTCAAAGGGCCGAATTTATACAACAAAATATTTATTTAACCTTGTAAAGACAAATGCAATACAATGAAGTAGGTCAGATACACTTTCCATTTTAACCACAAATAAATATCCTTCATATCTAGGTCGTATGGCAAAGGCTAACAGGCTATCCTATAACACAATCGTACCGGACTAAATCCTCGCTAATATTTTTAAATATTTTACGAGCATATTTATAATCAGAGGGATTCTTACTCCTTTATCCTCCTTATATTTACATTTTTTCAGGTAGGCCAAAAAAGAAGAAGAGGGGGGAAAAAAACCCCACAGCCAATTACGGCTGGGGTGTGTGTGTGTGTGTGTGTGTGTGTTTCGTAAAAAAGTAGTTCCCCTTTGTGTAGCGCAATATTTACATTGTTCAGAATCATTAACTATACTTAGCCTGTATAACAGGAATGAGTTTATTTGTGCCTTAATAACAGAACGAATCTGAATGTTATTCTAATGCTGACATGAAATCGAAATGGAGTCGTTTGTGACTGTTTAGTGCCGTTGATGTAATTCGATCAACCAAAACATAATTTTGTCTACTGCGCAATATTTCGAACTAAATTATCTAAATTTTCTATAGTGAAACATAGCATACCAAACATTTTCGAGAGTAAGTACATAAACATCGTTATCATCCAGTTATCCAAGGAAAAATAAAAAATAACACGGCCTTACCTTCCTGATTTAGTGATGACCATTTCGGTTCCAATTTTGTGGAATTGATCCCAAAGGTCCTTAGCTTCTAATGTAACTTTAGGATCGTCTTCAACATCCTCCTCTGGCTCGAGACTCTTGAAGGAGCGGAGATGAGCCGCCTGGTGGTGATGTCCGAGCGCCGCGTGTAAGCCAGCCTCAGCCGCGCCGGAGAGCGCATGATCCGCCAGCGGTTTACTGAGACCCGGCGGTAAAGTGAGCGCTGGGAAGAACGAAGGTTGAGCCGCCGCAAGGAAAGCTGACATGGGAAAGTCGGCCGGCCTGTGCGCGTGAAAAGGGTGATAAGCCATAGCGTTCGCTGTGAAAACTGGATCTCTCATCGGTGCATCCAAAAAGTCAGATGAAAATATAATATTTTAAAATAACTGCGCCTGTAACTCGCGTAAGTCCGCCTGGCTGTCGCCCTCTTACAGATGAAAGACAGTGTTGGTTTCACAATAGTTGAAGAGGACTGGTAGGAAATGGCAGTACCGTCGGGAATGTCCAGTTGCAGCACAGTGATAATATCCTTCAATAGAGCAACATTGACACTTCTGTATAGATTTACAGCTTTCCTTCTGTCCAAGCCACGACAGAAACTAAAGCAGCCCCAATGACAAGGATGCAAAAGTCCTGCGCACTGATGTAGAATTGGTAGGTTCTTCCCTGACCACTGTGTAACTGTGTCTGTCTTACATGTCCCTTCTCACTGGTTCCCCGTACTAATGAACCAAACCGTCTTGATTGCAGATTTTACGCATTCTGGACCAATTGTAGAGCTCCATAGGCGTGGTTTTGACAGCTCCAGCCAAGATCGTGAAGGGGGGGTTGGCTAGAAGGTGTCGGAAGCATTTGCAGTAAGAAAACATGTCAACAGAATAAAATATTAACCAATGACAGAGTAAGGATCTGGAAACCCCACCCCCGCATAACCTAACAGAGGAACGGTCATCTGGCTGTAGGCAGCCGGGTAAGGGAGTGCTTTTCCCGGCTAGCGTTTCATCAGTTTGACGGTCGTGTGCTTTCTTGATCTTTATGCTCAAATGTCGGACTTTAAGAAATATAGCATTATGGACATTACATTTTAAAATTACGTGTAATCAACAAACCAAAATTATTCTAATGTCGAATGAGCTGTCGCTATTTTAACGATTTTATAATACAGCAACCCGCACGCCACGGACATTCTAGTAGTAGCCTAGTTATATTAAAGAACAAATGCACTTATTATTACAACAACTTTTCCAAAGTTTGCACAATTAACTGATATTACATCGACCGGATGAAACATATTACATTTTACTTCTCTGGGCGAAATTCAGTACAACGTTGGTTGCACGGAATGAGATGCTCGTCTAAAATCAGAGCGCATTTGAAGACGAAAAGGAAGGAAGGTTTCAGCGAGATTTTTGTCCATTTTACGGATCTCCTACTGGAAGGAATAACGAGGTACTATCACAGAGTTTGGCAAAACGCGCCTTTTTTTAAATACATGCCTGGGACAAACTCAATAAATCGAGGCATGATCGGGGGTTATGTAGCTATTTTATGTAGCCAGTAAATTTAATCTGACCTCTTTCCTTATTTCTTAGAACTGTTCACGAGTAGTTCACGTTAAATCGACCGACAGGGTACACCAGAGTAACAATCTGAGTTTTAAAGCTCCATAAACTGTCGTGTACCTTTAAGAGGTTCGTCAACAGATCCATGATTAAGTGGGACTCCGTTTGTTAAAGAGCGCTTGGCGCCAGTCGGCTGGAGTCCCACAATAAGAACCTACCCCTGTCAATTCATATTTACCCCCAAATTCTCAAACAGAGTGCACCAACCCACTCAGTTCCACAAAGCTTACACGTTGAGAAAAATCCCCCCAAAATTTTTGTGCCAGCCTATTCCGCTTTCAACAATTAATTAGACCTAGTGAAAGTCCACAGATCGAAGATTTATCTCTTGTGTTTGAAACGATGTCTGATCAATTCTGGCAAGACAACTCTGAGAAAGAAACAATGAATGATTGACATTAATTCCACACACCGTTTGTTCAGAGATTTGGAAATCCGTACAGTGTCAACAGGAAATGCATTTTGTTTGATCCTTTCAGTTGACTTCTTTCATTCTCCGAAATGCTTACTGTAAAGCTCAGAAATGACTTCCTACTGAAGGACTCAAAACTGTCCTGAGAGGGAGACACAGGTTGCTTCTGACCTAATAAGCAGCTCTGCGGGGTTGAATTTATGACAGATGCAAGGATCTTGAGTTACGGGTCCAGGATTTTCAGTCAAGGGTGTATGGAAAGACATCTCAGAACAACAGAAGAAGGACATAAAATATTGTTTTGGATCATCCTGTATCGACATGTTTCGTCTTTGGTAAGAGTTCTAGCCTTTTATTAAGGGGCAAGCTTCATGTTTTCAAAGTTATGTAGAATAAATGATGAATGCAGGTGGATTTTGAATTGTTTTGAAATGTATACTGTACTCTTCAACAGCAGATGACTGTATTTAATTGATTCTTTATATTATTCTCAATATCGAATTTTAATGTATTTTATAGCGCCTTGTGTGTTCTATTTTATTAGTTATTGAACAGCAATTTATTTATAAAATATAATATTATTTATAGATAGGTTTTTGTAAGTTTATTTGTATTGGGATATATTGCAACTTATTGTATAAATCCATATATATATATATATATATATATATATATATATATATATATTAATTTTAGAAATGTGACAGTTTGCTTAGGCCTGAATGAATAAAAAATCATGAGTTACAAGGTATTTACGTATACTTGTTCGAGGGTCACAAGTGGATAGATAGAAATCAGTTACACAACTGACAATGTTGAGCAACATCGTTAACTTTAGTTTATGTACTACAATATGTTGAAAAGAGGTTTGCACAGATTAACCCCACATGAAGCAAGTTAATGGTTTTACCATGTATATACTCATCAAGTTAATTATATAAACAAAGATCCATGTAGTAGTCCAACTCATTTATTTGTTTTAGTAAATTTACGCCGAGGCCCCGCGTGCTGCAGTTGTCAATGCAGGTGTTATTTAAAGGCGAGATTTCATTCAAACGCTTTCTAATCTTTCTCTCTTTTCCGAACATAGCGTAACCGACACGAAAGTCTTGTGGAACGTATTGGCCACTCTTTGGTCTCAGGTTAAAATAACTGAGTTTAAAGAAATGTAAAAATAAAAATATATAATGTTATTTATAATCTCTTTCCCCGCCTACAGGATAGTCAGTTCTTTTCAAAAAGCTTTTGCAAATCTAAGCAATCACCATTGCACAGCATCACCCGCAAAATGCCCCAACGCTGTATTTATCCTGTGGATCAAGTTCTTGGCGCCAGACCGTTTAAGACCTGTCAAAGTTCTTCATATTTGTCCGGTTCAAGAACAGCCCAGAAGAACCCCTCCTTCACACTCTCTCCTCCGCTGTCCTCTAGTGCTGCCGATATTATAGTTAGGTGTATATTCTACAACCACATGCAATTGGAATGTAAAAATGTCTCGCTCTCTTTATTTATTTATTTATATTATTTTATTTATTTATTTAATTTTTGCTTTTTTTTTATTGGCTGATGTTTTGCAAAATGTCTGTAGGCCAAAATACTCATAAATAGCATTGTTTTAGCATGCTGTGATATAGTCTTCTATAAAAGCAAACATTATTTTTTTCATTAATTCTTTTTTATAGTATGCGTCATTTCCACACAACTGTAAGAGTCAAAACTTTTATTTTTACTTGTATTCATTAAACTTTTAAGAGATAACAGTTATTTCTCTGCGCAAGGGACTCACTTGGAGGCGCCAAAATAGGTCAAACTATTTCATTTTTCAAACTTTTTTTTTTTTTTTTTTTTTTTTGCAGAAGTCATAATACCACAAATCTTTCTGTAATGAGGGAACATGACTGATCCTATAGTTTTTTTTTCTTTTTTTTTTCTTTTTGGTGTAACTCAGACTTGGTTTTTAATGTTTTCAGTTTATTCGCGAGTCAGCAGGTGAGCTCTAATACAACAACACAAGGAGTGACTTGAATAGATACTTTGTTTTCTTTGGGGTAGAGCACAGAAAACTTAAAGACAAAGAAAATTATTTATTAAGATTTCATCCTGAATCCAAACCAAATACCAAAAAGAACAAAGGACCAGATTTAAATATCTAGAGATAAGGGTAATATAATCTAAAAATGTTCTGTTCCAGGTTATGTAAGATGTTACTTGATAAAATAGATGTGAACGTTTTCCTTATTAATATGGTTTTAAATGAGTATCTTTACGAATTATTAATACCAAAGAGCTCATTAACATTATTAACGATCATGCTACAAAGTTCTGTCAGATCATACAGCATATAAATATTAAACAACCTTGCATGTAACAATCCACACATTTTAAATTCCGACAATATCATATATAATCTACTGGAAGTGTCTAGCCTTTTTTTTCATATTCTAAACAAGCAGGTCAAGGATCAGGTCAGATTTGTTATTTTGGGGGATTTTATTACAAGTGCAAAAATATACAAGCACGAATCTATGCCTAAATTTATATTTGGAGATAGGGCTATTTAATCATTCTGATTAAATCTCTTACCAACGGCTTGTTTCCATCAATAGTAGATCAAGTAATCAATATGATTTTATAAGACGAGCACTCAATATATTTTACACACGCAAAGAAAAGAAGAAAGCAACATGAATTCTCTGTTGGCACAGAATACCATCAAATAAGGAAATCATCTTATAAAATGTACAAGTTTATAAACGTTTATAGAATTCTGTGTCACCTTTTATTCCAAAGATCATAAAATACTCTTATTCATTTAAATTGTAGGACTCATTATTTAGGTCTATAACTAATCTGCATTAATGTACACTTGATTTATAGGTGAATATTTTATAAAATACACGAATTTGAAATCAGCAACACCTATCCGATAATTAAAAAAAAAAAAAAAGTTATTTGATACCTGTTATTTGATACCTGATCTAGCGTGATAGTCCATTCGAATACACAAAAAGTGATGGACATGTACTTGCGTGACTTTGAACGTCTGTGTCTGTTCTGTGTCACACGTTTCAGTACTGCAAAAATTGCGTGTTTAAAAGCGTGTTATGGTTTTAACAATTAGGCTATGCATGCCAATGCTTGAAAAGACAGTGACTTAACTTAAGAATTTATTTTGACTACACCTAATAAAATGTGTTTGCCAGTAAAAACCCCTGTAAAAATATTTTTGTAAATCATTGTATTCTTTGAACACATTTCACCTTGGTGTCCATTCTAACAAAATATAGCCATTCGCGAAAGGCAGCACTGGAAAAAATAAAAAACAATTTCCTTTCACTAAAGGGTACAAAACTAACGACATAATAGGTATGAAAGCCATTTGCTTAGTGTATCAGAGCATTGGTGTGTGTGTGTAAATGTATATAAATTTAGAAGGAAGCAGTTTTGTTATAAGAGACATTTTGCTGTGTTAATCTGTTAAGCAAACTGTATGGAGCCAGCAGGTTTTTTTTTTTTTTTTTTTTTTTTTTCCCTGACTGATTATGGTAACAATAGCAATGCAATACATTTAGGTCTGTTGTTCCTAGCTGATAATAGCCTTTGAATTCATGTAAAATATTGCTGGCCATGGTAAAAATTTCCTTTGTCCCCCCTTTTTTTTTGATCCTCATCTGTTGGCAAGTGGTGAAAAATGTTTGGGATGCCTTAAAAAGGTCATTCTTTCAGCCAGCCTCTGGGATGAGATTCACCACTGATCAAAGGCTGGCAGGAGTGTGGGGAAGAGTCACTTCTCTTCTGGGTTGTATTGCAAGGTGAATGTATTAACTTCACAGGTCAGTCTCACCCTATATCAGCATTACACCTCTCTGAGGAACGCTCTATAGGTGTTTTTATACTGGCTGGTTAATACAAACACAGGTAACTTAGCTTGGGTTAGGCAGCAAGAATAGGGAGGGTTCATATAAGGAAATTTGATGGAAATATTGTTGTCAGAGTGGTTATGTGGTATTGAATTGGCAACAAACCCTGCTCTGTGGGAACTATCTGCTTATATTGCTTTTTTGGTGGAGTTTCATGTACACACACACTTTCTCTCCTTCTGTCTCTCTGTGCTGAGACTATATGTGTATGACAATACACTTCTAGTGTAGGAAGTGATCTCAGAGGTCCCACACAAGAGGAATGGCTCCCTGGATACTGAGGGTAATAACTCGTAATTAAAGCCATATGATGAGTTGAGTCAAGAGGTGGGGAGGACAGGTTATTGGACATTACTCGCTCTTCTCTTCTCTTCTCTTCTCTTCTCTTCTCTTCTCTTCTCTTCTCTTCTCTTCTCTTCTCTTCTCTTCTCTTCTCTAAATAGTGACACAAACAGAGACAATTTTGACACAAAATAGGAGTTAAGAGCCATAAAGTAAATATGGATAAATGATAACTATATAATTTGGTATAAGAAAATCTGGAGTTTATGCCCCTATTATGGATTTTTGAAAATTACCTTTCATGCAGTGTGTAACACAGCTCTAAGTGAATGAAAACATCCTGCAAAGATTTAAATCTGAAAGTGCACCATGTATAAAGTTATTGTCTCTCAAAAGAAAGAGTCGACTGAATCATTGAAACGAGTCGTTTTTAAAACGAGTCCCAAGCCTTTTCATGTTGACGTCAAAATGAAACATTAGCATATTGCCCGCCCACTTGTTGGTCTTTTCGCGTGGTCTGAATGAAAATGCAAATTCATTCTTTGCCACTAGGTGCCGCTTTTGGAGCGTTAAAAGCTCACAAACACTGCTTTAAAAGAAATCGACCAATCACCGGAGGGGTTTGGAAAAATGAATCGTTGAACGAATCGTTTGGGAGTCATTGAACAAATAAGGTAAAAATAAATGCATTGACCTAGCATGCATGTCAACCTGTTGTTTTGTACTCCCAAAACCAAAATATGAACCTTTCATAACCCATAATAGGAGCACTTTAAAATCTCCAACTTTTATTTTCCAATTCTTTAAGTTTATTGGAAAATAATGTGAGATCACTAGAATCTTTTTCTGAAAAACATCCGAAAAGCAGAAGACAGCAAAATGACATCAGATTGTCTAACGCTATCTCACGACCAATTCGTACGTATTTTACGAGGTGGCTAATTCGTACGACCTCACTCGTACGATTTTGTACGATTTGTCTAAACCCCAGTGACGGGTAGGTTTAGGGGCGGGGTTAGGTGTAGGTCATTCGTACAAATTCGTACGAATTGGCAACTCGTAAAATACGTACGATTTAGCAAAAATCGTATGAATTTATACGAGTGAGTTCGTACGAATTCGTACGAATTAGCCACCTCGTAAAATATGTACGAATTGGTCGTGAGATCAGGCTAGATTGTCCATTTGATCTCCATTTAATCTCACTGCTGTCTGGAAACAACTGATCTATTCAAATTAATACTTTCCAATTAATACTAATCCAAAATAGAAAATTCTGTCAGCATTTACTCAACGTCATTCCAAAATCATATAGCTTTCTTTGTTGTAGAAACCACAGAAGATATTTTGAATAATGTGCTTAAAGGACATTACGGTATCATGACATGATCACTTTTATGATGAAATAATAATTAAGTCTTTAATCACCCTTGGATCAAAACATATGTACACAGACTACATCAAATATGGCGACACGAATCTTAAACATCAACTAAATGCCAGCCTTGTGCATCCCATGACCAAAATCATGATGTTTGAGGTTGAGCTGTATGGATTAATTTCATGCTACCTTTATGCCCTTTTAGAGCTTGAAAGTTTTGGGTCTCATTGACTTTCATAAAAAGACCTGAA
This sequence comes from Spinibarbus caldwelli, assembly GCA_039654775.1. NCBI lineage: Eukaryota > Metazoa > Chordata > Actinopteri > Cypriniformes > Cyprinidae > Spinibarbus > Spinibarbus caldwelli. The sequence continues at coordinate 14,667,625 of CM077223.1, forward strand.
ACAAAATATCATCTTTTGTGTTTTATACCATGAGGGTGAGTAAATAATATCACAGTTTCCATTTTTTCATCCAGTTTTCTCTTTGAGTAAGGCCGTTTGTTTTCTTTTACAGCACAAGATTTACATGTAACTCCTTTCTCTTTCAGAAAGTCCTGACTGCCGTCAATAAATTGTATGCTGCCTGGGAAAAAGAAAGAAAAATATAGAAAATCAGAGAAAGATAACACAAAATAGGATGGAAAAGGTGTTCTGCATTTCTTCAGTCATCTACCGAGAGAACTAACAATTGGCCTGCTACATCCAGTCCCTGAATGATCAGCTCCATCTCTAGTAACATCAGAGACGAGAGCAGGCAGGAAGAGGGCTATCAATCTCGTTCGCTTTCACCTCTCCGGTCACAGTCCACACCTGGGACACATTTGACATTATGTTAGGTCACCCTGGGCTCCGATGGAGTCACTGCAAGGTCGAAACTGTAAAGTTGAAATCCCATTTGAAAGCTTAGACATCTCTGAGATTAACTTTATTTCTCTCAAAGAGGCAGATCAGATTGCACAATGGGCAGTGCACTTGTGACGAGAAGTTAACTTGTAGTAAAGTGATAGTGGGGTTAAATGTTACACAGGCTGAGGAGGACTCAGTGATTGCCCAGAGATGGGAACATGAGAGATTATATACAGTTCACGACATCAAGTATTTCTGTCAAGGCATAACAATGTTTCAACAAAAAAAACACAGTCAAGACAGAACTGCAATTTAGAAGTTTATTTATATTTAAGGAGTAGTTTTCTATCATCATTTGCACACCGCTGTGTGCTTCTAAACCGGTAAGACTTCCTTTCCTCTGTAGAAAACAGAAGATATTTTGAAGAACTTTGGTAGCATTTTAGATTAGGAAACACTATTCATCATTAACTTGCTTCTTAACATGCATATTACTAGCATATTGGCTGTTTATTAGTGCTTATAAAGAAAATATTAATGGCTTATTGTGCATGATTGCTTATTCTAGATCATTTAACCTTACCCCAAACCTAGACATAACCTTCTGGTGTTGTTCCCATTTTTTAATTTTCCCCAGTGAAATGAATGAACTATATTTTAGCTTGATAATGTTTATATATATATATATATATATATATATATATTGCATTTTGGGGGGATTTTATGGTACTAAACTATATATATATATATATATATATGGAATAGATATGATCTATTTATTACCTGTTAAATGCTTTTTGAGCATAGACCTGAAAATGAAATTTCCAACTTAGATTGTCGTAAATCTCAAATGCTTTGGAGCACAGACTTCAGTTTGTTCTCTTTTTAAAGACGACACTTAGCAGATTATTGCTGAAGTGAAAAAAAAAAAAAAACCTTTAAAAAGTCAAACTAAAATAAGTTATAGTAGTTAAGATTTGAAAAATTATGCAAAATTCTCAAAAATACTATTTTAAAGTTTTATATGAAATATGTATTTCCCCAAACATGTTTTCCTCCAAAACTGCAAGAAAATCAAAGTCACAAATCTAAACAAGTTGTGTTCTAAATTTGAGGCTGATATACTATGAGCTTTAAGTAAGATTTTGTTTGGGCACAGTACCAAACGTTTCTACTAGCTGAAATCCTTGCTATATCTGTGTATTCTACTCATTATAACTTAACACTCATGTACATGCTGCATGGACACACACGTGACCGATACCCATGCATACGGGCCGCGTATGGCTTTTTCGGTCGTAATCTGCAATGATATCATTTTCTCGGGCAAAGATCAGGCCCAGTCCCTCTCTGAGCCCCAGCTCCCTCTGGAATGTGAGTGTGGCTCATTACTCTAAAGGACTTAAGCTGATGAACACTACTAAAGACCTAAAAGCCTTTCTTGTGTGGCCTAATGCACCCACATTGTTAGACTTTTCAGACACTGGACTGCGGCTATTTGTTTTTTTTTTCTTCCCCCGAATTCCCATCAGTCTGCTAGTTTTGTGCTCAAAAAGCAAATGTAGCATTTTTTACATTTCAAGCAAAACTCACTTAGACAATTTATTCATTTACGGTGTAATTGCTTACAAACATAATGGTTTTGAGTCCAAACATCTTCAACAGTTCAGCGTACGTTTGGCTAATTTCATCCTCGTGCTGTTCACAGATGAAATGTGGTTGAGTGAAAAACTAGGAAAATAGATCGAAATCAAGAACAAGCATACTAGAATGCACAGATAAGGTCCGGCTTTAGAGCGCTCCGGTGAATAGCTATAATCTTCTTACATTTTCTGTTCTCACTTTCTGCCCCATACAGGCTGATATAAATCCGTCTGCTTTCACGTGATATCGAAATGGCTTTGTTGTTAGTAAAACTGAGACCTCACCAACATATACATGTCTGATCAAGGGAAAGCATACACCTCTTTGGCTCTTTGGCTAATCGCTTTAAGACACCCAAGCAAATCTGGTCTCAGATCAGATCTCCAGCATCCACAAGCGTTTCCCCCTCTCTCTCTGATTCAGAACACATTGCCCCAAATGAAAGCGCCGCTGTGACAGAGATACATGGAGGGCGGCATTAGACTCAAAAACTGAGCCTGAGATCAAAGGGAAACACAGGAGGCTCTTAATCAGTGAGTTGTGCCAGTGTCAAACCTGAGTGAGAGGGACTCAGGGCCAACTCGTGACTTTACCCCATCCCGTCTTGGCCATCCTCAGTGGCAGCCCACATCCACAAGCCCCTGTGCTTCCTCACCTCCCCCTCCTTTCTCTGATTTGTCATGTTGTTTAAAGTATAATCCCACCATGGTGCCCCAGCTGTCTCTGGTTAGCGCTTGCACGTCAAAATGCCGCTCTGTGGATCAGGCCGCGGGAAGATGAATCGAGCGCAAGCACTCCATCTCCATATTTTCCAATCAAGCTCCATTAGACAGGGCAAAGCCAGGAGACATCCTCACCTCCAGTGCCCTACAGCCAGATCACTGACATTCAGGATGGGGTTGTGTTACATGCTCATTAAATACAATGCAACATTTCCATCTGTCACATTAGAATTGTCTATGTGGCCAGCACAATAAAGCTGGTTCGTTACCCTTACCTTCATATTTTACCAGACCGCTGGTCTTTATAAAATGTTTAAAAGAGTGTAATGTTGTAAAGTGTGTATTTTCTTGCGTCACTTGTGTCACCAACTGCAACTGCAAAAATAAGGACTGCTTTTAGGTTTCTCCAAACTCTCCCTTTATTCTCTAAACTCTCCCTCTCGCATTTATTTGGACAAACAGATATTTCATTCGTAATTCACACTATTGATGTTGCTATATTCAGCAGGCTGGGATGCTCACACAAACAGAGTAATGTTATGAAAGCACCACACAAGTAAAAAGTCATATTTTCTCTTAACCTTGAATACATGAGAGTGTACCAGCGTTATATTAGTATCACTGATATACTGTTACAGTTTTTGTTAATATATTATTTTAATATTTAAAATTTTCACTCTCATTTTAGTTAAGATTTAAGCTGTTTTGTCAATTGTATTGTTTTTTTTTTAATAAGTCTAGTTTTTATTTATTTATTTATTTATTATTAGTTTTTATTTATTTACTTTTAGTTATTTTTACTTCAAGGTAAACTAAAGAAACATGAACAATTTGCCTTGGCAACTAGTGGAATTATTATTTTTTTTTCAGTTAATGTTTATTTTATTTCAAGTAACGATAATATTTAGTAAGGTTTTAGATTTAGTTAATGATAGATAGATTATTTATTTATTATTTAATTTTCTATTATTATTATTGTTGTTTTTTTTTAAATATCACAAATTATTCATTCATAAATAACATAACGCTTCTGAGTGACACCACACAACAGTTTACGTTTTTTGATTTGGTGCAGTGAACTAGTTTTGCCAAAATATACTTTTTTTTCCTAACACAAGATTTAAGGGAGAGAAAAAAGGTTATGTCAAACTACTTAGTGAGGTTTTCAAGATTTTACATTATGAATGAATTTTAATACAGAAGTGACAAATATGCTCAACTTGCGGTGGAAAGAAGAGGTGTTTTCAATTTATTTTTTCATTAAATGCATTTTTATGTATTTTTGAATAAATTAATAGAAAAAAATCTAAATTGGACAAGAATAATGTCTTATAAAATAAAGTATTATAAAATAATATATTAGCAGTAAAAAAAAAAAAAAAAAAAAAAAAAGAAAAAAAAAGAAAAATTCCATCACCTTTAAATGACATATTTAGCATCTATGTTTTAGTCAACACTGTTGTACCAGTAGAGGGTGTCTTCCTGCTGAGCTGTTCTGAATAATGTTTGACATTTATATACATCAAACCCTCCCTGTTTACAATGATTGGCCACATTTGAGAACCATTTCCTTGATCATGTGAGCATGGCTTTACCATCAGGCACCAATCACAAACTGAAAACAGATACATCTCATCATACTTGTTGGGAAGAGGGGAATCATTAATGAGCCTAGTAGCATGGAGCATTGTTATCATTAAATACACTTCCAGACATTGCAGGTGGAAGTGGAGGAAGTCTAGAGAGCAGGACTTGAGCCGCTTTCAATTACGCTTTAATGAAAACCCTGCTACAGCACTGCTGAAGCCCGGGGCAGGGGAACCCTGCGCTGTTGAGCCATGAGTTAAGCCAGAGACTCTGGCTAAATATCTTGTTTCCAAATCAGTCCATGAGCTCAGTACCACTGAATTGAGATCAGATCAGATACGTTACATATCTGGCTGTCAAAGTTCACATGCTTGGAATGTAATGATATTCTGCTGATGGAGGGGGCATCAAGCACTGTTAAATTGAATATGATTCATCCAAGTACTCGTGCTGTTCTGGTCTCTCAACGGCCCTAAGATGGATCAGAGTATAGGCAATACATTCATGCAATAGATTTATTTATTTATTTATTTAGGTCCAGGTATTACAGCTATTATTGACTGTAATTATGTATTTATTAAAAGGCTTTGTATTTTAAATATGGGTGTGTTTGAAACAAAAATGTCTGATGAAGGTTGCATGACTTGAAACTTTGCATTAAAATATGATTTGCAACCTTGAGCAGTGTGTGGGATTAATCTTTTGTGTGTGTATTCCTATGTTTATATGATTTACAATGGGTTGTGGTGGCATTTCATTTAATTAAATCATAAATGTAACAAAATTACTAAGGTTTATTTTATTTCATGTCTCATGGATTTTTTTCTTTTCAAGTAAAATTGTCTAGATGTTTAAATATTTTTAGTGGAAGACAATACAAATATAGTTCATAATAATGAATAAGATTTACATTTTATTCAGCATATATCCCAGTTTAGATTCAAGATGGTGACTTTCCAGTCAGGATGGCGATACACACACACACACACACACACACACACACACACACACACGTAATGGTCATACAGTAGCCTGAAACAGTCAGATTGGACCCAGAAAATAGAGGTTTCATAAATGTGACTGTAAAGAAACTACAAACCCACCACGCCCATTCCAGATGGGTTGGGAATGGCAGTCAGAAAAAGGCCCAAGTCCAGATAACATTATGTTAGTGTGACATGGCGCTCAAGCGCAGAGGCGAACCGAATCAGGATTTGATTAAGCGAGCGGGCGCAGAAAGCCCAGAGCGCAGGGCCAGGCACTCAGCCATGGCATGGCCACAACAGAGATGCATATCTATGTCGGGACACGCCAATGCAGCGCCGCATTCACTGCTATAATCAACCCAGCCTTGCGCCGGGGCAATGTGAACAGATATGTTTCCAATGCAAACAGCGTGTACTGCAAAAAGCTTACTTCATCGTTATTAGACGTTGCACAAAACAAAGGAGGGTTTCATTGCATGCTCTGCCAACCTCATCTTACATTTTGTAAAGCCCAATTATGTTTCAAAACCAATTCATAATTGCGCTCTGACCTTGTGCTTCACCAAATAAAACATCTGAATTGGTGCATTCAGGAGAAATAAAAGGCTGTTCTATCCTCAATGGTTGCTAGGGCAAATCCATCAAATTTTGAAATGTACTTAACAAGTTTAACACTTTTCATGCAATTGCTTCAAAAACGTTTCATAAGTTTTAAAATTGTAGACCTCCCCTCCTCAGGTTAAATATTGCAACTTTATGAGGATACATGTGAATGTAGTTAAATATGATCAATGTTAAACTGTTCGGTTGAATGAAATTGTAATGTTTTGATGAGCGATAAAGATCTAGCAAAGAGGGGCATATGAAAAAATCTACAGAAAGGGCCTCACAAATACGTTTGTAAAGCTATGGTTGAATGGAAAACCATATTTGGAGTAATTTACTCAATCAGAAAGCCATTATGAAACTAATTTTGATGAGCTCATTATAATTTTTACTATGGATTTAGTCAATAGTTTTTTTTATTATTAATGCAGCTTGCTTTAAAAGGGATAGTTCACCCAAAAATGAAAATTCTGTTTTCATTTACTCACCTACGTTATAACAAACCTGTATTAGTTTTTGTCTTCTGTTTAGAACTCTACTGACATTCATTGTATGAACAAAGCACAAAACAAAAACAAAGCAAAACAACAAAAAACAAATAAAACAAAACAAAACAAAACAAAAACAGTTGAAACGTTTTATAAAATATCTTTTGTGTTCAACTGAATAAAGCAAGTCATACAGGTTTGGAACAATGGAAATGAATAAATAAAATAATAAAATATTATTTATAAAATAATTATAAATAATACAAATAAAATAATTGTATTTTTTATTTTGTGTGAATTCTTTAAATGAGGGCAGGGTGTGAAAAAATGAGGGAAGTTACTATAATTAATAAAAAGATAAAACTGATAAAATGCCTTAAATGCTTTGGATAAAAGTGTCTGCAAAGTGTTTGTTTGTTTATTTATTTATTATGTATTTTTTAAATATCCTAATTGTACAACGCTTGTATTACTAGTAGTGAATACTAAATATAAAATGTATAGAAGTTAACCAAGAAAACAGAATGATCAATTCCCTATACTATCTGCGAGAGTGTCAGTATACACGATATTCTTAAAGTTTGACAATTTGTTAAATGTTATGAAATGCTAATATGATAAACATGATAATCTGACAGAATGTGTAACTTTGTCAGTTTGAGTGTGGGAATGTGATTAGACTAGAAGCCGCTCTGGACATTTGTTCATTTTCAAAATGTGATTTGTTTCGGATTTGCACGAATGAGTGAAACTTCTCAGCTTTGGAAATCTGATTACAGAAGGGCAACACGGTGGTGGTGACTGGGAAGGGATTCTCTTAATCTTCCAATTTCTCTTGCTTCTTCTCTGCCAATTTCTAAAAAACCTGTAGGTGTTCATGAAACAAGCTTATTAGTGTAGACATGTTTGCATATTCTGTATTCTACACATTAAAATCAAATGATTTTCTTCGGTTATTGCTTTGATGGTCTGTAGATTGCGATTTACAAATCCTACAAGCATTTCACGCTGCAGCCTATGTGCTATACAACCCTGCAGACGTTATCAAGGCATCTTCAAAGGATGTCAAAAAGTATCTCACACCCCTTTATAGGCCTCCTGCTCTTCCTAAACAGAAATGACCTCATATTGGCAGCTCTCTTCTGAATCCAGACCTCCGAGCCCCCACCTCCCTTCCAGCACAGACAGTAAGCATTTAACCATCTGCCACTATTTTCTCTGTCTCAGGAGAAAACAGAAACATTCACAATAGCTGAAGAGTGGTGTGGAGGAGTTGAAGTGAGTCAAATTCATGACATTGTAGTTTAATGAGACAGACGTGATTGATCATGTGATATCGCAATGTTAAAAGTACCTATCCACTGCTTTGATTTTATATGCATTCACATTTTAGCATTATCTGCCTAAAAGTGATGTTTGAAGAGTTTAATTTTACATTTAATTTCACGTCCTAAAATTCTTTTACAAAGATGAATACCTCAAAGCTTGTTGACGAAAGGTGAGCTTATACTAAATGAATGGCCTACGATTTTCATCTGGTCGTAAAACCGGCTTATTGACTTTTCTTTTTTGATACTAGCTTTCCACTTTCCACAAGAAAAAAAAAAAAAAAAAAAAAAAAAAACTGGGCTAAGAAATCCTTTAAGGAACTGGGTACTAGTTTAAACCATGTAATTTAACCATAGCAACATTAATCGACTTTATGGATTTATTTTCCCCTGTCTTATGCAACAAAACCACTAGGGGCTGGTGGTCTCTGGCCTTTGTTGGAAACCATGCTTCTCTGCCTTGCGTTGCACAGGCTCTTGTCTGGTGCTGTTTTTTTTTTTTTTGTATTTGGTTTGGACATCATACAAAGCCTTGCAACAAGACTGCATCGTTTTATATAAATACTAGAGTCATTCAAACATTAAGCTTACTTGTGGCTTTAATATAAGAAAGTATCTTTCTTTCACTGTGAGTCTTCCTTCATTTACCTTGATGTATGTATATAATGTGTATTTAATATAGCTGAACTTATGCTGTTATATAAGCCTTAATTTTTGACAGGAATGAAAACAAGGCTGTGAGGGTTAGAAGTGTAGTGTATTCAATGGATTGCACTTTTATTTTAAAAACATGGCAATTGTTCAGCATTCCGAAAAAGAAAAACTTCATAAAATATTTTTGAAAGTTACAAAATTCTATTATTAAAATCCTATGTGATCCAAGTCCAATATATTGTAAAGACTGTAAGTCTATTCTTCATAGCCTTATTTTCATCTGCATATAATTCAATATGGCATATACCCTGACTAAAGCTTATCAATACATTGTCATGATCTCATCATGAAATGCTGATGTCATCACCAGTGTTGGGGAAACTTAATTACTTTTTATGGAAAGTAATGTATTATGTTACTTTTGCGTTACTTTTTGTCATCTGGGCTGGGCTTTCTTTTATTATTTTATTTATTTATTTAATAACAAAAAACAATCAAAGAAAAAAAAGAGAGAGAGAGAGAGAGAGAGAGAGAGAGAGAGAGAGAGAGAGAGAGAGAGAGAGGGTGTCAATGAATAAATGGAAAAAGGTAACTTGTTTTGGTAACTTGTACTTTTTTTTGAAAAAGTAACTCAGATATTTTGATGTACATTTAAAAGTAATGCATTACTTTACTAGTTACTTGAAAAAAGTAATCTTATTACGTAACTCATGTTACTTGTAATGTTACCTCCAACACTGGTGATAACAAAAATTGTGTTTGTTCTGACAGCAATGTTGATTCTCACAAAAATAAAAATTAAAAAAGCAAGGCAAAAAATCAAGGTTACAGTGAGGCACTTACAATGGAAGTGAATGAGGCCAAACCTTTTTTTCCCCCCAAAAATGTGAAGCTTATAATTATATAAAAGCATTTACACTTATACTTAGGTTAAAACTATTATACATACATACGAACATACATACAAAAATAAATAAATAAATAAAGGTATTACATTGTGTACGACCTTGCAAAGAAGAAGACAGTAAGCACATTGTTTACATCTTGTGACTTTACTATTGAAACAGTGAGTATTTTAATGTTTATGGATTGGCCCCATTCACTTTCATTGTAAGTGCCTCACTGTAACCCTGATTTTTGCCTTTTTTAAAGAATGAATGCTGCCATGAAATTCATACTGACAGTTTGTTTACATCTTGTCTCATAAAAAGTGAACATTTTCAAACATGGACACATTTTATGCTCTCATTCAGGATTTATATGTCATATGCAGTATCGCCCTCTGATGAAGCCCAAAGCAAGTACATCTCAATCTCTAGCTATGACTCTCCTTTGTCATTCACTGTTTTTCGCCATTTTCCCGCTCCCTCCATCAGGTTAGCCCCAGGTTCGTCAGAGCTCACCCCCACATCTGCGATTGCACTCTTAATGTGATCAGTAATGAATTTTGTGTTACATTAAGCCTGAATAAATGGAAGGACAAGCGCAGACTACAAGTGTCCAGGAGTCCGACTTAATCTAATGACAGCCAGGCAGAGACACAACCAATTAGAGGGGCAGAGAGTGGGCCACCGCAGGCTACTGCTGGGACTGCAAATGAATAGACCAAAATCAAATCAGGGCTCTAATAGATGCGCTGCAGAGAAAGAGGGAGAGACAGTCAATGCTAAGCATATTAAAGCCTTGTGACCTCCCTACTCCCACTGCTGCTGCCTGCAAAATTTACAGTGGGCCAAATCAAAAGGCCTCATTGTTCACATATAAGAGGGGAAGACAGCACTGTGTCTCTCTAAAAGAAAAAGGAGCGCTATCTAAGTCCTAAGAACCTTCATTAAATGTCTCACTGTCTGTTCTGCTCTAAAAGTATAAATCAAATGACTAAGACACATGCTGATTTTTTTTTTCTTTAGCTCCTGCATTCGTAGATACGAATAATTGGAGTCAAAATAAAATTTTGCATATTGAGAGAAGCTCAGTAGTATCAGGGTGTTTCTTAAACTCTGGGAACTTTTATTTCCCAAGTTTGTTTTAACTTGTGCCTCGATCATTTATTTTTTGCTACATTTGAAAATGACTTTCATGTTTAGATTTTGTTTTTATTTTATTGTTACTCCTATCCCTGAGCCAGACTATTAATATTAAAACAGTACAATACAAACAAAGAAACAGACAAATAAACAAATAAACACATAAACAAACAAACAAACAAATAAATATTGTGTGAATTTTATTTACTGTTTTTTTAATTAAGACTGCAAATAAAATTAACAAATAAAATAATTAATAATTATATAAATAATTATTAATTATGAAGCTGAGTTTTGCAAAATAATGCCCAAAAAGTGATACTATTATTTAATTGTTAGTATTTATGATATAGCATTTCAAATTAATCTGCAATTATATTGCATAAATGCTACAAATTACATTTCAGTGACTGTCATTTACATTACAGAATGCTATTAAACACAATTTATGATTTAAGAAATGGTGTAAATGAAATGTTAACTACTGATGACAGTCTTGTTGCCCTGACTCTGACTGAACTCAACCCAACTCAATATGAATGTCTGTACATGCATAAAATTATTAAATAATTATATATATATATATATATATATATATATATATATATATATATATATACACACACACAGGTATATATATCCCGTCTGGCCCTGGTTGAGTTGTAGACCTCTAATTCTTACTCACCATGTTGAATGAAGGGAAAAAGACAGAGTGAAACAATGTGGAGGAGGAGAGGAAGTAGTCTGGTCTGGTGGATCACAGACCCACAGACAGCCAACAGAGATAGTATAGGATTGAGAAAAGCAGGAGGATGGGGAGAGGGGGACGTTTTGCTCTGTGGAAAGATACCTCACACATGAAACGCTGCTGGGTTATCTGGAGGAACTTTGATGTGGGGCCCAGTGGCTATCTACACCTGTGCCTGGGGCCTGGACTCCCTCAGCCACACACTAAAGCCTCAGACAGCTGGTATTACACAGGGAAAAGCCTTGAACCAGCAGGCTCTGCACACACTCCACACTCTGACAAAATGAGAGAGGGGTGGGGAACAACATGACTGCGGTATGGAGAGGCTGGAGGCTGAGAAGACACTGCTATCTCCTGGTAAACACTCAAGCAAGCAGACTGCGGGACAGCAGATAGCAGACAACTATAAAGCTGTCTGAGCATGTCGGCCGGTGATGTTGCAGAGGGGCAGCACTGTTTTTGCAGTTGTGATTCTGTCATCAAAACATAATTTGGAGAATCTTTTTGGGATCAAACAAGCATCTTCTAAGAATCAAATAAGATAAATAATCAATAATCCTACAGGATTAACTAAACGTCTACAAACATAAACTGAAAAATAGGAATTTATTTTGAAACCAATGATTAAAATTAATCAGAAGTTCTAGTTCCAACATTTCATATTAAGCATCAACTGACTCCAAACTGACTGTCCAAACTTGGACAAGTCTCCAAACTGACTGTCATACGTTGGGTCATAACTGGAAAATGGATAGACAGACACCAAAGCCACAAATTCACACTTATACCTGCATGTTCTTAATTGGCCTCTTTGATTCCATAAAGAAACTTTAACCTCCACGGTTATAGGTTCTTCACGGAATAGTGGAATGTGTTCTTCAGATTATTTAAATATTCTTTGTTTTAATAATAAAAAATGTTTCTTTTTAAGAATGTTTTACCAAAACGTCCCTTGGGGAACTCAAATTTGTTCTTCTTTGGCACTGCTGTTAAAACCCCGTTTGGAACCTTTATTTTAAAAAGCGTTGTTAAGCACGAAGCTCTACAGTGCTACGTTTCATATTTAAACATTGATCATTTTTCATAATAAACTTAATATAAATATAGCACAAATATAAAAAAAGCAATATAAATAAAACTATAATATAGACAAAAATATTGTAATTTTGATTTCTTGTTGATAGTGTAAGGTAAATGCTGTTCCATAAGCTTTAAATTGAAAAAATTAAACACTGAAGAAAAAAACAAAAAAACAACAACAACAAAAAAAAACCTGGAACATGGAATTTAACAAAGTGAGAATTTGCCAGATAGATATATAATAGAAATAGGAAAATTCCCCTCTCTGCACTGACAACAAGCCCAGTCACTCATATATTAGCATTATATTGGACTTCAAACATGTATATAATTTATAATGAAATTCACAATTTTGTGCATAACCCATGACCAGACTTAAGTTAGGGAATAAAGAGTGCTTGCTACAGTTATTTTAAGGCCTTAAGCCCAAGACAGGGTGATAAAATAAATTATCTGAATGTCAAGGTTATGAGCTGTCCGATCCCAGATGTTTTTCCTTTTCATTCTTCATGTCTCCCTTGCTCTGTTCTGATTTCCTCCTCTTGACTTCTTGCTCTTTCCCTCTCCCAAACTGTCTGAGAGTGAGTCATTGAATGCATTCCACAACTTTCACACCCAGCTTTTAAAATGGTGCAATGAAATAATAATGTGTCTCATGAGAGAGAGAGAGAGAGAGAGAGAGAGAGAGCGAGAGAGAGAGAGAGAGAGAGAGAGAGAGAGAGAGAGAGAGAGAGAGATCGCTCCAACAAACATGCGATGGCCTAGCAGTTGGTGCACATGCTCTGATGTGGGTGTCATGAGTCATGAGCCTATGCCATTTCCTGATCCTGCTCACTCTTTTCTAATTCTTGACCTATCACTAATTGTCGCTGTAAATAAATGAAGTTCCAAACGTAGGTTCGGGAGGAGCCTAATCATTCAGTCCTGTCAATCCTCATTATAATCCTATATAAGCAAGCAGCAGCCACTGCACCGTCTCAGCAACAATTCTTCTGGCATTCCTCCACCTCCCCATCCCCTCCTCTATTTCTGTTATTCTCCCTCTGTGTAGTATAAGAATGGGGGTTGAACTTGAAGCGCAAGCCAAGCCTCAGGTTCAAGCCTCCATCGAGGACAGCAAGCCAAGTTTGTTTACCATTAACCATCAGGACTGGATTGGCAGGCAAACTCATGAAAGTGGTAAAAAGCACAAATCTGATGTTCTTCACTGTAAACAATAAAGAAACAGCAAAACAGCTGTTGGCAACCAAGTAAAGGTTTATCTTAGGCAAGTGAAATTTCCACATCGATTTGGAAAGAATGTTAGCTTGAAGAGCCAAACAACAAACTATCTTTTTCCACACTATTGCTGCAATAGTACAATTCCCCCAACAGTGACTGCATTTTATGGACACCCAAACTATGACAAAATGCCTTCCACTTCAGCTACTTCAAAAGCACTCCTGCTGCATTTTTATCACGTTTTTACACTTTGAGACCCCCAGGAGTTGAAGAAGAGAAATAACATTAATTTGAAACAGTGTAAAGTCAACACCTCCTTGCAGTCCCACTGTATAAATCACGCAAGAAAAGGGAGTGTTCTGCCATTTTGAAATAACATTTATCAACTTACAATAACAGGCGTAAATTGTAATGCTCAACGTATGTGTTATTGGGTTCGATGAAGCTCCATTAGAGACGCTGTGTGCTTATTCTCATGTGGGAGGCGGGAACAGATCATCTAGTCAAGCCTTGATCTAGACCAGGATGAGACAGCAGCCTCAAGTTATAAATTTCTTGCCTTTCCAGTTTCCACCCCAAAACCCCATCGTCAACATCCGCATCATTCTGTTTTGCCAAACCTGTACTTTCTGCCAGACCTTCAATCAAACTCTTCTCTTTTCCGGTTTCGCAAAAAATCCTGGCAGCCATCGCCGCCAATAGCATTTCGTGCGATGTGGGGGTGTTAATGCGGATGTGAGCCCTCTGGATTAGCAGAATGATGGGCGGCTCACAACACGATCTCTGATCTTCAGCGCTTTCAGAGAGCTAGCTGTTAAATCATTTACACACACTCTCTCTCTCTCCTTTCCCAAATCTCTCTCTTTTTCTCTCACTTCTGTCCTTAGGCTGAGAGAGTGTGAGTAATCCCATCAACAGACATCTGTGAAAAGACTTTTTACTTACGCTCCCATTCACACAATGCATCTGCCTTTCAGCTTGCTCCCTTCACGAACACACATACACATATATGCACACCAAAGTCATCTTAGAAGCAGTATTTCGGGTATATTGAGGGGGAAGGAGGTGAGTTTGAACTCAAAGCATTAATGGTGAGGAGTGCACCCACAGCCAAGTGTTTGTTTGTTTGTTTGTTTGTGCGCGCATATGCTTGTGTGTGTTTGCGAGGATGTCTTCTCTAAGTTTTAATAGCTCTCCTCTGTGCCAAAGGGCATCACAGTGTGCTTTTAAAGTGTACAGAAGTTACACATGCATGTATGGCACCTCATGAAAGACTGTGAGAACAAAAAGCTATCCTTAGCACGTTTGACTGCAGCTCTGTTCTTGAGTTCCTGAATTCTTCAACACAAAATGAATTTTGCATACAAACCTGACCTTGCAGGGACACTGGAGACACTCGGTTAACACAAAACAAGCATTCACCAAGATAAGCTGATTCAGTCATCACTTCGTCCTCAGTCACGGTCAGTACTTGAAGAACTGCCATCTATTATACAGATCTAACCAAAGTTTGTAGGGTTTCCAATAACTAAGGACAATTTCTAGAGACATTTCAATTTCAACTTTCACTTGCACTAGATTATTCTAGTTTTTCCAATGGGCATGTTCAATGACTATTCATCAACTCAACCCACAGGACTAATTGTGCTCTTTTACCAAACTAAGTCTTTCTATCTCTGTTCTTAGGAACTGAAGCATAGATATGTATAGGTAAATACCACATTCGACCGCTCCAGACACGTCGACTGGTCTGACATCTTGGAACGGTCAATGTGTCGTCACTCACAATAAAAATCAATAAGTTTCAAGATGCCAAAACATTGCACAGCATCTGGTTGTAAAAACAGCCGAAATGTAAATTTCTGATGAAATTGGATAAACTTTCACAGGTAAGAATGTGTTGGTTTGTGTTTTTAATATTAACTCAATATTATGGGTTTTTAAACTATAGAACCTTTTAAATGTTGTGTTAGCTAACAAATTCATCTTGTATTGTGTTAGTTTAGCAAAATCATCTGCTAAAATCTATTGCAGATATAGATATTAGTACATGCGTAAAACTAAGGTTGTAGACACACAGTCAACTTGCTCTCGAGTGTTCACGGACCTGCTTTGACCATTCCAATATGGTGGGCCAACATTATCTCACAACCAATTTGTATGTATTTTACGAGGTTTACGAGAAACCTCAGGTGTGTTAGAGCAGGTTGAAGTTGAACTCTACAGGAAAGGAGTCCTTCAGGAGCAGGATTGGATACTACTGTCCCTAATGGATTACTTACCTCCACTGATCAAATTTCAAAATTTTCACTACATCCTGCTTGAGTGCACCCCTTCAATCACTTCAACAACTAGCTTAGTCAATCACCAGCATCTGTTTTGGAAGTTGATAACCAGCATCAGGTAACCAGCTTCTACAATATCAGTTGCTCATATCAGGCTTCTTAACTAACTTAACCAATAAGACTAACATCACCAATGAAGAAGGGTCTGTCTGACCAATACGTAAAATGATTAGACAGAACTTCCAAAATGATTAATCCATTCTCCAAACAATTTGTCCTTATGCCTAATGGCAATTCACTGTCTCCAAGGAGGAAACCCACACCATCACATGCACACAGAAAGGCCTCCTGGCTCAACTATAGGAACAATATTGTTGTGAGGTGACACTGCTACCCTCTGAGCCTCCATGTCACCTTCATAAATGTGGAAAAATCTTGACACTAGGAAACTGTGTTTGAATTAGAGGGAGCTGGGAAAGTTCCCCTACCCCTATAATAACAAAAACATTAAACTTGGGGGGTCCCGTTCTGTTTCATTGAGTTCAAATCTCTGTAATTATCAATATTTATTATGTTTGTTTATTTTTTTCCTTTTAGTAAGTGTGAGTTGTTAAAGTTTCATTTAATGGAAATTATATTGAAGCAAGCATATTTAATTTTACATACAGTGTGCTTCCTTCACCCCTAGTTAACTTCTGAAGGAGGTTGGGGTTGGTTGGTAGTGCACAGGGGGGACTCTCCATGAGCCCTGACACAATTCAAACACTGCGTAAAAAATGCATAAATTAGCGGAAACATGTCTAGACTGTGTAAACTAACTTATGCCTTTCCAAAAGTAATAAACACTGATTATTTTACAGGCATGAATCCTGCTCAAGTATATTCTGTTTACCAGCTAATAAGCGAGTTAAACAAAACTCAGAGTAGCTTTCGAAGATGTGATGCCACTAACCTGGCAACCATTAAAAATTCCAGTAATGAGCGGTCATTGTATTACTGCGACTACCGGAAGTTAATATAAATTCTTCAGATATATTGTGAACAGAAAGTAGGCAGTATGAAAGCAAGCTGTCTCTGTTACAACCGTACAGCCCAGCTCAGTCATTACAATCAACCGGCTCTCATGAATTCAAACTTTCTCCATGCCATCTAAGCCAGCAAGGAGTCAGGATGAGGCGACCACCAAACTCGTGTCTGAGAGTTTATTTCTCCCTCCTGTCTCCAGTGTTATGAATGAATGGGGTGGTTGGGGTGTACTAAAATTACGCAGTACCATCAATAATAAATAGTTAGCAAAAGCCTAGCGAGCTCTTGTTAGTCCTCACCCGCCCAGGCAGTAATGGCTTTTGGTGAAAGTAGTGTACACAGAAAGCTGATGGAGCAACTGCGTGTTTACGTTGAACTGGTAATGTACTCCGCAGCCACTTCAGTGGATGGCAATACTAGCACTTCACTCATCTGGACGCACTAACGGAGATTTATTGAGACCAGCTCCATCACACTCAGTCCACCAACAAATAAAAATGATTTATTAAATGGCATTATAAACAATAGCATTATTGTTCGCAGTTCAGGAGGGGAAAGGGGAAGAACGCCACCGAAACCATATGGCTTTTGTGTGTGTCTCTGTAAGTGTATGTGATGGAGAGAGCTAACGCTTGTGTACATTTTTCAACATCTAAACACATCAATTACAGAATGTGTAGAGAAATGTAAATGGTGCTAGAAGAAAAGTAAGTGACACTCATTTCATTCTAGCCATCACTATTTGTTACATTAATTACTCTGGCACCTCAGCTGCGCTCCTCTTTCACGATTAATGACCACTTTAGTTTATCTCAGCTTCACCGGCCCTGGCGTTGGATGTTTATATTCCGTCAACACAACAAACTGTAACAAACCATTTATTTTAGTCCCAGAGCTGCAATGCAATTGCTTGCATCAATATGGTCTTCCTCTCAGCACGTACGCCTTTAGCTTTTCGTGCGTTTATGGAGAATAATCTCTTGAGTGCGGGGGCTTGGTTTCACACTTCACACTCAGTGTGTGTGGGTACACGTGACAGACCACTTTTACTCAGACCCAGCAACCACACACATTCAGATGAAAGACAATATGAGGGACATCTAAATAAACTCATGCCCACAATCTGTGTGTGAATAAAATCCATACAGTTTGAGTGCAAGGAGGGTAAGTGAGTTGCACAGAAACTGAGGGCAGTGAAGTGTAATATTGGCTCTGTTCCAAGCCCCAGTGAGTTGCCTACCTAGACAGTTTGAGCTTCTGTTTACTGCATTTGATGTGTTCTGTGTATGTGGGTTGATCAATGTTTATATTTGAATAAAAGCGTAAATTAAACCTGTTCATCGTACACAGCAGTTGTGTCAGCTCAGAAGACTTGAATTAAACTGCTTGGTTCATACAATATGGATGAAGTTTTTGAAACTTTTTTAGATGTGCGTGAACTTTCAATGGATGGACAGAAACAATGAGAGACTAAACAAATCATTCATTTGTGTTCTTGAGGGTCAATATATTATGAAAGAACAATAATTTGTGTGTGAACTATCCTATTAATTTCTGGGCCAATGACTATACGTGTCAGTGATAAACAAAACAAAACAAAAAAAAAGTTTAAAATATGTGTGCCAAGTTCTTAGAGATGCACTCATGTATTAGAAATGTATTTATGTTGTATTATATATATATATATATATATATATATATATATATATATATATATATATATATAAAAGTTTATTACCATTTCAAGAAAAGTTTCAATTTAAAGACATTCTGACATCTACAAAGATCATGTAGTGTAGCCATAATTACAAAATAATAATATATTTTCTTTACACCCTAATTACATGTTAGTGTTCACCTCTTAACAATTATTTTCAAAATATTTTGAAATATCATTTAACATAGAAATGTACAAATTAAGTTCATAACATTCGAACTAACATTTCCCTGCCATAAAATTGGCTTTAAGAGACTTTATGTTTTTCAAGCGTTATTAATATTTTAACAACACTCCCTCACTTGTATTTTCTAAGACTTTATAATAAAAAGATTTTGCTTCATTCTACTTAATCCTTTTCATTCATCCAACTTCAACTACTCAGTCTTTCATTATTATTTCAGTACTGTATTTCAAATGCAGATTGTATTTGATTTAACTATGGAAAAAATCAATAAAAAAGTCTAATCTAAACAATTAACTATTTCACTCAGTATTTGTGTGTTGTTTGGATTTGTTGTGATTATTACATTATTGAGTCTTTAGCTTAGCAGCATGCTAATGTCAGACAGACTTGGAATGAACTGTGAGCATTAGCTGAGTCTCTAATGTGCTTCATGTTAGTGAATGCTACAGTACTTGCATGCTGTTAGGGAACGAGTGACAGTTATCACGCAATTCATTTGGTAACACTTGTTCTAAAAGTTTAGGAACCAATGCTCACTATTAACTAGCTTATTATAATGCATATTACTAGCATACTGGCTGTTTATTAGTATTTATGAGGCATAGATTAATGCCTTGTTCTGCATGATCATATCCCTTAGTTTTGCCCCATTCCTGACCTTAACAACTATCTTACTAACTATTAAAACGCAGCAAATTAGGAGTTTAATAAGGCAAAAGTCGTTTGCTAGTTAGTAATGAGAATAGATCCCAAAACTAAAGTGTAACCATTTATTTATTTGTAGCTATCTACACAGAGTATTTCAATTCAGTCTGTTCTGAGGTTCCATTTCAGTTAAAATGTTGTTTATATAGGTAGACACTAAAACATCACACTGGGTTTGAAAAAGAGAATTCTACTACATCTGTCAGCACTCTCTACATGTTGATACACACATACACACACACACTGGGCCTGTCAGAGTGCATTAGCTATCCCCATGCTGACGGCTGTCATAGCATGTGCTCTGCAGGAGAAAGTGATATAATTAATATGGGCTTCAGTGTAGGCCCATCTGAAGGTTGCCTGATATTGGACATCAGCATGTCTGCTGACAGACCCCCTATAAAACTCCCTGTCCTTCCTACAGTAAAAACTGCTAGTCAGTCATAAATACACCAATAGGTTAAATTCTCTGTCTGTACAAAGTGAGTGGAGTTTGCTTAGGATGAAGAAAAATTTGTGTGCGTGTATGTGCACTGTTGGGACAAATACTCGCAGTGACAGAAGAGGTGTCATATGCCTCCCAGGTGTCAGTGTGCGCTCTGTTTGGCTGGGCAGTCTGCCTTCTCACCTTAATCCAAACAGAAAACAAGACACACTGCAGAGATCCCAAATAACCCGTTTATGAGACATCTTTACGACAGAGAGAGATGAGTCAGCTTGTTTGTGTGTTTGTGTGAATGAAAGAGTGAGAGAACAGCTTCATTCTTTATTTCAGAACAGCGAATACACCTTTAATCTTATGGCTAAACGTATGAAAAAGAAAAAGCACAATATAGATTTTATGAAACAAAAGCTCTGTTTTAAACCTAAAATACCTTCTAAAATAACTCACTTTGACAACATTGCATGGCTCCTCCCCAGAGAAGGCAATCCCAAAATGCACTGCAGCAATCTCAGTGAAAAACACTTATACAAGATAATGGGCAAATTGAGAGAAGTGCTGCTTATATTTCATTCAGAATAAGGTATATTTCATTTATTAAAAAGTATCAATAAAAGGTTGTAATTGTTCTAATAGAATTAAAACCAAACAAAAATAATATTTGATATGTTGTGTCATTTTATATTTATTGTACTTAGCAACATGCTAACTCTATTGGATTCAGTTGTGAGTATAATTGTGAGCTAAGAGTTGTCTGAAACTCCATTGCAGTTAAGATGCTCCCTTAGAAAACAGTTGTTTATGTAGGCAGTAGACAGCGAGACAGCTTACTATTTTTTAGAACAGATGTTACTGTAACTGCTTAAAAAAAATAAAGAATGACAAATTCAATATAATTGTTAATTAAAAAACAACAATCACTATTAACAAACAATTAGTTAGTTACTGCTATTAGTTACTACTAATTACTCGTACTAGTACTATTATTAGTTACTACTAATAGTAAAGTAGTTATTAAGTTTAGGTATTGGGTAGGGATGTAGAATATGGTCATGCAGAATTTGTGCGTTATAAGTACTAAGAAACAGCCAATATGTTATTAATAAGCATGCTAATAAGCAACTAGTTAACAGTGAGAATTGGTTCCTATACTAAAGTGTGACCGAACTAGAACATTCAAACATATTTAGAAAGATTGAAGGTGTCTAAATATAAATTTTAAAATTATTGTATTACACCTGTTTACCGAGTCAACCATAAATCGGCATTACCCTCAGGAGGTGCATTAGGGGCTATTTGGACTGCGGTTTAAATCTGTGGCTTTGCAATCACCCTCTTCTGAAAGTTAGTATTATATAAACGTTAAACCCAATAAATGCACAGCACTTTCAACTCTCAAATCTGCTTTTGATCTGTGCTTGTAAAGGTGAGGTTATAGGTTGAAGGGCTATATGGCAACCTTTGATAAAACTGCTTATCCACAATAAATGCATCATGCAGTGTCAGCAAAAATAAGACATAAAAACCAAACATATTAAAGAATGTATAATAATAAAAAAAAAAATGTTATAGGCCTCTACTAATATACTGGGAGACAAACACGGGGTGTAGAGTTCTACACAGACCCTGTGAACCAACCTGACTGGTACAGTCAAGTTTTAAGACCAAACCCAAAATTGATTTCGAATAAACAGACAGTTTGCTGGTGGACCTCTCTCAGAGAACCATTATATTCTTGTTTGGAAGTTAAAGAATGTTGAAAAAACTGACTGGTTTATACAAATGTTTTTTTTCTATGGCCAACAAGGATGTTGATCCAGGAATAAGTCCTGCTTGGAAAATTCACATTTCTACGACATTCTACCACAGGACTGATAATTTCACTCTTTATTTTGGCTCAGTTATTACTGGAAACAACACGTCATTTTAATTACTGAGATAATAAAGGAAAAAACGATGATTTTTTCTCATTTGAAGGCCATGTCACAACACATGTTGCAATAGTGTGCATATAGGAATTGCTAGTACAGAGGCTAAGAGTCAATTGGTTTCAAATAAAAGGACAAGTGTGTGAGACAAACAGCATAAACATTTAATACGTGCTGACAGAGGCTGTAAGCCTTTGGCCCTGGACAGTCTCACTTTAAACTGTGCGAAAACAAGCAGCATAAATCCACACAACTGTGTCCTGCCATAAAAGTGTCAAGAGGTTATTTTTATATGGCCACACAGACACAGAGAGAGGGCCCCAACCAAGCCCTTACTGTTGAGGCCAGAGCCTGAAAGCCCTGGAGGTCTGGCAGAGTTGGAGTGGACAGCATAAGCGAGGAGACATTACACCAATACACACTCACACCACTCAATTTTCTCTCTGAATAGCAGTCTTACTGTCTGTTATCTTCAATTTAAAGTCAACGCTGGTCCAGTTTAACATAAGCTAATATTTAATACATTTTGAAGTGGATGGAAATTACAGCTCTACCAGCTCCAGTGATGAGGATGTGGTTATGAAGATCATGAAAGAGGAGATCTTTCTGTGTTCAGATTAAAGCTGAGCTGCTTCCTACCTCAGTGTTCCCTCTGGGACAGGCATGGGTGTTCTCCCCAACTTCTAAACTCATCCCCCACTTTTTGAGAAATAATCATTATATTGAAAGCGTTTTGGCACTGTGTGAAGAAAAAAGTGTAGCCAGTTGCATAAAATTACAATTTAAGACTTACTAGTGGCTTTGCAGTAAGTGGTAATATATTATGTCTAGTGCCCACTTACCCACCTTTCAATAAGAACTACAGGGCAAACGTCAACTAATTAATATCAGTGAGCGCCTAATTAATATTTATGAGCTAAGTTGATGAGGTTTATAATGTATCTCCCACCTTGGGACATGGATCACAATTCTGCTTCTGGTTGAGGTTAGTCCAAAAACCCACAGCCTGTTCTCATTATTTATACACTGGTAATATTATGTAACGTTTACAACCAAAAAACATACATTTTTTTGTACATTTTGATTGATGCTGAAACATACAATTTGCATGTATTACAACATTTAAAACACAATTACTTCCTGTTTGTTGCTGCTGCTGTTTTGAGTTTGAGCTCTGTCAAGTTAATTCTTTATCGTCTATTTTCTAATCCTGAAATCTATTTTACACACCATCATTTCGTTTCTATAACGTTTGAATATATTCCCTATCGTATTCTACAACAAAAACAATCAAAGCACCTCGTTATCACTAGTTTTATTTTGATTTCCAGAGTCCGCCCGTTACTATCGCCAGCGTGGTTGCATTAGCGGCAACCAAGGAAGGTTGCCTCTAATCTCGCTTACACTGCTAATACTCTATTCACACACATTACCATTGTTTTACTCACTGCTACTTGCTTTAATTGTGGATGTGTGTCTACCCTTCAGTGCAGGCGAGGACACGTTCGAGCTGCATTCGGTGCAGCTGGAGCTGGAGGCCGTGGAGAAGCAGATCCGCGAACTGGTGGAGAAGCAGGCCCAGCTGAGAGAGCGGCGAGCCGCGCTGGAAACATCCCGGGCTGACGCTCACAAGTCCGGGGTAAGTATACAGCGCGCCGCTAACACTCCCACCACCTCTGCTCCGTATGTTTCTCTGGACAGACCCTGTGCACCCAGGACGCGATCTTCCCAGATGTCCTTCACTCCGGCGCCGGGACACCATGGACCCTGGGTGCAGCGGAAGACGCGAGCCAGGCCGCGCGCGAGGCCGCCTCCGGTCTTCGAGATCTCCACCCGGAACCTCTTCGCTCTCCTCCGCGAGACGGAACGCGACGCTGTGATCGTCGGAAACTCCATCGTCCGGCATGTCCGTGCTACGTTAGCTGAAGGTAAAGCGCACACTCACTGTTTCCCTGGCGCTCGTGTTCTCGATGTTTCTGCGCAGATACCCGCGATCCTGAAGGACGACGAGAGCATCGGCGCGATCGTTCTGCTCGCGGGGGTGAACGACACCAGGCTGCGGCAGACGGAGACACTGAAGAGGGACTTCAGGAGCCTGATCGAGACGGTGCCCGCGGCGACGATCATCGTGTCTGGACTGCTTCCCACGTATCGACAAGGACACGAAAGGTTCAGTAGACTTTTTGCTTTAAACGAATGGTTATTGTCGTGGTGTAAAGAACAGAAATAATAATTGGTTATTTGTTAATAATTGGAATCTTTTCTGGGAGCGTCCTAGGCTTTTCCGCGCTGATGGCCTGCACCCCAGCAGAGTCGGAGCAGAACTCCTGTCGGATAACATCTCCAGGACTCTACGCTCCATCTGACTAGTAAGCCCATTCACAAATAACTGCTATGATGACTTTTGTTCTACCCACTTAAATGATAGAAATACTTGTGCTGTCCAATCTATAAAGACTGTGTCTGTTCCCCGAACAGTGAAGCCAAAATATAAATTTAATGCAGGATCTAGAAATAATCTGATCGTGATTAAACCAGAAAAACGCAAAACAAATAAACAAAAGCAATTTTTAAAGCATGGGCTCCTAAAAATTAGATCACTCACAACCAAAGCAGTTATTGTAAATGAAATGATCACAGATAATAGTTTTGATGTGCTCTGCTTGACTGAAACCTGGCTCAAACCAAATGATTATATTGGTCTAAATGAGTCTACTCCATCAAGCTACTGTTATAAGCATGAGCAGTGTCAGACTGGCCGTGGCGGCGGTGTTGCAACAATATATAGTGATATTCTCAATGTTACCCAGAAAACAGGATACAGGTTTAACTCATTTGAATTACTTCTGCTTAATGTTTCACTGTCAGATATGCAAAAGAAATCTCTCCTATCTCTTGCTCTGGCTGCTGTGTATACACCGCCAGGACTGAATACAGATTTCTTAAAAGAATTTGCAGATTTCCTCTCAGACCTATTGGTTACTGTTGATAAAGTGCTAATTGTCGGAGATTTTAACATTCACGTTGATAATACAAATGATGCGTTAGGACTTGCGTTTACTGACCTAATAAATTCTTTTGGAGTCAAGCAAAACATCACCGGGCCCACTCATCGTTTTAATCATACGCTAGATTTAATTATATCACATGGAATTGATCTTACTGACATAGATATTGTACCTCAAAGTGATGATGTTACTGACCATTTCCTAGTATCGTGCATGCTGAGTATTACTGATATTAACTATATGGCTCCGCGTTATTGTCCGGGCAGAACTATTGTTCCAACCACTAAAGATAGATTTAGAAATAACCTGCCTGATTTATCTCAACTGCTCTGTGTACCCATAAATTCACATGAACTAGATGAAATGACTAGCAACATGGGCACTATCTTCTCTAATATATTAGAAGCTGTTGCGCCCATCAAATTGAAAAAGGTTAGAGAAAAACGTACTGCGCCATGGTACAACAGTAATACCCATTCTCTCAAGAAAGAAACTCGTACACTTGAGCGCAAATGGAGAAAAACTAACTTGGAAGTTTTTAGAATTGCATGGAAAAACAGTATGTCCAGTTATAGACAGGCTTTAAAAGCTGCCAGGGCAGAGCATATCCGCAAATTCATAGAAAATAGCCAAAACAATCCAAGTTTTTTATTTAGCACATTGGCTAGATTAACAAATAAACAGACGCCACCCGATCTAAATATTCCCTCACAATTTAATAGTAATGACTTTATGAATTTCTTCAGTGATAAGATAGATAACATCAGAAATACAATAACAAATGTAGATTCTGCAGCGTCTAGTACTTCAGCTCCATTCATCGCACCCAAAGAAAAACTGCAGTGCTTTACAACTATAGAACAGGAAGAGCTAAATAAACTTATCACTGCATCTAAACAACATGCCTATTAGATCCTGTACCCACTAAATTACTGAAAGAGTTGTTACCTGTAGCAGAAGAACCGCTTCTCAATATTATTAACTCATCGATATCTTTAGGTCACGTCCCAAAATCATTCAAGCTGGCGGTTATTAAGCCTCTTATTAAAGAACCACAACTAGATCCTAATGAACTAGCAAATTACAGACCCATTTCTAATCTTCCGTTTATGTCTAAAATTTTAGAAAAAGTTGTGTCTGCTCAGTTGTGCTCCTTTTTGCAAAAAAAATGATCTCTATGAAGAATTTCAGTCAGGTTTCAAGCCCCACCATAGCACAGAAACCTCACTTGTTAAAATTACAAATGACTTGCTTCTTGCGTCAGACCAAGGCTGCATCTCATTGCTAGTTTTACTTGATCTTAGTGCTGCGTTCGACACTATAGATCATGACATACTCATAGATCAATTACAAAACTATACGGGTATTCAAGGACAGGCTTTAAGATGGTTTAGATCCTACCTGTCTGATCGCTACCACTTTGTTTATTTAAACAGGGAGTCATCTCAATTATCACCAGTAAAGTATGGAGTACCACAAGGATCTGTCCTAGGTCCTCTGCTATTTTCAATATACATGTTGCCCCTTGGTAATATTATTAGAAAATACGGGATTAGTTTCCATTGTTATGCTGATGATACTCAACTATATATCTCAACGAGACCAGATGAAACTTCTAAATTATCTAAGCTAACAGAGTGTGTTAAAAATGTAAAAGATTGGATGACCAATAATTTTCTCCTATTAAATTCAGATAAGACTATTACTTATTGGACCAAAAAACAGTACACATAATCTCTTGGATTATAATTTGCAACTAGACGGATGTACTGTTACTTCCTCTACAGTCAAAAATATGGGTGTTATATTAAACAGCAATTTGTCTTTTGAAAATCATATTTCCCATGTTACAAAAACAGCATTCTTCCATCTTAGAAACATTGCCAAGCTACGAAACGTTACCTGTTTCTGGTGCAGAAAAGCTAGTTCATGCATTCATGACCTCTAGACTGGACTATTGTAATGCACTGCTAGCTGGTTGTCCTTCATCTTCAATAAACAAGCTACAGGTAGTCCAAAATGCAGCGGCTAGAGTCCTTACCAGGTCAAGAAAATATGATCATATTACCCAAATTTTACAGTCTCTGCACTGGCTACCTATTAAGTTCTGCATCAGTTACAAAATATTATTACTTACCTATAAGGCCTTTAATGGTTTAGCTCCTGCATACCTAACTAGTCTTCTACCACGCTACAATCCATCACGCTCCCTAAGGTCACAAAACTCTGGACTTTTGGTAGTACCTAGGATAACAAAGTCAACTAAAGGAGGTAGAGCCTTTTCACATTTGGCTCCCAAACTCTGGAATAGCCTTCCTGATAACGTTCGGGGTTCAGACACACTCTCTCTGTTTAAATCTAGATTAAAGACACATCTCTTTAGCCAAGCATTCACATAATGCATTTCATAATCTTGTACTGCAGTTATATCTGATCAAACACACATTATTGTTCTTTAGCTTGGATTGAACAAATCATTTTTGCTTGGTTGGAACAGCAGCTACGCTAATTATGTCTCTATTTGTTTCATTAACATCCCGTGGTGACAAGGATTTACACAAGCTTCAGTCTGGATCCAGAACACCTGAGAAGAGATGATGCCAACCCCTCAGAGGACCTCAGATGATGCCTACCCTCAGACAACATACAGAACTACCAAATTTCGCCATAAATTAAATATATTAAGTTTCTACAATATATAAATATATTGTAGAAACTTAATTTCCTGTAAAGCTGCTTTGCAACGATTTGTATTGTGAAAAGCGCTATACAAATAAACTTAAATTGAAAATTGAATTGAATTACTATGCATATGTATACACTTAAAATGTATACATATATAAAAAATGTGTCTTTTATATAATTAAGATATTTGTATCAATGCATTTTTATCATTTTATCGATAAATTATTTCCATTTTTAACCTACCCCCAAACCTAAGCATACCCATTTTATTATATATGCAGGGAAATAACCATTTTAGTAACAATATAGAATTAAAAAGATATTTTGAGTCACTAATCCTACTCCTACCTCTAAACCTAACCATAACCATTTCTTAAAAATATGTACAGTATAAAGAGAAACATTATAGACAGACAAGTGCATTCACAATAATTCATTTATTGCAAAAATGTCAAAAGCAGTACCAAAAGTAGTGCTGGGCAATATACGTATACGGGTTCAAACGGTAAGCCAGTTTGAATTAAGCACACTGAATTTTTAAAAAACAGTATACTGGTACAAATGCCCAAGCAATGAAAACATCTTGAATTGAGAGAGGATCACTGTTAGCTGCAGAAATCACAGAACTGAACAAAATGTTATCATGAGTAAAATTAATTTAATAAATGCGGTTGAAAACATAATGCCATTGATATGACAACTGAAAATGTTAATGCTGCAATTGCAATATTCATAAGGATTCAATTGTAAGTCAGTAAAGTTGTTCATACGTAAACCTTTTACATTTTCGGTGTTGTCAGCACATCAGTATTGTACATTTAGATGCTGTAAATCACTCTCTATGCAAACGTAAGTAAATGTACATTTTGTTGAACCACATTTTACATAAAATACATATGAATTCTCATGAGATCATGTTGAATATTTCAGGAGTTCCCAAAGACCTTAATTAGCTGGATCAGATGTGTTTCATTAAAGCTGGAACTCTACTCCATCCACAGCACGGTAGATCTCTGAGAGTACGATGGAGAACCCCTGCTCTGTGACAAACGACAGGATAAGGGGGTGGTGGACTGGGATGAGTGGAAGCATAAATATAGGAAACTAGCAGACTCTGGAAGCATGATGTCGCACCATTGGGCAGAACTTCACAGACTCAAAAAGATGCCAGAGACACCAGAAATTTGGATGCTGTTGAGGCAAGTGGTGTGTATAAGTGTATACAATATATATATATATATATATATACACATATATAGATATGTGAATCTGTGTATGTGTGTGTGTTCATACTGTAGACATCTGGGGCGGCAATCAGTGGGCTGCTCTCAAGGGCTGCCAAGGCAAACAAGGCAATAACAAATCCACTTTGCAGATCATCGATCTGCCTCTGCCCTGGCCAAGGTAAACACTCCCGGCTTGAAGTTTGCTTTTCAAAGAAGGGCTAAGGGATCGAGGGGAGGCCACTTCCCCTGCTTGGGCTAGTTCTTTTAGCTTTCTTCTCTCCTCAACATGTGCAGATAGATAAATTCTCAAATGCCAGGCAAAGGGTGCACACAAACCAATATAAAACCAAGCCGTATGTCATGTTCATGCAGCTTGTTCAATACCGTCATTGGTAACACTTTAGAATAGGGAACACTTATTCACTATTAACTACGACTTTTCCCTCAAATTCCTAATTCAAATTCCTAATTCAATAAATTCCTAATTTGCTGCTTATTAATAGTTAGTAAGGTAGTTGTTAAGTTTAGGTATTGGGTAGGAATCGGGATGTAGAATACGGTCATGTAAAATAAGGCATTAATATGTGCTTAATTACTACTAATAAATGGCTAATATTCTAGTAATATGCATGCTAATAAGCAACTAGTTAAGAGACCCTAAAATAAAGTGCTACCCTGTCATTAAAGGTGCTACCTGTCCATCTTTATAGTTTTTAAATTAGAGTGTGTTTGTGAAGATTCAGTTAACCAGGTCATTGTTGAATGTTATTCAGATGAACTGTATGCGCTGTTTGTAGTTCTACAGTGGTCCTAAAGTGCTAACAGAGGGAATTATAAGCGAGGAGCAGCAGATGGCGTGAAGGGTGATGGGTCAGCATGACAGACAAAGCAGCATTGATTTTTAGGGACACTGGATTAAGCGAGGGACAAAATTAGAGCGATGATGTGGTTGGGAAGAACACAATATAGCAACAGAACAACTGCCATCTCTGATGAGAGGTGCAAGATACTCACTCAGAATCTCAGTTAGAGCAAGATTTGTAGTGCAGATTTTCTGGAGACATCACAAATTCAGCCTTACAAAAAGGTTTTTATGTGGCATGGTACCATATCAGACCAGTTTAGATTAGAAATTCCATGTCATATCAGGCTGGTTTATGGAGGTTAGTGTTGGTTTGAAGCTACCTGTGGTCTAGCTGGTGGCCAGAATGGCATTGCAAAACTTGGTGAAATTTGTTGAAGTTGGTCAAACGGCAAGAGAATGGTTGTCTCACTGGTTCAGCTAGTTAAGCCAGATATTCTTTGAAATAAATAAAGTGAATGTTAACCATTCTTGCAACATGGTATTTACATTGTACTCTGTCTAAAATCATATAACATAGCAGTACTAATTTTATGTTGTAAATTAAGCTAGACTGATGTTGATGATGATGTATAGCTTGCAGTGTTCTCCTTTCTGCACCCTTCTTTTAAGTCTGTCTTTGTGTCTTTAAAGCTTTGCCCCTTCATCGATCACGCTCTCTCCAACTCTGTTTCTCTTACCTTCTCCTCCTCTGTTCCTCATAAGCAAAGAAAAGAAACGTGTTGCAGTCCAAGGAGAGTGCGGTGAGGCGCAGGGCAGGAGACAGCCTCCATTGAGCTAGCAAATGAGCCTTGCTACCCTAGAGACCACAGCTTACATTTCGGAAACGTTGGCCGGCTCTGCTACCACAAACCCCAGTGCTCTGGCCAGCCTGCAGAACCAGGGTTAGGGGAAATGAGGCCTGATGGCCCAGCTGCTCGGTTTGGGGTGAGACCTTAATGAAAGGCCTGCAAATGTCTGGGTCACTGCTTAAGATCCAAGACATTCCTGTCATCAGAGACTGGATTGAGAATTGTATGATGTGGGATCTTGTGCGCCTGCTTGCGTGCCACGGCTGGATGTCTGGTGTCTTTGTTTTAGCCAAATTTAAACTGACGTCTAAGTGAAGTTTAGACAGAAGGATGACATTCATTGGTATGATAACTAGCAGCATTTGAAATTTCCTCTGAATAACTATCCAGCATTGTCAGTTTGTTAAAGACGATTTCCTATTACATTGCGAAGATATCACAGCTCGTGCTCAGTGCTGCCATTTTGATGACCTTGTAACCTGCGGATGGCACAGTACACACCTTTCTAGGTATTTTTAGCATCTGCATTTCAGCACTTCACTTACAGGATAAGCCGCCCTGGTTTTGACCTGTAAGTGGCTGGTTCAAGGGAGGCTGGAGATGTCATTTCCTCCCTGGCCCTTTTTTCTTGATAATTAGAAGAGCAGAACAGAAGAAAAAGAGGAACAAAAAGGTACATTGGCTATTGTCTACCATTACTGTATCTCAAGGAGGTCTATAATATCTGAAGAAAGCTAATTGTTAGCAATCAATGAAAGGAGCTTGGTTGATGTATGACCCCCCAAAAGTGCACAATTTGAAATTTTCCATCTTTCTTCATTGGACGATGGAACGTTTTGAGCCAATCACCTGAGCTATAAATGCCATGTGACCGATCACTCAGGAGTCACAGGAAAATTATGTCATGACAACACTGACTGACAGATTTAAGAGTCATTAAATCTGACATGATGTCTGCTGAAACATCTATAATAAAATGAAACATCTGCATAGATTTATTTAAATGAAATGGTTGTTTTTGGAGAAAGTTATAGCATCTATTAGGTGAGATCATGTTCAAAATCATGCTAACCAGCCAAACTAATTGACCCTTTGCAATCAGCATTAAATCTTGTCTGATTTGCACTTTATTCTGACCAAGAACTGGCCACATAATCTCAAACAAAACTCTTGAATATGCTGCATATAAATGTGTTATTGCCATAAACCTCACAAACTGGCAATATCAGCAACTTGTTTTACCTTGACTTAAGACTGTAGCATTCTGGTAACTTTGATGACTTTCTTTCCTAGCACGCTGATAAAAAAGCATTGAAACTCTCCCAAAACGGAGAAAAGCCAGCCAATTAAATTGAATTGTGCTAATTTAA
Organism: Spinibarbus caldwelli; assembly: GCA_039654775.1. NCBI lineage: Eukaryota > Metazoa > Chordata > Actinopteri > Cypriniformes > Cyprinidae > Spinibarbus > Spinibarbus caldwelli. The sequence continues at coordinate 14,699,392 of CM077223.1, forward strand.
GAAAGCTCTTGCCATTTTTGTTTGCAGCATGTATCAGACATTCAGAGAATTGGTCTGTGCAGTTGAAGGCTAAGACAATCTTTCAATCTTTTACTCCACTTTCTCATTCAAAAGTGTCTAAATTAACAATTTTTTTTTCTTTAATTAGCCTTTTTGAGTATTTCCAAACATCAGGGGGAAAAAGCAGAATTAGGAACAAACCTTCTAAGCAAAGCATAGACTTGATTACCAGAAGAAATCATTGCCCCCCAAACACACACACTTAACATGATCTCATTACAGCTCTCATCACTCATGGCAGGGAAGAGGAAATGAGGGTGGACCCAAAGGAAGTTCAGGGGTGGCCTGGCAATGTGCACAGACTTGCTGCATACTCAGTGTGTGTTATAAGGCCCTGTGGGTAATTAACAGTAATCAGAGGAACCCTTTCCCTGTTTGCAACCTCATAGGACTCCCTCAACTCTAGACTAATGAACTTAAACACACACACACACACACACACACACAGAGAGAGAGAGAGAGAGAGAGAGAGAGATCTGCAAATTGTGAACATAGAACAAGGTAGCAAGAGCAAAAGAGATTCAAAAAATCAATAAATATGTGTCTGTCAGATTGATCAGAGAGGTATGCGAAGAAGGGAGACTGATGGCACCAATGGCTGATTTGAAACTTTTATCTTGCATTGTTTGGTGTTGTGAGCTGTTGTGCCATTGTGAGCTGGTTGTTAAAAGTTCTAAATTGAAAGAATATCTTACTGTTGTGTTTCAGTGACAGAGGTGTAAAAAGTACTCAAAAAGTTTACTCAAGTGAAAGTACAAGTATCTGGCCAAAAACATACTTGAGTAAAAGTAAAAGAGTACAACTTTAAATTGTACTCAAGTATTAAAAAAGTAGAAGTACTTTCTTTTTCTGACAGACATTCAGAAGTTTGGTTAAAGGGAGAAAACGAAACAAATTGCAATGGCACAGGTCAAACAAACATTTCTAGAAACATCTGAAACAACAACAATTAAAATGCAGCACAGCTGAAAAAAAATAATACAGGGAAAGAGATTAAAAGGAAACTCCATCCTTTCCACCCTCATGCCATCCCATATGACTTTCATTTATCATATTTAGAAAAAAAAAAAAAAAGGGACATGTATGGGACATCCAAAAATGACACTTCAAAAACTACACAAAGTGAATGTGACAGTAACTCATGCAACCCCCGTTAATGAATCAGTGTCTTCTTTAGTGAAACAATAGACATACTGTATGTAAGAAGGATACAAATACTAAAATTTTAAACATGACTGTCATGTTCACTTTGTGTGGTTTCTGAAGTGGTTCTGTCGCCTTGCATTATCTGGACTAAAAATATTTGCTTGTGTTCATCTTAAGAAAGAAAGTCATAAACATCTGGGATGACATGAGGGTCAGTAAATGATGAGAATTTTCATTTTTGGGTGAACTATCCCTTTGAAGAGCAAGATGTGATGCAGAGGCTAGAAACATTGCAGAAAGAATACAAGAATGTGTTGAATTAATGAGAGTCATAGAATTAAAACATACAATATTAACGTTTTGAAGGACACTTTTTCGTGTTGTCTATTCAACGTCACTGTCTAAAAGGATAATTAATCTTTTAATTGTTTATTTGGGGCATTTAGAGTTTTTCTCAGCAAATATTGATAATTATTTGTGACTAATTAATGAGCAAATCATGTAATTATTATGATTTTTAAAAAAAAAAAAATCATTGACAGTCCTAATTCCTACTCAATTTGTCATATAATGACATATTATAAATACAACTTATCCACCTGGTAAGAACATCACTAAACATGAATTACATTTAATTTAACAAACAATGTTTATTTAAACACTTTTGGAGATTTTTAATTAATTAAAAAAAAATATTCCCACAAAAATATTAATTGTATTTAAATTCTCATCACTGATCTTATTTGCACTCAATCTTGTGCATTCAGCTAATATATTACACAGCTAATGGCTCTATCAAAACAGAAACTTTGGGAAAACGCAACTTTGCTACCTCAATATGCTTCCTCAGATTTGATGGTGAACTTTTGAACCCAGACATTTACCTGATGAAAGTCATAACTGAAGTAGAAATGTGTGTGCTTGATGAGTGAAAACATTGATCATTGGTTCTCACATCAGGCACACACTTACTGTGCATAAGATAAAATAAAAATGTAATGTACTTTTCAAGATTAAATAAAATTGTAAGGAGTAAAAATACTGTTTTTTTCTTCAGAAATGTAATCAAGTAAAAGTACAAGTAGTCAGTTTAAATTTTACTTGAATAAAGTACAAATCCCCCAAAATAATACTTAAGTACAGTAATCAAGTAAAATTACTCAAGTATTTTACACCTCTGTTCAGTGATTAAACCAAATGTTCTCCTCACACATTACAAAGATCTTGTGTTCTGAAACAATGATAATGTCGACTAAAAATATATAGAATGCTAGTGAAAACATGAGCTCTTGTTTTGAAAGATTAACTTGTGTTACAAGTGTGAACATTCTCAAAACAATATCAATTCACTTAAGCAAAATTGCGCAAGATATTAAAATGTGTTTTCAGAGATTATCTTTTTTTAAGGATAAATCTGAAAAAATGTGTAAAAGGTTTATGCATCAGAATCAGAAAGGGCTTTATTGGCAAGTGTGTTTACACACACAAGGAATTTGTCTTAGCGACAGGAGCTTCCAGTGCAAAGAAAAAAGTACACTACAAAAAGTTAGTTTAGAGTACAAAGACATTTTTATCAGTCATAACTTCTGGAGAAAAATAGAGCAGATATTGGATTAAAGATGAAGCTTTCTAGTGAGCATGTGTGGACTGCCTGTGTTCGCACACACTGTCAAATGGAGCATACTTTGAAACGCTGTCCATTCAACTGAATGCATACACTAGCATAGGCGTAAAAAACTGAAGTATACTTTGGGCTTAAGATGTTTTGTTCAGGTGGAATATGGCCTGAGGAAAAAGGCTGTTCTTGTGCCTGGCTGTTGTGGTGCTCAGTGCTCTGTAGCGCCAGCCACAGAGCAACAGTTCAAAGAGGAAGAGGGTTGGGTGTGAGGGGTCCAGGTTTCTCCTGAAGTCCACTATCATCTCCATTGTTTTAAGTATGTTCAGCTCCAGGATTTTGCGACCACACCAGACAGCCAGCTGCTCAACCTCACTTCGATATGCAGACTCGTCACCATCCTGGATGAGGCCAGTGACTGTAGTGTGTCTGCAAACATCCCCAGGTAGCCAGCGCAATCAGGCCAGTTGCAGCTGAGTGTCGGCTGACTCGGCTGTGTTTTGGCAGCGGCTCATCGGAAGTGAGCCAGCCCTGGCCCAGTAATGATTGCCAGATTTGGCTAGGCTTTGGATGTGCGGATCTGGCCCGATTTGCACTGATACACGGCACATTTAGCCACATTTGGCCCGATTACGGACCATAAGGGCTGGTCTGATTTTGGCTGAGATATGGCCATGCAGACCCAGACCAGTTTAGGTTGAGTGCTGGGGGTGGGTCTCCGTTTACAATGTGGTAAATAGTATGTAGCAGTGACACTTAAATTTAAACATAATATATTTTACCTGCCCATGTTATGTTATTTCTTAGTGTATTTTTTTTATTTTAATTCCTATTAATATTTTATACTATTAATACTCTTTTTTTCTTTAACTACATTTGGAAATTAATGATTTAATTCATATAATTAAACAAGCTTAAAGTGGTTAAGGGAACTTTAACATTATTTTTGCTGTACGAGTTTCAAGACAAGCGCACTAGCTTTGACATCTAATGGCAAACCTGGAGGGCTTTTTGTGCTGCTAATTGCAAGAAGACCAGAAGAACTTGCTACTCTGGTGAGTAAACATTTGATATATCATTTTAATAAACCGTTCTACACATATAATATCAAAGTAATGTTTATTTATAATGAAGCTATAATTGTGAGTTTGCTGACATAGTGCTAGAGTTTAGCTCCAACCATAATCAAGCACACCTGATCCAGCTAATCAAGGTCTTCAGGATTACTAGAAACTTCCAAGCAGGTGTGAGTTGGAGCTGGTTGGAGCTAAACTGCGCAGAGCTGCAGCCCACCAGGAATTGAGTTTGATACCACTGTATTGTGACTGATCTTTTTTTTCAATCAGTGCAAAGAAATGCAAGTATTGGCAGTGCATCAGATGGAGAGATTTAAAAGTTCATCAAAAGATGGTTACTGCTCACTTTTGACAGAGATTGGGTGCGGGCCCGAATGCAAACAAATTATTCCATAGGTATGTTCCAAATGTTAACATTTAAAAGAGTTATGTTATCAGTCTGAGATGGTCTGAATAACCATATGTGTCATTGTCTCTTCCCCTTTTTGTCTCTCTTTCTGTCAATCTGTCCCTCTTTTAGGGTACGCTTACTTCAGGAAGCTCATAGATTTTTTTTTTTTTTTTTTTTCAAATAAATTCTAATTTCACTCATATTTTCATTGTGTCATTTTTATACTTTGGGGGAAAAGGAGCACATATGGATGTTACAGGGTAGTAGGCGGGGATGCCATGAAAAGAAATGGTGTAAGGGCCAAACCCTTAATCTTTGTAAAGGTGACATATTTGGTTGACATGCATAAGCACATGTAAACTTAACAAGGACACAGAAAGTTGTTGTTTTTTTTTTTTTTTATGACATTTTAAGGTAGTCATTCTGTGGAAAAACAAATTATTCAAAGCTCTGTTTTCATAAAATAAAAGTAATTTAATACACATATTTTAGATGTTGTACTGAACACACAAATTTTTTTAAAATTCTGTTTAAGAGGAGTAAGTGCAAGTATAATTTAGCAAACAAGACTTTGACCAGTACTGGCTACGTGTAGTATTTTTGGTGGCATGATTGTGGCCCAGCGTTGGCTCAGCTTCAGTACCCAGACTCGGGCCAGTTCTGGCTAAGTGTTTCAATTCTTGGCGGCGTGATTGTGGCCCAATGCCGGCAGTTTCGGCAGCCGGACTCGGGCCAGTGTATTTGGGCCAATTCTGGGGCTAATTCATCCCATGTCCATGCCGAGTCTGGCAACCGCAGCCGAGCCAAGTTATTTCTTCTGGCCTGCCGGATCTGGGCCATTATCGGGCCAAACCATTTTGGCTACCTGGGTCAGGAGTTTGACAGAGGGGTCCTTTGAAGTGCAGTCATTCATGTACAGGGAGAAGAGCAGTGGGGAGAGAACACAACCTTATGGAGCACCATACTGATGGTGAGGGTCCTGGATGTGAGTTTCCCCAGCCTCACTATCTGCTGCCTGATGTCATGGGTATTGAAGGCCAAGCTGAAGTCCACAAATAAGATCCTTGAGTAATTCCCAGGTCTGTCGAGGTGTTGCAAGATGTAATGCAGTCCCATGTTGACTGCATCATCCACAGACCTGTTTGCTCTGTAGGCAAACGAGCAAGGGTCCAGTGATGCCCTTCAGGTAGGCCAAGACCAGTCTCTCAAATGACTTTATGATCACAGACATGAGAGCAACATGTCTGTAGTCATTAAGTCCAGTAATTTTGGGGTTTTTGTTGGTGACCGGAATGATAGTGGAACGTTTGAAGCAGCAAAGAACTTCACACAGCTCCAGAGATCTGTTGAAGCTCTGTTTGAAGATGACAGCTGGTCAGCACAGACTTTTAAAAGGCAGGTGAAAGACTGTCTAGGCCTGAAGCTTTCCTAGTCCTCTGTTTTCTCTTTCTTTCTGTTTTCTGCATAAACAAGACAAACAATAAATATGAAAATTAACTTAATATAAAATATATTTTTTGAAAACAAATCTTATCTGTGTAATTTGTCTGTCAATAATTTTTTTGTTGCTTTGAGGATGCTTGGATAATTTTACTGTGAAACAAGACAAAAATGCTTATTATGAACACACACACACACACACACACCCAGACACACACACAAACAACTAGCTTCCACCTTCACACCCCCAGAGCTTCTTATCAAGAGCAGGTGACTGGAACACTATGGTTTTGTCACCTCGCTCTGATCCAAACAGCGATGACCCTCTGTGGCGACATAATCACAGTTTCTATCTGTCTTAAGCGCTTTAGCAGTGTCATCGAAGGCCAGGTGCCAGGTCCAGTGAAACGTATAATGCTTTAAAGCCTCTGGAAATACATAGCCTTGCTTATTATAAAGAGTCATCGGTGGGTTTCAGCTCATCACAATTAGGGGTGCTGAAGGTTTCAGAGGCACCAGGCATCAGAGGACAAAAGAGAACATTGTTAAGTGTAAAGGAACTAACCTAGTAAAGCCAGCCTGATCAAAACACCTTTAGTGTGAAATCCATCTGACTCAGGTTTATGCATCCAGCAGTTAAAGGCCATTTTACAGCCTTTGATTTATGAGCAAAGTATCCCTTGCCTAGTCATACTGTAAAAAGACAAAAGTATCTGATCTGTTAAGCGACTTATTGAGTCTTTAGGGTCTGCAGCAGGTTTATTACTGTTAGCTAAAAGTAAAACCACAAAAAGGTAACACTTTAGTATAGGGATCAGTTCTCACCATTAACTAGTTGCTTATTAGCATGCCTATTATTAACATATTGATTGTTTATTAGTACTTATAAAGCACATATTCTGCATGACCATATTCTACATCCCTAATCCTACCCAATACCTAAACGTAACAGCTACTTTACTAGCTATTAATAAGCAGCAAATTAGGAGTTGAATAAGGCAAATGTCATAGTTAATGGTTTACAAAATTAACAAAATTATTAAAATTAAAATAAAATTTAAAAAATAAGCAAAATCTAATTCAAAATATTACCAAACACTATAATAGTACACTGAATTTATGATACTGTTATAACACTGGTAGAAAACATTGTGCACATACTTTGCATGAGAACGGGTTAGTGTGGTTTATGGAAAGGACAACGTGAATCAGGAGCAAATGCGGCAGTGATAATTTTAATCAGCTCTTCAGATAAAACCAATCTTCTCTACACACACACACACAAACAAGAATAGATCCTCTATCCAAAGCGTATAGTTCTATCCCACAGTACAGTTCTGTGTTATTGGCCGCACTGCTCCATGCTGCTGTTTCTTACAGCAGTCCGGTGAAATGTAGGCCATTTGGTGGCTGGGACATAAATTGATCTGTCAGGATTACACACACAGCACCGGAGTCCTCATCAGCCTCGCTGTTATTCCACAGAGGACCCATCAGACAAGAAACATGCTTTTAATTTCAGGATATGAGGGTTTATACAACATTTTGCCTACTAACACCATATATCAGCCTCTGTGTCTTTTAATCTCTGTCTAAGCCTGTGTCACTGTTCCTTTTGCTCTTGTTTATGAGTTTTTCTCTGAATTGGTGACTATTTTGACACTGTCGGCTCTGCTATCGGGTGAGGTAAATCCGGCTAAACCTGGCAATAATGTCTCAGGGGGTGAAAAGGATTATTAAGGAATGGCTCCAAAGGCTTTGGGATGGCTAAGAATCTTAACCCGTTTAACCTGCTTTACACCATCATCAAATCAAGGCACAAAAGGGACAAAATTAAATACTGTACACCGAATCATGATTTTGTGTGGGTACATGTGTCAAGCAGGACTTATTCAGGTCAAATGCATCTTAAACTGAAATTTGTTCGTGGCATGCTGTTGATTTACCACAAACATTATGGTCATTTGGCTCTCAGTTTGTAAAAATGAGCATGCAATGCTTTTACAGTACTGCACAGTATATACACTATTTATGGGGTGTAGCTGCTCATGATAAAGAAAAAAGTGATAAAATATATAGAAATGTATTCGTGTTGGTTTTATTTGCTTTTATTTTATAGACTCTGTATTCATGTTGGTTTTATTTGGTTTTGAAAACCAAATAAAGTTTATGCTATTTTTAAGAAAAAAAAAATGAATCATGAACCATCAGGTAACATTATATATAGTGATTTTATCATTACTTACCATGCAATTATAAAGCCTTTGTAAAGAAAATATTAAATTTAGTGTAATCACGAAGTAAAAAGTGCTAACATATTTTCCTTATGATACATGTGAGTGTATACATCTCAATCATTATTTGCAAAATGTTTATATTTATATATTATTGTATAAAGCATTTAAAAACAACACTTTTTTTTGTAATCATACATTCATTACATGCCACATTTTACAACTTAAACGTTGTTGTCATACTGTAAAAAAAATCAAGTAAAAAGTAACAACATATATAGTACATATATAGCACAGTATCTCTTAGTAATCTCATTACTTTCAGAAAAGTTTTTAAATATACATAATATATATACATATTTTTAAGTATTATATAAAATTTAGATTTTACAAATTTCATGAATTTTCATGAATTATTTTTGTGGAGCCACACTACATATCAGGATATCAGGACAGTTGTAATAACCTGACATTTTTTATTTATACCCTCAAAAAAAAAAAAAAAATTAAATAATTAAATAATAATAATAATAATAATAATAATAATAATAATAATAATAATAGGACCAGAGAGAAAGAGTCAAATCTTGTCTTATAAACAAAAGCTAGTTGGACTCTCTTCCAGCCTTGCTTATGTTGGAGTATTTGAGATTCTTCATTAAATGCTTCACATATTTTCAAACAACTGTTGTGTTATTTTACAAAAGCAGCTGTGGAGAGCTTGCTGACTATCACACAGAGACCTTGACATCAGACAGCTTGTTTCATCCGCAGATGGAAACTGCGAAGCGAAGTAAGTGCAGCCTCGCGTGTGGCTGTGACAAACAGCTTATAGCCTTTGATAGTCCTTCAGCTCAACAGTGTAGCTTAAGAAGGGAAACGCTACATGCAATATTCACTCATAAAACAAAGGAAATGAATATTAGAAAGATGAAGAGGGGAAGACAGGAGCGAAAGCCCCAGACAGTCAGACTACTCCACCAGCGTAATTGGTTGTGACTGCACTCCCCCATCTTTGACATGTAAATGGATCGAGCCGTTCCCTCCTTAACTACTGCATCTAATGTTTCTTTAATGTAATGGAGTTTGATCTTAGGTGTCCTATGTCCAATATTTTTCTGTAACGTCGGGCTGAAGAGGTCTCTGGGGCCTATTGGGTTCATGCACACACACTCTCACACACACAGACACAGGGAACACAGTTTGAGGTTGCCTAAAACTACAGATCTATAGATGATCAGAGTTCATGTAGAAAACTGAAACACCGCTGTATGTGATGGATTTGACAGCATATCTGGCATCAAACACAAACACAAACACACACACACACACACACACACATTGTCATGTTGCTCCCTTATACCATGACAACTGACCCTCAGACATCTAAATCAATGAGGCATCTGCAGTCGTTTTAGTCTTCATTTGTTAAGTGAATCTAACAGCATTTCAAAATTTCATTATAGTCATAAAGACTAATGACTTAAGGCGACAGGCATAAATAAAGTAAATTGCAATAGGTTGACATGTGCCTCAGGACACCTAATGAACTTATGACCAATAGCTTTTTTACACAACTGGCCAGACACTCAGACTAAATAGAGCTAATGAAGAGAATTGCTCAGGATATACAGATGATTCTCTAGTTTTGAGGGAACATGAGATAGCAGGATCCGATGGACAAATTCTAAAATGTAGAATTCTAAAATGATTCTGTGAACATAAACAAACTTTAAAATTAGGTCTGTATGTTCAAATCTTAATGTTCATGAAGGAAGTTCTGAAAGCTATAATGCAATAAATATACATTTAACATGATTTTCACAAGTATGACATGTTCCTGGAGAAACATTCTTGCTTGTTCCTGGAACAATCTTTTTAATCAGTGTATTTGTATTTTTTTTTTTGTCTTATTGTTTTCGAGTAAAATATGTAGACATCCTCAGAAGAAGAATTTATCTGAGAAGTACACAAAATGTATGGTGAAAATGTATTGTGAATCTAATTTATTTTTCTTACCACACTGGCACAGATGTTTTCTTGTTTTAAACATACATCTAAAACCATCGATGGCATTAAAAAAATAGATATATATTTTTTTTAAATGGAGTGTTTATTATATTATATTATATTATATTATATTATATTATATTATATTATATTATATTATATTATATTATTGTCTTATGCAGTTTACAGCACCAAGGATGCTTTGATATTTTTAGAAAAAATGACAGAAATATTAAAAACTTTTTTCTTTTTCAGCATAGGGACAAGTTTAGATTTGGGTTTGAGCCTGGAATAACATTTCTAACAATGAATCTCTGCTCTCTGAATTAAGCTTAGGGCTGCTATTCCAAAGGTTGATTGTTCGAGTCTCAGAAGAAGCAAGGCATGAACTACCATCATTGTGATTTGTGACAATGCACTTAACCTCTGGTTGCTTTGGGGGGGCTGAACCAAGAATAAGTGTACAGTAAATTACATTGAATAAAAGCAATAAAAGACAAATTATTACTTACTTAACCACTACTGATAGATACAGCAAAGGATGAGGATCCAGGAACACACTGTACTTGCATAAATTAGATTGAGTTTAAAAGTACGCATACTTTCATTGTGGAAACCCTAGATGTCTCATCTATTGTTCTTAACAGGGTTTTTTGTTGATATCAGTATTGCTGGATGTTGACCAAATTCCAGTGGCAAGCAGATAAGCCTAGATTGTGAGTGTTTTGTCACTTTACCATGATCTGCCCACCATCATGCGTTATGGCCACCAACACCTTCAGGCCAACTGAGTTTTCATTTTAACCTCACTGAGACAACAACTGCAACAGCTGGATGGTGGGATTTGTCCCCACATTAATATCCAGCGAGGCTAAAATCTGTCACTGCCCCAAGCGGCATTGCATCTTTCCATCACAAACATGCAGTAAAGACACTTCTTCTCATCAAGTCTATATGTGTTCAGTCCTTGTACGAATTATATGAATGGAATAACCAGTGATAATGGTGACCTCTCTTCTATCCCACATTGGGCTCTGTCTGCCGGTTTTTCCCCTCCCGTCTGTGTGAGTCTGAATGCAGTGTGCAACAGGATTAGCACCCTGTTAATGGTGCTTATCAGTGCATGTGAGTGCAAACAGCATGGCCATTTTGCAGGCTAATCTGCGGAGAGAAGGAACAAATCCATCCTGAACCCTCCGTAGTGTTGCCGCCAACACCCTGGCCTGCCTCTCAGCGCCCTCTCCTGCATTCCTCACACATCTTAACTATATCAAGACAGATTTCTAAGGCCTCTATATTATCAGCATGATCAAAACTTTGCTGAAAATCTGTTGTACACTATTTACTATATGCTTTCTGTCGTCTGATAGATAGTTCATGCTTTTTAGAAAGTAAAATGACTTATTATTGTTAAAATGCCCCCTTCATACTGTCGTAGACGTGTCTTTTTGATATGAAATCTTTACTGATTTTTGTAATGTAAATACAATAAATTACTTTGATCATAAAATATATATATATATAAAAAAATAAATATCATCTAAGAAATATTATTCTGAGATACAGAGTGATAACTGATATTTGTATGCATTTTATGTAAGTAGTCTGCTATACTTATAAAGTACATTACAATCTATCGGAATTAGTCATTTTTGGCTATATAAAATGAAAGTGACAGTGACAGTGACAGTGAAAGTAAAAGTGATGTGATGTGTGGCCAAATATGGTGTCTCATACTCAGAATTTGTGCTCTGCATTTAACCCATCCAAGTGCACACAGACCGTGAACACACACCTGAAGCATTTAATATCAGTAATTGCACCAAATTGCATATTTTTGCTCAGTTTGGGCCTCTGAATAAAATTTATGCTTGTTTGTTTTTTGTTTCTTTTCTCCTTGAGTATGGGCTCCATATTTTCTTATATCCTACTAAATGAGCCATAAAAGCTAGATGTATTAAATATGACATTAAAAATAAATAAAAAATAAAAATCAATCAGTCTAGTAAAGCTGGCTGAACAAGGAAGTCTTATTTAAGCTAGTTAAAGAATCCCCAGCATAAAAAAAAAAAAAAAAAAAAAAACCCACTCCTGCTAGTGGATCACCTATGCTAGTCTTTTTAGCAGGGAAATCTTGAGCAACAGTTAAAATTGAGGGGGGAAAATTGCTTTCACTCAGCAAGAGGCCTAAATATGTGATCACTTTCCATAACACAGATTCCAACATTGTTACTCAACACTAGTCGGTTGTTTTAAACTTGCTTTGCCTTACTGTATAGGTTGGAACGACCATAAATCTATTGTTACATTACTTTTACATTTCTGACAAGTCTGTCTGAATGAGGACTTGCTACTGTGATAGGATAAAGATCAGCAAAATAATTAAAATATTAAAAAAAAAAAAAAAAAAAAAAAAAAAAAAAGGAATAGTTATTGTGTGTGAAGGACAGCTCATTTATTCTGGATAAGCAGGGAGAGAGGACAAACCCTTTGGAAAAATAAACTCCTGTAGCTGTAAGTGACTGACACTGACAAAAGCTGCAGGCATGTAAGCAGACGTAGAGAGCTGATGACGCATCAGATGTACGAGTGTTTTAGGAGGGAAGGAGCAACAGAAAGACAGAGGAAACAAAGAGCGTAAGAGATCTTACAGCGGTCAATTTCATGAGCTTCCACAATACTATTAATGAGACTACAGGTCACAAAAAACATTATTTTCTAATGTATCTTGAAGAAGTGTATGACTCTGATTTACCCATCTGTGACTCTGCACTGACTCTGAAAATTATTAAAATTAAAATTAAAATTAAAATTAAAATTAAAATTAAAATTAAAATTAAAATTACAATTATTTACTTACTTACTTACTTACTTATTACTTACTTACTTATTTTACTTATTTTATTTTATTTGTTTTAATTTTACAGTTTTATTAACACAATCCACCTTTATACTTTGGGTCCCAGAAATAATTACAAAATGTAAACAATTTGTACAAAATGTAAATAAACTGTTTTGAAGAGAGATAATAATAGAACCATTATTAATATTGTACTTGAGCACCAATAATAACTGATGATAATTGAGTAACAATTCAGCATATTTCTGAAAGATCACAGGACACTGAAGACTGGAATAATTGCTGCAGAAAATTCAGCTTTGCCATCACAGGAATAAAAAAAAAACCATTCCTTTAAATTGTAATTATATTACTGTTTATATATATATATATATATATATATATATATATATATATATATATATATATATATATATATATATATTCATGTTAATAATTATTAAAAAGCATTAATACTTTTTAATTAAAAAAAATAGTGAGAATAAGAGACTTCTTTCCTAAACATTTAAAAAAAAAAATCTTAATTATTCCAAATTTTCAGCTCAGATTGAAATGTACATCAGTACATTTGAATACTATAAAAGAACCACTGTTTTCAAAATCATTATAAACAACTCATAGTAAACATCCAAGATCATCATGCTAACATAAACATAAACAAAAGCACTGTTTCACTGACATGACACATGATAATACCATGGTATTCATACATAAATAATTTCTTTGTACCTGAGCAATTTTTGTTCATCAGAGACATTTCTACTGTGAACTTTGAACTGTGCAACATTATGCAATACAGCATACTGTAGCCAGCAAATGTATATAAACTCCAACATGTTGTAGAAAGGATGGCTGCATTTTCCCAGGCATGGAGCTGAACTTGTGAGTCTGCGTGCCTGCAGACTGAGATATCTGGGTGTGAGTGGGAGCCCAGGCATTTCTTTAGTAAGACATGACCATGAAACATTAGCCAGACCACCTAGAAACCAGGGAAAAGTGCAGTAAACTGTTTGACTATCCTGCCTCCGCTCCTTCCCAAAACTATATTTAACTGTTCCCATAAAGAACGGCCCCGAAATGAATTTGGGAAATGCCTGGCCTTGAAGCAAACTGATGAAGAGGAAGTGCCATTTCACCTCTGAGTGGCTCAGACAGTGTCTATTGGCCTTTCATGTGGGTCTTGGGTCAGTTCTTCTGATCTGTATCTAAACCTCATCTACTGAGAGAAACAGCAAGTCTGATCTCAGATAAGCTTAAGGCATAGTCAATGGCATATGAAATGATCTAGGTTGTGATGCAGTTTGTTTTTGTTTTGTGCTGTTGAGAGGATACAGACAATACAATAATAGAGACTCCCAACCATAGTCACCATTCACTTGAAAGTGAATGGTGACTAAGAATTTAGTCCCTAACATTTTGATAGATATCTTTCCACAGAAGAAATTCATATGGGCTTGGAACGACGTTATTGTGCATTTCAGATATCTTAGCTTTGTGCAAATACATCTTCATATAAAAAATCTAAGTTCAATAATGTAGCAGCACAAATGTTGCATCAGTACATCTGAACAGAATATATGAAGGACCGCTGTTTTCAAAAATATTATTATTAACATTTCTGCAATATTAACAGAAAAGCTTAATAGGTTAAACAACTCATAGTGAACATCCCAGAACATCATACATAACATAAACGCAAACAATAGTACCATGGCTTCACTGACATGAAACACGATAATACTATGGCATTCTTAGCATACCACATGGATCGCATGATATATGAATATGTTAATAAAAATACCATGGTATTACCATCTGATATCATCATTGTACGTCATATTTGTATGGGAAATCTCATGCAAATTACATTTGTATAATTTACATTTAAAAGTACTTTTTTTTTTTTTTCAGTGGATTGTCTCCCATTAATAAAATCCATGACCTCGGCTTCTAATAAGGTCATTGGAAAGATTACATGCAACATGGAGAGCAGTTTTCCTACTTTTTAAATACAAAAAATAGTGGGACTGGCAGTAGTAATGTGACACTTGATTAATCTAACTAGCCTTTTTCATCGCACAAAATGCACAGCTGCACTTAAATGATTACTGATGAATGGAAAAAGTTTTGAAAATGATTGATTTTTTATGGAAATAATGACACTGTTTGGGTGGTGTGGTTGGGTTTGCTCTGTTCTGGTTGGGGAAATCCTTATGATGTCATTAGTACTGGATGTAATGAGGATGATAGTCATACATAAAGATTGGTCAAAGCTCTCCACTAAGAAATCTGTCTCTCAAATTATTAAAACCAAACACTTCTGTCTCTTCTGAACATAGATGTACATGCAAGTTCAAACTTCGGTTAGGGTTATGATTGAAAATGTGTGAAAATCTGTAAAAAGTAGGATGTTGGCCATTAATATTCCAAGCTGGACTGGTTCTGGACTGGGTTAAAGTGGGTTTAGTGGAGTCGCTCTGAGCACACAGGCAGGTTGGCGGTTTCTCTTTAATCTGAGCTGATTTACGATCAGTTCCTCTACAGCACGTCTGGAGACAGTCTGGCGTCCTCTCCGCTTACAGCCCATCTACACACACACATAAACACAGACACACAAACACATACACACTCACAAACAGGGCCACACAAACATACATTCAGAAATGAACTGGCTCACAAAACAATGCCACATAGACATGCCCCACCATCCATTATGGTGAACATCACAGCAAGGCTAATCAGCAAACATTCATCTTCTTATAGACCTTGACTGTGTGCTCACATGTGTATATGTTATCTGTGGGAATGACAGTGTATCGCAGACATCTCGATACCACCATAGTCATTTATTCTGTGACAGTGTGTGTATGTCTGTGTGCGTCGGAGTATGTGTGTTTGAGCAAGCAACTGGACACAGGAAGTTACACGCCTCCTAATACACAAACAACTTCTGGAATCTGTTACTAGATTTAACTCTTTCCTCTCGGTGTAAATTTGTGAGATATTATGCGGCATTTAAATAGATACTGTATATAAAAACAGTTGTGCCTAGACCCTTTCAAAAAGTATTGTGGAAGTACCATGTAAATTCACAAAATTGGGCCACATTTTGACAGTCATGTTAATACTAAAATACAAAAATTACCTGAATTACCAGAATTTAGTCTACAATGATGAATATCATAATTTCAAGGTACTTATGTATATTCAGTTGCATGTACCATAGTATTTACAGTACATGGTAGTCAAAGGTACTTCAAAGAATACCATGATATAAGTCTAAAAATATTGTCTTAAACCCAGACTCTAACTCAGGAACATTTAAACATGTTGTAGAGACATTACTGATTAACCAATTTTAATAGCAGTTGATTCATTTGCTCATTGATATTAAATAAAAATGAAAAATCAAACTACCAAGCAGTAATGTTTAAAGAATCTTCCGCTGTTTATGAGAATTTATTGAGAATGTTCGTCAAACCAGATAACCCTTTTCTTTTAAGATTTCTGATATATTTGTTGTTCTTTGAGAAAACAAAGTTCTGAGAAGGACCCTCATAGCTGCGACAGTACCATGTCCAAAACAACATGGTAATACCATGGTACTGAGAGGTACTAGGGATCTTGGAGGTCTTTTCTTGTTTTAATGTATATCATAGCAGCTTCCGAACACCTAAAACCGCATTAACGTACTGTACTTGAGTGTGTTTATATGAATGTAAAAGTGTGTGTGTTTCTGTCCATGTGTAGGCATGTATGTATGCGTGCTCAAAATGGCCCGGCAGGTTCATCCGTCTCCTGCAAAGCTCAGTGTCAAAGTCAGGGACCATTATCTCCTCAACTTTGTGTAAACTCAAGAAACCACAGTGCCCCAGACTCATCCTTTTATAAACACACCTCAGATATAACACACGCACTCATGACTCACACATTACAGCTGCCACATGCATCATTCATCCACAATAAGTGCCGTTTATTTGTAATTTCTTTTTCCAGATCAAGTTCACATGTCCTTACTCCAAAATAATGGATCATATGCCCCCTTAGAACTTTAAAAACAATGGAAGTTGATCCAACATTATAAATTGAAATTATAGTATAACTAGTATAGCAGAACTAGTATAAATATAAATATGAATATATAAATATAACTTCACACACACACACACGCACACACACACACACACACACAAATTCATATATTCGTTCTTCTTTCCTTACCAGTAGTGGAGCTCTTATGCGTTTATTGGCATGCAAGTGTCACACAGTCCTGAACTTGTATTTTGACAGACAGAATCCTCCTCTAAATCCTTGTTAAACATAGAAATGTTAAGAGCATAAGAGTGATGGGAATAACTGATGGAGTTTGACCTGGTACTGCCCCTCCTTCTCTGTTCTCTGATCTCAGGACCACTCGGTCCCATCTGAGCACAGCCTGTGGGATTCAATGTCGACCCCCAGTCATTGTTTGTATGGGTGCCTCTTCATTCATTAATTCATTCAAGAAAGAACCACAGTTACTGGTCTTTTTACAGGTCAATTTATCTCTGTGATTAATTAACTACTTAAAGAAAAATGTGCAAAAGTGGTAGCACTTTACAATAAGGTCCCATTAGTTCATTATAGTTAACAATGCATTTGATACAGTATTTATAATTCTTTATTAGCCTTATACTATTCATTATAGTTCATGTTAGCTCAGGTCTATTAAATAATATGGTAGCACTTTAGTATAGGACCAGTTCTCACTATTTTTATTATTAGTACTTGTTTATTAGCAATTATAAAGCACATATTCTGTATGATCATATTCTATGTCTAATCCTACCCAATGCCTAAACTTAACAACCTTAACACCTTACTAATTATTAATAGGTAGCAAAATAGAAGTTTATTGAGGAAAAAGTCATAGTTAATGGTTTGTTAATAGCGACAATTGGACCTTAAAATAAAGTGTGACCAATAATATTAACAAACATGACTTTTGATTTTAGTAATATAAATGCCAAAATTAACATTGATTCAAATTAATTAATTGTTTTAGAGGTATTGGTTACACTTTATTTTACAGTGTCCTTGTTACGCATTACATTTACTTACTAACAGTAAATTATGCATAATTACATGCAAATAACCCTAAACCAAGCAACCCTAATCTTCAACCCAAACCCTATCATAAGTATATGTTGTTAAATACTATTACTCAGTACTTAACTGTATTATTAACAAGGACACCTTTGAATAAAATGTAAAAGAAGTCATATTTTTTGTTAGTTCATGTTAACTAGTGTAGTTAATCAATGTTAACAAACAGAACCTTATTGTAAAGTTTTACTGCAAAAGGCAATATTAAAATGTCAGTAAAAGAAAATCTCCACATTATAAGTTAGCATCTTCTAATTTATGATAGACTGCTGGCATGTTTGGGCCCTAAGCCATCGCCTACTGCCTTTAGGGGCCGGACCATCCCTGGCGCTGAGTAAGGCCAAGCTAAAGGGTGTTCAAGTGTAAAGACTGGCAGCAACACCCTACAACCTGAAGGTGTCAGACAAAGAAGCGACTACAGCTACAGTCTCTGTGGGGGAGCTTCAGTACTACCATGCGAAATACACTGAGAAAGTCAATCAATGCATGTAAGCAGTGATACACAGGACAATGTAATCAATGACCGAATCTGTATGTTGGGTTTCATTTTTAAATTTTCCCCATTTGAAAGCACTGCCTGCTGGTTACTGTTATAAAGTTTGACAAGTTATAAACTTAATGGTAACACTTTACAATAAGGTCAATGCATCATCTAACATTCAGTAACAAGAAGCAATACATTTGTTACAGTATTTATTAATCTCGATGTTAGTTCATGGTAGATTAGGTTCATTACATAATATTAGCAGGCACAACTTTTCACAACTTTTTATTTTTTTTCAGGACAATTTTCTGAGAAGCAGGAGACCTAAGTCTCTGCTTTCATAGAACAATATAATAGCAATGCTTTAAAGGAAGTAAAATTCACAACAATTTAACTGTGAGTCAGCCTGCATGTTTAAACGGTAAATGTCAGTGCACATATACAGTAAGAGCACATCATATTGTGTTGAAACAGAAAAGGCCTTTGTGTTGCCACAGCCACAACACTCAGAGGAAGTGCACAGTCATGACTCAATGTTACAAAGAATGAGACTCATGTCACACTACTTCCAGGATGTGTTTGTGTTTGGAATCACTTTCATATGAAAGGAAATTAAGATGATGGTGATGATGGATTAAAACTGCTCCACAACATGAGCTATACTTTGTTATGAAGGCTGACAAAAATGCAGTTTTTTTCAAAATCTCTTATTCTTTCTTTCTCTCTGTTTTTTTTTTCAAACACAAAGTGTCATAATACTTCTTTGTCTTCATTTTGAAAAATGTGTATTTTTTATAATTAAAATAAATGTCACAATGTTTATTATTTTGTTGCTTAAAAAATTATTTTGTTGCTTAAAAAAGCATTTGTTGCTTAAAATGTTTTCAGATGTCATTCATCTCAACTATAACTGTCTAAAAACTTTTTAAGTCACTTTATTATACCATCAGGATAAATTCCTGTGTAACTGGGACAGTGTGGTTTGGCAAACCCAGAAAGAATGAAACAGGCTCTGAAAGTAGAGTAGCTGAAGACAATAAAGCATTTCTTTCTGTTTCTTTCTTTCATTCAGTTCATCTTCTATACGTCTCCAGTGGGACGTACACTACAGACAACAAAAACTGACTCTCGTCTGGAGTGTGACTGATGTTTTGCCCACCAGAGGACGAGACTCAGAGAGACATTTGTGTCTTCAAGCTTTACGTCAGCATGCTCAAAAAACAGTATGACCTTGTAAAAAGTCATTTTCAGGAACACACAATATTCATTCATATACAAGAGTCTCCCAAAGACACACGACCCATTAAATCTTAAAATATGAGACATTAAAGAGAGATTAATATATATTTAAATCTATGTGTGATATACGAAATCTACAGACTGAAATGTGATTATTAATACAGTGGTGGCCAATATTATTAGAACACTAGTATTTTCACCAGCTGAAAAATGGTTTGAAGTCAGTTATTTCTATCTTTTGCTGTAGTGTGTCAGTAGGAAATATCAGTTTACATTTCCAAACATTCATTTTGTCATTAATTGTAACAATCCAGTGAGATTTTTGTATGCAGAAGGAGTCTGATAACAGCCAGTGCTGCACACAGAGATCTGATTTCACCATCATCCAGTCTGTCTGGATTGACATGAAGAAACAGAACAAACTGAGACAGACTAAATCCAGAAGAACTGTGGCAACGTCTCCAAGATGCTTCAAGAAACCTACCTGCAAATACTAGTGTTCAAATAATTTTGGCCACCACTGTATATGAACTTGTTATTGCTCAGAGATTGATTTGTTAGAGATATCTTTCTCAAGTTTGTCTCACATGTTTTTCCAAAATTCCTCAGGTAAGATAAAACTACAAACAATTAAAGCTATATATTAGATGGAAAACTTTATCTTAAGCAGCCAGGACAAGTGACAGGACATTTTGTAGCTTAATGTAAATTACTACATAAACTATTCTGTGCAAAGAATGTCTCAGATCTTTCAGTATTTCCAATGCTATTTTAAGGCACAAAACACTGATTAAAGATGGCTCATATCGCACATGCTCCATGAATGGGGAAGGGCAGACACTCTGGTTTCCTGATCTGATTCTGGCCTGTTAGGGGACCAAGGTCACGAGCAGTTCAGACGGAGACCTTTCCACAACTTTATGACTATGCTTATACAGGAGATCAGACAAATGCTTCCTTTCACAGCAATATTGGATGATAGAGACTGAGAGATGCAGGGAGAGATGGAGAGAGAGAGAGCTAGCATAAGTGCCTGTCTGTAACCGGAGCCAGGTCCAAGCAATTATCTCCGATAATTAGATCGCAAGCCCAAAACAGAGCCAGTTACACACACACCCCGCACAGGCCCCTGGCTCCTGTACAACAACACAAGGACTTCTAATTCACTCTACCAAGGGACACTCAAACATAAGGCCCAATTAGGAGGCCGAGCAGGGCACCAAAACAGCTGGCCTTGGGTTCCGGAATGTAGCCACTTTAGCCCAACGAATACTTCCATAATAAAGCTGACCTCGGCCGAATCTAATGTGTGTGTGTGTGTGTGTGCGCGCGTTTTGGGAGAGCCACTCCATAGTCAAGCCAGGAGCACAGGAAACTGTATTAGACAGAGTTTGTATTGGGACTGGAATTAATTGTCCTCTCCAAAAGACCAAATAATACAAGAGATCTCTGAATGCAAACATGTCTGTCTCCAGCACTCACAGAAAACAGATGAGTGGAGCATTTGTTTGATAGAGCTGAATCACTGCCTGATGGGTTGATGGATTGGGCAAACAAGGTGAAATGGATGTCTGGAAGTACAGACAATGCTCATTTTTAATAGTTTTGAACTTGTTGCAGAAACAAAGTGCCTTATGAGAAAAGACAGCAACATACAATAAATTAATATATGATAACACTTTATTTTAAGGCATCCTTGTTACACATGTTGCATGTACTTACTATTAAAATAACAATAAATTATGCATAAATACATGCAATTAACCCTAAACCAAACCCTAATCCTAACCCTATCCATCCCATATAGTAAGTACATGTAGTTAATAAATATTACTCAGTACTTAAATGTATAATTACACTGTAACAAGGACACCTTAAAATAAAGTGTAACGTAATACATTTATCAAAAATTATTACAAGTCTATTACAATAAAGCCATCCAGGGTGCAATCCTGACTGATTTCCAACAACCTGTTGAATTAATATAGAATTATCTTTTCTAAAATATATAATAATAATAAATATGCAATTTCACAGTGAAATATTACAAAGTATAAAAAATATAATACACAATAAAAACTTTTATACTACTAAAAAATGAATTAAAACATTTTTTTTAAAAATCAACAGAGTTTTGTTACAAACATTTTTGTGCAATGCAATATGTATATGTATGTAAAGTATGTAATTGTATTCATTTAGTCATAATCATATTAGAGCTGTAACTAAAAGCTGGAATACACTACACTGAACGGAATCTGAACAGATTTTAAAACACTAAGCATCATACACTTGCTGATTAGTTAAAGATAAAGAGGAAAAACTGAGCGTCATAAATTAAACGACTGAGGATCGCGCATTACCAAGTAGTTCTGAACACAAAAAACTCTTACAGAAACTTGTGTTTTGTTGCTAAACGAACAATACATTCTCTTGTTGCCAAATGAAAACAATACGTGTTCTAAATTCAGCTCAAAATGTCAAACATTTGAAAACCCAGCTAAAGTCATTTTTTTGGTGATTTACTGTTTTCTGCATAAAATCATCCTTCATAAGGTAAAGAACATTCTGTGAAAATGTAACCTTGATATCTTTAATATTGACTGAGTAAGGCTATGTTAAAAATTTAAATCATAATGAAATTAATGGTTGAAATCAAACTTTGATGCTTGTTATCTCATAATTAGATTTTGAGACTTTAGCCTGGATTTCACAGACAGGGTCACATTTCTGATATCCTCCGACTGGATGAAATCATAGTCTGAAGCTAAAAAATCAGAGTCTGTGACCATCATACATGACACGATTTTTTACGGATTCTGTCTACTCAAATCTACAGACTGGCTCTGACTTTTGGCAACTACTGTAGCATCAACTTGTCCAGACTGTAAATCGAGGGAAAAATCTAGGCAAAAGTTGTGTAGTGTAATCCAGCTTTAACTGTTTAATACAACATAATTATCTTTCAGATTTTGGCTATATCGAAAGTCCTCTTTAAGAAATCTCCATTCAGGAAATATTGGTTTGAACTGATAGTTTATGCATCCTAAATTTAAACAGTGTTACTTTTCAATTCTGTAAATGGAGCCCTGTTAGACTGGAGAGCCAAAAGTACATGTAATATTCAAACCAAGATCAAAAGACAGTAGGTTTGATCACTGGTTTTAAACCTTCTGAAAAGCCTCGCTTTAGTCATCTGGTAGAGTTTAGATAATTTCTGTTTTCACAGATCAACTTGGACAGACAGGAAAGAGTGAGGAGTGGAGAAATGCAGAGGAGAAGATGTGTTTAACTGCTCCCTGGACCTTTCTGCTTGATTCTTCCTACCTGTAATGCTTCAGACAGACATGAGATTTGGCTCAGGGAACTGTGTCCTTCCACTACTACTCACTGTCCAAGGTGGCTAGACATGCTGGAACATTTTGAGGGGGGTCAGATGCACTTTTAGTAATACAATAGAGAACTTGGGCTATGCAAGAACTCCTCCAATCAAATATCCCAGCAGGAAGCTTTTGAACCAAAAGATGGGTCACAAGCAACAGCCCATATTTGTGACCAGACAACAAAAGATTTGTTGTAGTGTTGTGTTGTGAGGCCTGCCATCGGTACCAAAGGAAATACTGAGCACTCTACATATGAATACGTCACAACACACATACTGTATAAATAAACACACACCACACATAGACTGACAGACGTGTGTCTCTCCAGTTGTTCCGTGATGAAATATCCAACATCACTGATCGAGTTTCCTCTGTTGGGAGCTAAGGACTGCACTCTGACCTCGCAATGACCTGGAAATGAATGTCTGTTTATGTAAGACATACAACGTGCCAAACATTCCCAGCTTAACACATTAACTTCTGTGACATAGGGTGACATCTGTACCCCATTTAACAACAAGCTCATGTGATATATTGTGGATACATGTGGAAAATAGACTCTCCTTTTTATAAAACACTGTCCAGTTCACATTTATTTTTAGTATCTTTATAAGCGCATGACTCACTGTGCTTGTATTTGTATATTGTATGCACGTTGTGATTTTGCCAAGTATAGTGTTTCTGGATCAGAGAGAGTATATGGAGGAGAAAATAGACCAATTGTAGAAATACAAATGACAGATATCTTAAACCCCAAACTGTCACTGTGTGGTGCAGGAGAAACGCACGAAGACGATAACGATAAACAGTCTTTAATAATCCACATAAGGGTAATCCATAGGAATGCAGGGTACACACACACACCAGGGTAAAACAGATGAGACTGGATGAAGAGACACTGAACTGAATGCAACTTATATGGGGAAAGTAAATGAGGATAATGAATAGACACACCTGAAAATAATGACACAATAAAGGGAAGACAGAAACTAGGTCTGAGAACACGAGGGGTGAAATGAAAACAAACACAAAAATCCATAAAGTGTGACAAACAGAGTTTATGCTAGAATATCTTTAATGGACCAGCCTTGAAAAGTACTGTTTTTAGCATATTTAGAAAAGAAGCAACATTTATGACACCAGATTTCATAGATATTTCACGCTCTGACTGGGTTATTTAATCTGTCCAGAAAGAATGTCTAAAAGGGTGTATATATGCACCACAGGTTATTTATTTATTTATTTATTTATTCTTTCTTTCCACCACACTGTTACTTCTGCATCTCATAAAAAGTATTGCATTTAACATTTTTGGAATATGACATCTTTGTCTCACAAAGGCTTCAAAAAATTCACAGCTAGTATTTATATATCCTAAATACACACAATTATTGTCAATGTTCAAATATTTACAATTTTCACAAGTTTTGTATTATTTTTATTGACAGATTTACAGCTTGATTGAATGACGCATAATTGATATAAATATTCTGTGATATTCACCTCACTTTTTTTCTTTTGTTTTCTTCACTTATCATATGTCTCATCTCATGCTTTTCACTGAAAACAAGTACAGTAATTATATATATATATTTAAAAAAAACAGTATTTTGGCAAAATTGTTTGTTGTTGTTACAGTCATTATTTTTGAAAATTGATGATCTCATATATCTTTATAATTTTTTGTAGAATGTCATGGTTTTTAAGACTGGGTCTGGGAAAAGGGGATAACACTAAAATCTATGCATAATAGTCATTATTCGAAAATAAATAATGCAGGCATAGCAAAAATAAATTATGCAGACAACAGTAAGACATTTCTAAGACAGTTTGACCTTTTTAATTTCAAAAGGTCTTAATAAAAATTAATCGTTGGGACATAAAAGTTAGGAAACCCTCATGCAAACTGAAGAGTTGTCCTGACTTACAATCAGATATTGTATTGGCAAATCATGCAGGCTATCATGCAGGCTATTATATTGGCTTGTGATGCAGGATTTAGGACCCTATTTTTAAAAAGTCTATGAGAAACCCCTAGTCGATGATTCCCACGCACTTCTCCTATCACTTGCAGCAATGAGTGGGGTTGTTCTTGGTCAAATTTAATTCACACAGTAGGAGTATAGTTAAATGAGTCATTCTTCTGTCTTAATGCACCATGTGTTGCTGCTCCAGGGAGCACATTCCAGTCAGGGATTGGTATAAGATGCCATTTTTTAAGTGCATTAAGCCTGTAGCAGGAAAGACACTTTTCACTCTGTGAATAGGTCATACAAGCATATTAGTCAAATTTATTGCAACCACAGACACTTGCTCAAGTAAACATATGATTATTCTGAACTTCTCTATGTTGCTTTCTCTTGGAACAGGCGGTTCAAGTGGAGTTCAAAGGGCAGAGGGTCAAAGCATTTGAGTGTCTGGTAATCTTGGGTTGGGGTGTCTGTGAGTTGAGTAGATGCAGGTGAGACAGACAAAAAGAGAGATTTCAGGTACAAGACTGCAGTATCTTTAATCTTTCAAGCAAATCTTATCAAGAACAGTTTATCAAGAACAGTTTTTTGTTTTGTTTTTCACTGCAAAAGGAAATTTAATCTTTGAAAAGTACAAAATAAATTTGTTATGCTCAGAAGTTTGAGTTGCTCTTGGGTAAGGAAAAAATACATTCCAAATTGCAATAATACACACTTCAAAATGAACTGGCTAGGTCATAAATCCACGTACTGAATAATTTTTAACTTGTAATGTGTCTTGGATTATCAATTTTTAGAAAAATCAGTCTATTGACTGATACTACTACTGGAATACAACACTAGCATACTGCTGCTTACAACATACTGTACAATATATATACTTGTACTATTTAGAAAAAAAGCTGGCACAAAAGCTGTCAAAAGATGCCGGTACTCTTTTAACAGGAACATATCTGTACCTTATTTACCCCTAAAGGGTGCATATAAGTACCTTAAAGGTACATATTAGTACCTAAAGTGTTCGTTTTAGAACCTTAATGATGCATATTTGTATCTTTCGAAATAGTAACTTAGTGACAGCTTTTGCACCTTTTTCTGAGAGTGTACAATTAGCAAGTGAAACAGAATGCATGCAAAAATGTTTCAACCAACATTATATAGTTGTCATTATTGTGATCACATTACATTGCATTTAGCAAGTGTCATCCATTTATCAAATAATTTTGGTTCACTTTAATAATAATAATAAAAAAAAAAGATCTAAGTTGAAATCATGGTTGACATTGCTTATGGTTAATTTGGCACACTGAAAAAGGTCAAGCTGATAGAATTGCATTGTGATATATATGTGATGCAATTTTCTTAAACAACAAACTAATGTATATGAAGGCTGTTTTATCAGATAGGCTAGGTGTGTATTCATATAGAACATTATTGAACAGGACATGGATTGGGCATTACATTCGGCAGAGGATTGTAGATTCTGTAGAATCTTCCTCTGCCATTTATTCTTTAAAGTAATTCAGCAGAAATTGCATTTTCCTAAAAGTAAGCAACATTTAATATGACATCATGAGTAATACACATGACTATCATGGTGTGACAACACCATTACAGCTTCTAATATCATGTTTAGCAACATGATAGAGGGTTTCATTGACCTGAAGAAAGAGGTTGAAATAGTACAGGGTGCAAGTGAAATTGTGTCAAATGCTCAATTGGTTTCTGGTTTCACAAGTGTTAGAAATGGTTTTGCAAGCACTTGTTTAAAAACAGAGTGTGAGAAAAAAGTGAAAGGCTGGAGGGTATTAGGGCTGTTCCATTTTAACGCAATGCACAGCAAAGTTTAATGGGATTCATTTGGGAATTAAAAAATGATCAACAAATGTGCACAAAAATATCCTTGACAATAAACACAAGCACATTTTAAATGCAAAGGTCAGTGTGAATGCAGTTACGATTACTGGAGGCACATGCCTCTGATTAGACCAATCATCACAGACCTCGCACTGACCATCAGCAGCCAATCACATTTCATAATTCCACAGCACATGGAGGATATGAGAGCAGTTACAATCATCATTAGCCTGATGAGCGCAAATTAGTGACACACAAACAATTTTACTGCCTGCCTCACACACATAACACATGCAAATGCAACCCAGTTTACTCCAAAG
The DNA here is from genome assembly GCA_039654775.1 of Spinibarbus caldwelli. NCBI lineage: Eukaryota > Metazoa > Chordata > Actinopteri > Cypriniformes > Cyprinidae > Spinibarbus > Spinibarbus caldwelli. The sequence continues at coordinate 14,726,622 of CM077223.1, forward strand.
GCAAAATGAAACATGTTTGCAAACCATTTTACTTCTAGAATTTATATAATAGAATATTCCACAAAAAAGAAAAGAAAAGAAAAAGACACAATGAGAAGAGAAGAGAAGAGAAGAGAAGAGAAGAGAAGCAATATTACATGCATGAGAACTAAATCTCTGGGAGATGACACTCATTTCCTCTGTGCAAACGGGGGTGGGTGCAGAATAGAAAAAATGATCCTGCCAAGCAGTTTAGTTCATGAGAGTTTGAACTTTTGGCTTCTGGCCGCCCTCTGATTGTTTTCTCTCGCCAATCACTGCTGATAGATTTGCTTAGAGCCTCAGCTGCATAAATTGAAGCTGATGGGTCCCATCCGGCGACTCGTCATTTAATAAACGGTGCTGTTTGAAATACCTGCATGTGACTGTGATTGAGGGATAAAGAGAGCTTTAATACAACAGCCAGAATGTGTAATAAGGCTTGTTATGTCTTTAGTGCACTTAACTGTGTACTGTGAGATTGAGTGTGGCTTAAAATTGAACAGAGCTGTGGTGCAAGAGTAAACAGAAAGAGTGACAGTTGCATATTTTGCTGTGCACTTTCCATTTAGATTTGTAAATTCTAAGTGCATTATTGCAGATGCTTGCTTTGTTTTTTACAAAAGGGGTAAGTTAGCCCAACAACTCATTTCATTATCATCTAAAATTTACAGCAAGTCACAGTCAATAGAAGCTTAAAGCGACATGGCAAAACTCCAAAAACATGCAATTCTTTGCAGTTTCAAGGTGAAATGAAAATTAATAGTAGTAAAACACCAACAACTTTTATCTCTTTTCACATAAATATGATTACAAGATTGATTAATAAAGACTTATTTTTTGCATGGTTCCTTGCATGTTATGTTATGTCCTCAAGGCACTTTTACTATAGTTCATGAATTGTAAATTAATATACTTAATTAAATTAATATACTTAAAATAAATTAATATAATTTTCATCACAACCTGATCCATATGCTTTTCTGATGTAGTAAAGTTGCTTGGTAGCTCACCCGGTACGGCATTTTACTCATGATGCAAAGAGCTCATGTACAAGTCCTATGAAACTCAGTTGCATTCATTTGTGAATATTAATATGATGAACAAAAAATGTAAAAATCATTTATTGGTCACAGAGCTTATTTTCTGAAAGAGTCCAATAGAAATCCTATTCGGTTTTTGTCGAGGAAACCTCGCTGATGCTAACTTCTGGGTTGGCATACAAAAGTACGTCATCAGTGGAGCACTTTATCAGGCATTCCAATTTCTCTCAATTGCTGTAATCCAAAAGTGGCCAGTACTGTCTCTGATTTAACCCAAAATGACTATTTAATGTACATGCCAGTATCTGAAGGTATGGTGTGTGGCAACTTGGTTTACTGTTACTCACTGTAGGATAGGCTAAATAATATCAAACTACTCTGCAATGTAATGTGATTGTTGTGTAAAATCATTATAAATAAAAGGTTTTGTGGTATGAAAGTAGTGCTGATGTGTTTCTGCAAATGTAATGAAGTGTGTGTGGGTTGTTGGGGGATGCAAAGACTTGAGTCGTGGTGTCTGAATGAGAAGGACACACTCTCCCTCTTGAGATGGTGCATCATGGCCGATTACTCACACTCTTTGCACATCAGCTCCTGTGAGAGGAAGAAGTGTCTACTGCTGCAGGCGCTCTGTGTGTGTCTGAGAGTGTGTCGTGTGTTTTAGCATGTGCGAAGAGAGTTCATGTTAAAGAGAGAGACAGAAAGAGTCTATGAGTGTGTGTGCAACACTGAGAAGTGAGAGAAAGACACTTTGGTAGTGTAGAGCAAGCGATTTTATCAGCTGAACCCATAAGAAATTATTTACTTGAAATACCCCCAGAGTGTTTAAACTGCATTGTTTTAATAAATATAACAAACTTCTCAACAATCATCACACATTCACTGGTTACAACATCTAAACAGTAGCTTGATAAATTAAGCAACCACCAACTCCCAATGTCAAATTGAATAAAAAAAATTCTAAAGTATTTATGGTATAAAAATTAGAAAGAGGTCAAAGGGAAATTTGTGAGACCAAAATTGAAAGAGTTTGGCGTCTTTCTCTCTCTCTTTCTCTGTCTTCCTTCCTTAGCCTCTTCCTTCTGAGGCACAATAGTTCCAGAGAGACAGTTCAGAAGAGCCAGGCTTTAGGCTGTATGGGCCCTCAGGGTGTGTGTGGCTACAACATCCCCCATGAAACCACAATGATGTCTTATTCTGATAATGAGCACACCCATAAGCAGCCAATGTGGTAGCCACAAGACGAGTCATTCTCCCCATGGCACGCTACTAAGGTCAGCTCATCCTTACGCCAGTACCGAGTCCAAGCCATCATGAATATGAATGTGACAGTGGGTTGGTGTTAGCGTGATGGAGAAAATGTGTGTGCGGAGAAAGGAGGTCATGTCATCTCCCATAAGAAAGAGGTGAAGTTCACAGTTACTCTGAGGCCTCAGAGGAGCTCCACGGCCCAGCCATTAAAGCCCTGTTAAAACTGTTCTGATGTTGTCAGCTTAGAAGAAGAGAGATAGACAGAGAAACAGACAGAGATAGTGGGGGAGAGCGAAAGTGTCCCATTCAGCACGACGGCACGTCGTCTGTCTGGCCAGCAGCACTTTGCTGGGTCTCCAGCTTGCATAGGTGTCAGATCAGCAAGCTCGTAATTTCAGCATCAAAGTTTCATGAGCACACAGTCAGATTCGCAGAGGAGCACAGAAGGCCTCAGAACTCAGAGCTTAAAATGCTAAAAGCTTCTCAAAGATGCTTCAAAGTGTTTTCTCAGATAATCAAAGCTGGTGGTTCCTCTCATACTGGGGCACTTGTTGTCATTTGTAGTCATGATCAGATGGAAAAGATATGTTAGATGGGTGTGAACTTGTGAGCCCTGTTGAAATGCTTGTTTAGCATTTATTAGATTTTGTACTGTAATATGCAAACCAAGCTCACTGGAAATACTTGACTCATTCTATATTTCTGAAAAACTCTAAAAACATACCTATACATATTATTTTCCACCCAGGCTCATTGGAAATACGCTACTGAGAAAACCTACTGAGTTAGAAACCCATGCATAAGTAGCTGTATATGTTATGATAACGTTCAAATCTATCAGTTTTCAAATTTCTCAGCATGTTAAAACTGTTTTGAATTGTGCAGGAAATTGTGTGAAAATGAGGCTTTCTTAATCAAAACTCTGGCCCTGTAAATCGTACTCTTTGTAAAAAGGAATGAAAGTTTTCAGATTTTTACTGCTTCTAGTGTTCATCTCAACTGGAACCTGAAGTGATTAGTTTTTTCAGAAATGTAGGTAGAGGCACGTATTTCCAATGAGCCTGGGTAGCATATTTCACTGCCGTTTCCAGCTGAAATGAAAACTAGATGCAGTAAAATGCCAACAACTTTTATTCCTTACAATACAATGTTATATGACCTCAGAACACTCATACCATATTCAGTGATTTGTAAAGTAATACATTTTGATGTTTATATCACATAATCAGCTCCGTATGTATGGCTTTTCTAATATAGTAAACTTGCTCAGTAGCTCACCTGCACTTGCAATGCTGAGCACTCGGCTACAAGCCCTGTAAAACACAAGTCATGACACTCCACAAAAGAGCTCAAAGCCTTAAGGTTGATTCAGCAAATGTATTTTAATCTCACATTTGCTTTTGTTAACACCATCTGTTATGTTTAGTGTAAGGGGTTTGTTATTTTCAAATGAAATAGAGCATTAACCTTTTGCCACCACTCACTGGACATTTCTAATTTCTAATGGGGATGGCAATGTGATGTTGAGCATTGCAATCTTATACACTTTTAAAAAGTGATTCTATTTGTCCCAGCTAAATTCTGAGATTTTTTTATTAAGTGCATATTTGAAGGTACTTGATATGTTTATATGCACCAGTACAAATATTCTTCATGCAATCCCTCTATTTATATGAGTGACTGTCAATGCCTGATGCAACAAAAATAGACCCAAAGGTTTGTGCCTCTGAACTTGACCCTCTTGACCTCTCCTCCACTCTTGAGGGCTGGAAGGCGCCAGGCCTTGCTCAACATACCATGCCAGTAAGTGATCACACAGTATCTCAAGGCTCTTGCGTTATAAATGGAACACTTACAACAATGTGTGCTACTTCCGGCTGTTAATTGCTAAAAGCAGTGCTACTCACCTTTGATGTCATGGAGACACCCTGCCATGGGCTCCATATGAACTTCGGCCAAAAGGTTGACCGTCTGCACATCATTCAGCATACAGATATTGAGTTCCCTGAACACTCCACTTTGCATTATTTTTTTCCTTTTTGGTGGTCTATGTATTGAAAGACTGTCAGAGTTAGAATGATGCTACTGGACAGAGCACCACTATTTGCTCAGCTAGTCATTTTGATGATTTGTGTCAAGGCACTGAAGCTGACAAGCAGACAGACAGAGAAGGGATAGCATTTCTCAGTGCACCAAAGCATTTCAAGAGAAATCTAATACTAAGACAAACAAAATGTCACACTATTTCTTGTCTGTCCACTATTCCACTTCACTGTTGTTTGATGAACTGACAGTTTCATTTGTTTCATGAAACTGAACTTGACATCAAAACTTGTAATTATTTTGTCAATATGGTGTAATACATATATAATTATTATATATGTATTACACCATATTCATCACTTCTACCAGAAAAGACTGCTTTGTAAATAATCTTCCTGACTTGTCTCAACTTCTCAGCATATCCAATAGCTGAGAAAATCTTGATGTTGTAACAGAAACTATTGACTGTGTGTTTTCCAACACTTTAGACATGGTTGCTCCTTTAACTTTAAAAATGATTAAGGAAAACAGTCCGTGGTATAACGAACACACTCGTGGCCTAAAGAGAGCAGCCCGGAAAATGGAGCACTGCTGGAAGAAAACAAAACTTGAGGTATTTCGTGTTGCATGGAGGGAAAGTACTTCTAACTACAGAAAAGCCTTAAAAATGTTAAATCAGCTTACTTTTCTTCTCTTTAAGAAGAAAACAAACACAACTCCAAGTATTTATTCAATACAGTGGCTAAATTAATGAAAAATAAAACATCAACTGGCAAAGACATTTCCCAACAGCACAGCAGTAATGACTTTATGAATTCCTTCACCTCCAAGATCGATACTATCAGAGAGAAAATTATAATCATGCAGCCGTCAGCTATAGTATCGCAACAGATAGTGCACTATAGATCCCCTGAGGAACAATTCTACTCATTTTCTGCTATAGGAGAGGAAGAATTATATAAACTTGTTAAATCATCTAAACCAACAACATGTATGTTAGACCCTATACCGTCTAAGCTACTAAAAGAGGTGCTTCCAGAAGTCATAGATCTTCTTCTGAATATTATTAATCCATCAGTGTCATTAGGAAAACCTTCAAACTGGCTGTTATTAAGCCTCTCATTAAAAAAAAACAAAAAAAACACAACTTGATCCTAGATAATTAGTTAATTACAGACCGATCTCAAATCTCCTTTTTCTGTCAAAAATACAAGAAATGGCAATCCCCTCACAACTACATGATAATTATAATTATAATAATTCATTATATTTATATAGCGCTTTTCTGGATACTCAAAGCGCTTTACATAGAAGGGGAGAATCTCCTCATCCACCACCAGTGTGCAGCATCCACCTGGATGATGCGACAGCAGCCATATTGCGCCAGAACGCCCACTACACACCAGCTCAGCCCTGCTTAGCTTCAGTGGGCAACCAGTCTTGGGCTGCAAGGTGATATGGCTGCATCTTTCTAGGAGAAAAATGGTATCTGTGAGAATTTCCAGTCAGGATTTAGACTGTATCATAGTACTGAGACTGTTCTCATCATCAGAGTTACAAATTACCTGCTTTTACAATCCGATTGTGGTTGTTTCTTTCTATTAGGGCTAGTGGATCTTATCGCAGCATTTGACACTATTGACCACAACATTCTTTTGTACTTAACTGACCGTCATCAATTTGTAGCAGTAAATGAAGTGGCATTATATCGATGACAAGTACAGTATGGAGTATCACAAGGCTCAGTACCAGGACTTTTGCTTTTTACCCACTGTTAGCTTTCACTGTTATGCAGTGTTGGGCACATTACTTTATAAAAGTAATTAGTTATAGTTACTAGTTACTTCTCACAAATAGTAACTGAGTTAGTAACTGAGTTACATCATTATAAAAGTAACTAATTACCAGGGAAAGTAACTATTCTGTTACTTTTTTTTTTTTTTTAAATGTTCAAATGTCAAATAACTTGGATGCCCCCAATAATATGTTAAATTAATGAAATGGACACTAAATAGAATAAATTATTATTATAATAAAACATTGTACATTAATCTACTGACACTTAGCATCAGTCAGTCAAGCATTATAATATGATATTATGATAATTCATCATTATATGCTGGTTTCTGTTCATACAACATCAGTCAATGGATGTGTTGTTATGTGTTGTTGACTTGTATATGTATGTGTTTATAGTGATTGTTACTTTTATTCATTCTTTTACTCATTTATACATGTTTCCTGTTGTTGTCATAAAATAAAATATAATTATTTCATTAACTTATGCATTAATTCATTGCTTGAATGAAAATTGAGATGTATTCACTTTGGCTGCGTTTGTCTAGTATATATTCATGCATACGTATGGCATATGACAAAACTAATTACATTTTGCTTGTTTTACTAAAACAATTTTCAGTAAAAAAAAAAAAAATTATATATATTACATAAAATCACTAGTATACAATATTAATATAATTAATTACTGGTCAACATTTATCATTATTATTATAGTGTTGGTAATATCTAGTAATGCATTCTGGGGTAATGGGGTACCTTTTTTAAGTAGTAATAATTACTTTTTTCCAGTATAACATATACCGTCTTCTCCAAAGGCGAGATCTTCGAGCAGCTGCACTACATCTTCTTTATGCAGACATTGCAAACACTGCAAAGGCTGAGGAAAACAGTAGGGTTGTTGAGTTACTGATGCTATGTGTTAGTGCACCTCTTCCTTTTATCTTTTTTTTTCTTCTTCTTCTTTTTTATTTATTGCACAACTTATAACTGCATACAAGATCAGGGAAAGATGGTTGTATCTTTAACAATAAACAATTATAATGACAAAAAGAAAAAAAAAGGAAAACGTAAATATAATGGGTTTGCGTACATCAAAGTATGAGATTACATACACAGAAAAAAAGCGCAATGACAAGGTTAAATATCTTTGAATAATCATAATATTCATGTGATCATAATGCATAAAAAATTGTTGTTGTTGTTTTTGTTATTTATAAGCCTGAGGGATGAAACGACTTAAATTCAACAAGAAACATATTTTTAGAAACAAGAAACATAGAAACAAAATATTTACAGATTTAAACCTGAATTAAACCTGTTGCTCATATCTTTTAAGTTGTTGCGCTTGTTATAACGTCATATAGGTCACATGACAACGTCAACATGTTGGATCGCATTCACGCTCAACAAGATTTGGCTGTAGAATACGTACTCTTTTAGCACTCGTTAAGTAAGTACTTAATGAATTTAAGTACCTACTCATTGAGTATATGGTTTCAAACGCAGCCACTCTGTCAGTTTAAATGTAGATTAGTCAAGTCAAGTCAAGTCACTATTATTTGTATAGCACTTTTAACAATGCAAATTGTGTCAAAGCAGCTTTACATCAGCTTGATATAAAGCTGGGTGGCTTTACATCAGCTTTACAGTATTTAGACGGGGAAATAGTGTGTCGAAATAGTGTCATTCTCCTCTGGCCAGACAAAATCAGCAGTTTAAATCTAGGATGCAGCAGAGTCAGATTGTGCAAAGGACTCATCTGGTTCCTGTGGTCTTGTCCCGATGGTCGTCTAGGAGAGAGGGTCTTCACTGGGGATCAGTCTCTGGGGCTCATCTAGTTGTCCTGGTCTCCACTGATGTTCAGGGCTATAGAGGTCATCTCTAGGTGCTGATCCACCATCTGATCTGGATACGGACTGGATCCGGGTGGCTGCAGTGACCATCTGATCTGGATACAGTCTGGATCTGGGTGGCTACGGTGACCTCGGAATAAGAAAGAAACAGACTAATATTAGCGTAGATGCCATTCTTCTAACGATGTAACAAGTACATCGGGTGTTTTGGGAAGTGTTCCCGGTTCCGGTTGACCTAATTAATGCAGCCTAACAATCCTTTAACGGATCTGAATTATAGAAATGTGATAGTGTATTATGTGTAAGCCAGGTTAAAGAGATGGGTCTTTAATCTAGATTTAAGCTGACAGAGTAGGTTTGCTTCCCGAACAGTGTTAGGTAGATTGTTCCAGAGTTTGGGCGCTAAATAGGAAAACGATCTCTCACCAGCAGTTGATTTTGATATTCTAGGTATTATCAAATTGCCAGAGTTTTGAGATCGCAGCGGACGTGAAGGACTATAACCTGATAAGAGCTCACTCAAATACTGAGGTGCCAAACCATTCAGGGCCTTATAGGTAATTAGCAAGATCTTAAAATGTATACGTGTTGACAATGTTGACAGAACCGGGCTAATGTGGTCATTCTTCCTGGTTCTAGTAAGAACTCTAGCTGTTGCATTTTGAACCAGCTGGAGTTTGTTTATTAAACGCGCAGAGCAACCACCCAATAAAGCATTACAATAATCTAGCCTCGAGGTCATGAACGCATGAATTAATGTTTCTGCATTTGACATTGAGAGCATAGGTCGTAATTTAGATATATTTTTAAGATGAAAAAATGCAGTTTTACAAATGCTAGAAACATGTTTTTCAAAGGAAAGATAACTATCAAAAAGTATGCCTAGGTTCCTAACTGATGACGAAGAATTTACAGAGCAGCCATCAAGTATTAGACAGTGATCTAGGTTATTACATGCAAAAGTTTTTGGTCCAATAATTAACTCTGTTTTTTTTTTTCAGAATTTAGCAGTAAGAAATTGCTAGTCATCCAGTTATTGATATCAACTATACATTCTGTTAGTTTTTCAAATTGGTATGTTTCATCGGGTCACGAAGAAATATAGAGCTGAGTATCATCAGCATAACAGTGAAAGCTAACACCATGTTTCCTAATGATATCTCCCAAGGGTAACATGTAAAGCGTGAAAAGTAAGGAGCCTAGTACTGAGCCTTGAGGTACTCCACACTGCACTTGTGATTGGTATGATACCTCTTCATTTACTGCCACGAATTGAAGGCGGTCAGATAAGTACGATTTGAACCATGCCAGTGCACTTCCTCTAATGCCAACATCATTTTCTATTCTATTTAAAAGAATGTTGTGGTCGACAGTGTCAAACGCGGCGCTAAGATCCAGTAGCACTAATAGAGAGGTACAACCACGATCAGATGATAAGAGCAGGTCGTTTGTAACTCTAATGAGAGCAGTCTCAGTACTATGATATGGTCTAAAACCTGACTGGAAATCCTCACATATAGCATTTTTCTCTAAGAAGGAACATAGTTGTGAGGATACTACATTTTCTAATATCTTTGACATAAAACGGAGATTTGAGTTTGGTCTGTAATTAATTAAATTTTTTGGGGTCAAGTTGTGTTTTTTTAATGAGAGGCTTAATCACAGCCAGTTTGAAGGTTTTTGGGACATATCCTAATGACAATGATGAGTTAATAATATTCAGAAGAGGATTTATTACTTCTGGAAGCACCTCTTTTAGGAGCTTAGATGGAACAGGATCTAACAGACAGGTTGTTGGTTTAGATGATTTAACAAATTTATACAATTCTTCATTTCCAATACAAGAGAATGAGTGGAATTGTTCCTCAGGGGATCTATAGCGTACTATCTGATGCAATACTGAGGCTGACAGTTGTATGGTTACAATTTTATCTCTAATAGTTTCGATCTTGGAAGTAAAGTAGTTCATAAAGTCATTACTACTGTGCTGCTGGGTAATGCCTGCACCTGCTGATGTTATATTTTTTGTTAATTTAGCCACTGTATTGAATAAATACTTGGGGCTGTGTTTGTTTTTTTTTTTTTTTTTTTCTAAAAGAGACGTAAAGTAAGCAGATTTAGCAGTTTTTAAGGCTTTCCTGTAGGAGAGAGTATTTTCCCGTTAAGCAATACGAAATACCTCAAATTTTGTTTTTCTCCAGCTGCATGCTGTTTTCCGGGCTGTTCTCTTTCAGGCTCGAGTGTGCTCATTATACCACAGTGTTGGACTCTTTTCCTTAATCTTCTAAAAGGAGCTTCTAAAGCGTAAAGGAGCAACTGCATCTAAAGTGCTAGAAAAGAGAGAGTCCATAGTTTCTGTTACGTCATCAAGTTGTTCTGAGCTATTGGATATGCTGAGGAACTGAGATAAGTCAGGAAGATTATTTATAAAGCAGTCTTTTGTGGTTGAGGTGATGGTTCTACCATACTTGTAACAAGGAGTTGGCTTTACAGCTTTAGTTATATGGAATATACACAAAACTAGATAATGATCTGCGATATCATCGCTCTGCTGCAAAATTTCAACGCTTTGACATCAATTCCATACTGCAGTATTTTTTTATTTATACTGATTACATTGATTTATAGTCAGTGATCATATCATTTACAAAAAGAGATTTTGTAGAAAGGGATCTAATATTCAATAAGCCAAGCTTTATCATTTGTTTATCTGTATTTAATCTGTTTTTTATTTGTTGAACATCAATTAAATTGTTACTCACTTTGGTTTGGACGTTTTCTGTATTTTCTAGCTCGGGGAACAGACACAGTTTCTATAGTGTGATATCTAGTTGAAAGAATTTCTATGTGCTGAGAATTAACTGACTTCTGTGACGTGAGGCGGCTAACAGACGGTTGGTTTAGCCAGTCTGTCTGCTTCCTGACCTGGGCTCCAGTTAGTCAAGTACAAACTCTAAGACTATGTGCCATATTTCTAGAGAGAAGAGCGGCACCACCCCAGGAGGGATGAACACCATCTCTATTCAACAGGTCAGGTCTGCCACAAAAACTAACAATTGTCCATGAAACCTATGTTATTCTGCGGGCACCACTTAGACATCCAGCCATTGAGTGACGACAGTCTGCTATGAATCTCATCACCCCGGTAAGCAGGGATTTTACAGTGTCTGACATCGTACTTGCAAGTGCACACACCTCTTTAAAATTATTTTTAGTGATCTCTGACTGGCGAAGTCGAACATCATTAGCACCAACGGTGGATAACAATCTTACTGAATTTATGTCTAGCATTAGCCAGCACTTTTAAATTTGCCAAGATGTCAGGTGCTCTGGCTCCCGGTAAACATTGGACTATGGTGGCTGGTGTCTCTATTTTCACATTCCGTACAATAGAATCGCCAATAACTACAGCACTTTCATCAGGTTTCTCAGTGGGTGCGTCACTGAGTGGGGAGAACCTGTTTGATGTTTTGATCGAAACGGAAGAGCGGTGTTTTGACCCGCAACTATGCCGCCACACAGTCACTCAATTGCCCAGCTGCAGAGGCGCTGAAACCGGAACCGAACAATGTACAGGAGTCCCTGAGCTAGTCGCATCCAAAGCAGTTTCTACAGCCCTCAAATTCTTACTGTCCTCAACTAAAATTTGAATGCGTGTCTCTAATTCTGAAATCTTCTCTGTCAGCCTAACTATTTCCCTGCATTTATCACATGTGAATCCCTTGCTGCTGACAGAGACAGATAAACTGTACATATGGCAAGTGGTGCAGGTGACGATGCAAGGAGAAGCCATTATTCACCGTGATTGTAGAGTAATTCTGACTCACCACAGTAGTTTGATGGACTCGTTAAAAAATAGCAAGAGAGAAAAGAAACAGAGCGAGAGAGAGAGAAGAAGTGGTAGAAAACGTGAATGGAGATGCGATTGACAAGCTAATAGGCTAACGGAATGCTAATGTTACATGCAGCGCTCGTTGTTTAGATTAAGAGATTAAAGGCGGATGATGTCAAATTAGTCTTAAATCAGAAATATGGTGAGAATTAAATTATACTTTAGCGATTTAAACAACAGATAGAGATTTCTTCAGATAAACAAAGCTACACGGAGCTACAAACAGCAGCACGGCAGGCAGGAACAGGAAGTGATCTCAACAGGAAGCCAATTAAAGATTCATCAGTTTAACCTGGCATACACATAGCACACTATTACATTTCTGTAGTTCAAATATGTTAAAGAATTTTTAGGCTGCATTAATTAGGTCAATCGGAACCAGCAACACCTACCATAACGCCCGATGTACTTGTTACATCGTAAGAAGAATGCTGCGCTAATATTAATCTGTTTCATTCTTATTCCAAGGTCACCGTAGCCACCCAGATCCAATCCGTATACAGACCAGATGGTTGAACAGCACCTAGAGATGACTTCTACAGCCTTAAATGACAGTGGAGACCATAACAACTAGATGACCTCTGAAGACAAATCCCCTGCAAAGACCTTGTCAACTAGACGGCCATCAGCACAAAACCATGAGAACCAGACGAGTCCTCTGCACAGTTTAACTTGTGATGCAGCCTGGAATTAAACCACACCATGTTGGTTTCATCTGGCCAGAGGAGAACTGGCTCCCCAATTAAGCCTGGTTTCTCCCAAGGTATTTATTTATTTATTTATTTTTGGTCCATTTCTGTCAGTGGTGGAGTTTTGGTTCCTTGCCACTGTCACCTTTGGCTTGCTTAGTTGGGGACACTTAATTTTTGGCAATACTATTTACTTAATTGCACAGACACTATTGGGCTACTTTCTAAACAGAGTTATTAAATGAATGAAATATTGAGCAATGCAGGGATGCATATTACATGGTACCATTTGCTGATTCATTTACTTATTAATAAGATCTTGTAGAGAGTAGCGTTAGTAAAAGATCATAACCAGACACACATATCAGTGTGTGGGTTTTAAAGTTACTGAAGAAGGATCTAAAAGAACTGGTCACAATTAATTCATAGCGGACCTACTCTACTACCACAGATGGTTGAAATTTATAATTAAAAAAGTTTTACGAATTTAAATTAACTTTACAGTTTAAAAAAACTCATTATCTGAAATAATATTGCTGAGGTAAATACTAACATATAGAAGGTACGCAGGTGTCATACACACAAAACATCATCATGGTGACTCATGTGACACTAAAATAATGTAATAAACATTGATTTAACAACATAACATAACATAACATAACATAAAACCTTAATGTACATATAAGAAAACACTAAGAAACAGCTATTTAAATGATAAACCAAATGTGAGCTGTCACGTTTTTTCACTAAAAATTCTAAATTGTTCTTTAAAATTTGAATTATTATTTTTTTACTTCATATAACTGCATTAAATATTTTACTGTAAAATTACATGAAACTGTACCAATTGTGTCATGTATGTGCTAGAAATAACTGGTTTCACTGCTTCTTCCCTCTCTAATCGATATGTTGGGTTTATTTCAAGAGAAATGAGAAGATGAGAGAAAAAAGGAGAGGAGAAGAGGGGCAGCCACTTCTTCCAGCCAGCTGGCTGATGTGAGGTGACAGGGCATTTCCAGTGAAAGCACAACGTCACATGTCAAGCAGGTCATCATGGGCCAGGCAGACAGACACTGAAATATTCAACGCAATGCTCACATATCATGCATCTAACGCCTCTGAAACAAGCCTGGAAGGAAGAAGAAGAATTAAATGAAGTGGGACTACAAGTGTTTAAAAACCACATGGATCATTAAAATCTCCTTATTAAACATCCTTTTTAAACAAGGGATAGTTCACCCAAAATCATTATTATTATGACTATTACTATAATTACTACTTTCATATTGTTCCAAATCCATATCTGTTCTCATGTACAGGATGATGATGCATTAGCCAATGTGTTATTAAGGGAAATACAGTAAATAGAAACATTTACTGACAAAGTTTTGTGTGGGGGGGGGGAATATATATAAAATATTCGTTTTATATTAACGAATATTTTATATTCGTTAATATAAAATACTAAATCAACTGAAGATATGCCATAATAGCAACACTATAAATTCAAATTGAATGATTTAGTTTATTAGGCTATTAGGTTTTAACACATACAGTAAAAATTTCACATTCAGCTGGCCATTAAATATGTTGAGATTGTGTGCCACCTATGGTCAAGAGAGTAAAAAATTAAGGCTGGGGAGTAATTTTACCCCATTTATCCTTTTAGTATTCTCCTCACCTTATTCATATATGGTACTACTTTGAACTTTCAAAATTATTTTTTCATTGTTTAATGTCACTTTAATGTTTTTGCTGCCATATATCCATGTCATGTTTCTTTGAATATTCAATTACATTTTTGACTTGGTGTGTTGATTCATATTTATAATATTCATTTGCCATATATAGAGTGTAGCCTACTTGTTCAAAAGAAAAATAAATACATGGTAATATGATTTGGTACTTTTACATTAGTGACCCAGTCTTCCATGAGCTTACTGTAAAATATCAGATTTCCCCTGCTCCCCTTCTGTGTGGCAGGTCAGGTGCATTAACATTACCATTGATGTTGCCATTTTTCCTGCACACTGGATAATGCATCCTCTCACGTGTCATTTCTAATTGCAGAAGCTAATTCTCTGTACTAAATGCCACCACTGAAGGGAAAAACACACACATTAAATATTTTAGCTTTAGCAATGTACCACCCCACTGAGGACTCTACTTTAAAGCCCCCAGCTGTTTGTCAATGCTAAGCGCTCTCCCTTCCACATGCACAGAGAGAGAAACTGGAGCATACTGTATACTGGCTGCTGAACACCTGCTGGGACTGTGGAGATCAACAGTCTCCACACACTCCATGAACATGCAAATACAAGCAGCCATATTAAAAAATAAATATCCATAATTCCTTGTATTTAAGTGAAGTTGCACACAGAAAGCTGATGATTATTGATGTTTTACTGTAGGCTATAATAAATCAGTTCAGATGTGTTTCTGTATTTAAAGAGTGCTAAATACAGCACTAAAGGTGAATGTCTTTACAGCTTGTAAGCAATTATCACACACAGAAGACCACCTACATTTTTACATGGCTTTTAGTTCACAGTGCGACTCAAAATGGGCTGTTGAGAACAGCTGGCATGGCTGGCTGAGTGATTCACTTTCTGTTTGGGTCTTTCTGGTCTTTCTTTTTTTTCATATAAGGCATTTGAAAAATGTGTACAGTCTATAAGATGGGCCGAGGGAGAGAGTATTTAAGGAAGTAATGCATTGCAATTTTACTCTGTTTCATTAATATACATTATTAAGACCAGATCAGTCCACATAGTCTTGAGGGGGAAAAAAAAAAACACATTATCCCATATCTGACATTAGTCTGCTGTTTGCTATAGCACTAAACTCACCTTGTAGCAAATGCTCAGTGCTTAGACTTAACAGCTCTGTAAAAATAATAATAATAATAATAATAATAATAAAATAAAAAATAAATAAAAACCGGTTTAAACACTGAATTACTTCATGTGTTGTTTTAGTGCACTGTTCAATTTCAAGAATAAAGAACACAGACATACAAAGAAATAAAAGAATTTCCAAAGAAGCATTTCCATTGCTCTGATAAACAGATCTGGAAAGAAATATTAGCTGTCTGTAATTGTTTTTCAAACATTAGTTGATTTGTGAACCAGAAAAAGTCCAATATATTTTAAACTTTAAAAACAATTGGCTGAGACACATACTAGACATTGGTTTTAACCTCAGAAATGAAGCTTCCTGGGAAGGAAAAAAATTATAAACCAATCAAAAGACAAAATAAAGGACAAATTTGTAATTGAATATCCCATGAAATCCACTGACCAACATTACCAGGAAATGACTCAGAATCCACAGGAAGTGAGAATGATGATCTAAAAACAGAAAGATTGGATTGGAAAAGAAAAAAGTGCAGAAGATGCCATCAATGAAAGCAAACAAGAGAGATTTTATAAGCAACTGGACTTTTTAGCTTGGTAGAACACAAAACAGAAAAATTCCCATAGATTTACAATGAAACAGGGCCGCATCTGGAGAAAAATATTATAGAGGTTTTGTAGGTTTTGACTTGAGCCAGTAAGCAACCACATAGCAATGCATCACCCACCCGTTTTTCAATTATCAAGCATTAATTATCAAAACTACACTGAAAAAAATGACTCATTGGATTTACTCAATTATTTTAAGGTAAGTGGTTGCAATCAATTTATTTTAGCTACATTTAAATAAACAAATTTAGTTGACTAACTTTCAACTAAATTTATTTAAATGTAGCTAAAATAAATTGATTGCAACCACTTACCTTAAAAAAATTGAGTAAATCCAATGAGTCATTTTTTTCAGTGTACTTATAAAGGGTACCTATGCTCTTTTGATTTTGCCTTTTTCTAAAGTGTAATTTATTTGTTTATGCATTGAAACAGTCTCCAAAATTATAAGACATTAGTACGTGAAATGTACTGAAAACACTGCCATTATTTCTGTGACTTAGCAACGTCACCATGTTACACATTTGCATAATGTCCACCTTTAGATGGAGACAAAAAAAAAAAAAAAAATCCTTTACAGACCACCGCTATCGTTATGAAAAATTAATAACAATCTGGTTGCATTCCCTACTCATCTTCACATTCCATCACACCCAAAGTCATACTTACTTTTTAAGTGTCACTCTCTTGGAGCTCACGGAAATATTTGGAATAGCAGAGCACTAATACAGTATCATAAACCTATTAGAAAAATCCAGTAAAACGCCTGAGCAAGGCACGTGCGTGAAGTGCTATCTCCACACTGTCCACATCAGTCTTATTCATGCCTGAGCAAGATGAGCAAAACGAGTGCGATCCTTTTAAAGTGCTTTCCTGGCAGACCTCAAAGCTCTCCACAATGCACTTAGGAGTCAAATATTTGGATTAAGAGCGCCCATCACTCTCTATCAGTATAATATATCCAGTGTGGCGTTTATACTCTTAAGAGCTGTCTGCCTTTATTTGTGGAGATGCTGGTGCTGTGGCCGAATCCTTTAGCTCCAGTGGTACTGCTCAGGTTGACTGTGCACAAATAAACAGCAGTGTGTTGATTTAGGAAAGAGAGAGAGGAAATAAAAAACTGAAAATGGGAATCCGGTTCCGGAGAGGCAGTAAACATACAGAGGGTTGGCTCCAGAGCAGACTCATGCTCCTCGGCACAGCAATCCAAATCGAAGAGCAGTAACCTCTCAGCCCTGCTGTCTGGAGCCTGAAGCTCATTCACATGGCATTTAGAAGAGCACTTACTGTACCATCAGTCCTGCCACTCATTACCCAAGAATAAGCATTTGGGAACCGTGGTATGAGAATAATTATTAGTGGTGTTTACTAAGACGAGCATATTGATGCTAAAATTTAGGGTTGGAGATTTGAACAGACCTATGACCCTATGTATTAAACTTTGTTGCATAATGTGAGCTGTTTGTACAAACATGAACAATTCCTCAAATCATGCGGGCTGTTGAGGAGAGGTGATCTTTTAACAAAATAGACTAGCAATTTTCAATTCTAAAATACCACTTGTAAAAGCACATGTAAAACCTAAAACACACACACACAATCGACAAAGTAATTGATGAGTTTTGTCATTTGAAAATGAAGTCAAATTCATATCTAAAGAATGAAAAGGAAAAATTAAGTAATGAAATTCAAATATTTAGAGGTGATTATTTAACAGGCAGCAGGATTCCAGTCTGTTGACAATTATGTTGTTAGTAATTAATTAAAATAAGTGTTGATGGATTTGCAGAAAGATGAGATGAAGTCACTTGAGTGGGTGAGTGCTGTGAGGTCACATTTGGATTCTGGACTTTTCCTTTCACTGCTCCTTTAAGCATCATTACAAGAGTCAAATTGGCCATTATCCTACCTTCTTCATCACATATGGTCTCATGATGTATATATTCCACTTACGTTGAATTACATTAGAACTTCACTTGGCATACTGTAACTATAGATTTTACAGAGAATATTTTTGTTTATTTTAGCTATTTAGTGTGAATATTTACATAACAGCACTGAAACGTATCACTGTTTGCATCAATTAAATTATATGTATTAACTACATAGAATTTGATGGCTTGCAACATTTTAATCAAACTGTTTTTGTTGGTGGAACCATAATTGGTCATATTGCTCCTCTCTATTTTAACTTATAAATCTACAGATCTGTTTTATAAAAGCAAACATGCTATTGGTCTGAATATCAGCAGTGCTGTACAAAATTGTATAAAAATAAAAAAACTCATGCCTACAGCCAAATCCCAACAGTACTCTTGTTCAACTGATGTTGCTGAATTATGTTGCACTGGATTAAGAACTGAATATTGTTCAGACTGTCAGTTCACATTTTCACCTGAGATTTCACCAGTGGTACTGTGGGGTCCAGCGGGGGATTGCTGGCTCCTCCAGCATGAGGTCATGACCCTGGGCTACAAAGGTGAGGGTGAAGCCTAGGGGCTGCTGGTAGAGGTAGTGTTGGATTACCTCATTTGTTCCTTTCCTGCCATGATTAAGCCAATTACATTACATGGCAGTCAACAACAGACACAATGAATGCTCTAAAAATCACCATCAGGAGGAACTGACTGTCACTCGGAGCTCCTCATACAGCAGCCCGTGGCCGTATACCTCATAATTATGTAGATGTGGATAGTTTCCAAGGCTCAGTAAGTTCCACAATGAGGCATTATACAGGAAACCCTCCACTTTTATCAGATTTACCTCACTGCCACTGACTTAGCTTGTGTTTACATGCTATATATGTTTCACATATTAAACACAATCAGACAATACACAAAGTTAACTGTGCCTGGCATGAGCAAACATACAGTCATCCTAAACTGAGCACAATTTAATGGGGTGTCTTTCAAATTTGATTTGCCGACATGTCAGGGTGGAAACTCCAATTCCCTGTATAACCAAATCCAAGCCAGTGTGTGTCATGAAATGAAGCCAGACTTTTTCTTAAACTGACACTGCATTCAAAAAGTGAAGTTCAGAGGGTAGCTCTTTCTAACCACTGGGGTAAAGTATGAAAAACTTAGTAACATGAGCATGGAAAGGCAGTGTGTTTTAGAGAGCACTAATATATCACTATTAGCACATAGACACAGTCTTTATAGGCGCCAAGCCATAAGGGGTACATTGGCATGCTTACAGTAGTCTTGAATCAACTTCTGCATTGCACTTCTTACTTCCCATGATACGTCTATGCTCACAAAAGTCTAGGTTTAGGTAACAGGAACTCGACATTAACGGATCCATCAAACATATGGTGGAACTATTTCACTTGAAAAAAAGGGGATTCAGTCTTTTGCATTTCTTTTTTGAAAGTTATTATCTTGAAAGGTTATTACCTTTTATGCAAAATGGAGTTATCTACTGATTAGTCTCACAAATTATATCAATGATTTTTTATATAATTTAAATGGTTAATTCAGTTATCATTTATTCACTCTCATGCCATTCCTGCTGTTGCTGCTATTGTTTTTCAGTGATAAACAAAAAGAAGAATTTTAAAGTGCATTGAATCTTCTGTGCATCAACAGACAGTGATTTGTCTGTCAAATTACAGTTTACAAAGAAAACAAAAAAGTTTTCCCCTCTCATATGGCAGTCATATAACCACAATTTACAATGACAAAAAGATGAATAAATATTGACCAAATTTTATTTTGTTGCAAATTATTCCTTTAACCCCCTTAATGCACTAAATGGATAAAAATAAATAGTTAAGAAAAACTTGTTTCTACTTCAAGACCATATTGTATCTGATCATTTAATTGTCTTTAATGAGTAAATGTGCAAAAATGTAACAGGTTTTGAATGTTATTAACATGTTATTACTATATAATTACAATTTAAAACAAATTCTTTGAAATTTTGAAATATACATAAACTACAACAAAACCACTGTGATTCAGTTTAAGAATACGTTTTCAATATTCATGAGAAATTTGTTTGAATATGTCATTGAGCCTACACTGTTTAAAAAAAATGTAAATACAAGATTATTGGAGTGAGTACAACTATTTAAAAAAAAAAATCAGTCATAATTTATTCACTCTCATGCCATTCCTGCTACTGCTGTTATTGAAAAACAAAAAGAAGAATTGTAAAGACTCTTTGTATAGCGCTTTTCTGTACATTGACAGACAGCAGCTTGTTGACAGAATATTGACAGAATTTCTTTTTTTTTTTTTTTTTTTGCGAATTGTTCCTTTAACCTCGTTAATGCACTAAATAGATAAAACTTAATAGAAAAAAGTTTTGAATGTTATTAACGTTCAAATATAATGTTATTTACTGCATTATTACTTAAACTTAAAACTATTTCTTTGAAATGTCAAAATATACATGAACTACAACAAAACTACTGTGATTCAATTTAAGAACATATTTTCAATATTTATGAGAAATTTGTTTGAATATGTCATTAAGCCTACACTGTTTAAAAAAAATGTAAATAAAAGATTGGAGCATGTTTTACAAGAAAATACTATTTCAGAATTTCTGATTCAAAATTTCACATTTAATTAATTTAATTTAACATTCTTTGTAATTTTTTGTGACATTTACTAGCACTTCCTTACCTAATATTATTTCTACACAGTTAAG
Source organism: Spinibarbus caldwelli (assembly GCA_039654775.1). Lineage (NCBI taxonomy): Eukaryota > Metazoa > Chordata > Actinopteri > Cypriniformes > Cyprinidae > Spinibarbus > Spinibarbus caldwelli. The sequence goes on from CM077223.1 coordinate 14,747,337, forward strand.
TCTTTTTCAGTGTATATGAAATTTGTAAGGACATATAATCTGAGAATTACCAATAATAAGTCAAAAATGGTCACCTTGTCTTATATTTTCTCGCTTATTTAATAACCGGAACAGTCAGAATCTCCCAGACATTCTGACTGCTTAATAGGAAACGGAAGTGTGAGTAGTGTTGTTAGCACTGATCCTAAACATCTCCACCTGGTCAGCCTGAGGGCCAGTGCCCATCCCCACCCACCTGCAGCATCGATGGACTATGCTGAAATAGCTGTATTGTTTTTGGAAATGGAGTTTGGGGTGTTTAGTAGCGGTGTAGGGGTGGGGTAAATGGTCCTCTAACAGCTGCTGACCCCCAAACCCTTCCTTACCCGCTAAACACACACGCTTGTATACACAGAGGTCTGGTTTCCATTTCAGCTTTCTGGTGGAAAGGGTGGAAAGAAGTTGACCCTGCCCTGTGTTACGCCATTCTCCCTGACAGCTCTACGTGTTAAAGCTGTGATATGGCACACACACAGCCTCCCAATTTAGCCCAAATGGGTCTTGACTGCTACCAGACCTTCCCGGTATCTCTGAGCAAACCCTCCTGCACCCTGCCGCCACTCTGAACATCATCAATCTCCATAAGGGCTTCCTCTGTAAAGCTTTGCTCATTATTATTGTTGTGTTATGTTTCAGAAAGCTAAGAACGTAAGCAAGGCCGCCGATGAGTTAAACGTTACAGTCCTTATGCTGTATATAATGGACCTAGTATTATTTTGAAGTCTTTTTAAAGTCTTCTGAATAAATTATAGGAGTTTAAACACACATGAAATCACTATTGAACCACTTTAAGTCAATGTCAATTAGCTTTAAAACCATCTACTACAGTACATGGTCAAAAGTATGTATGGGCACCTGAACAACACGTATTGAGGATTTATTTTTAAAACCATGAACCATTTCATATATTAAAGAACTTGTTCACCCTAAAATGAATTTTAAAAAGCGCCTTTGAAAAAAAGTCTATAAAATGCTGTTTGGTCCATAAAAACTCATTAAAATTTAAGATATTAAAAATGGTTACCGCAATGATTTGTTACATTCACCGAATTTGATTAATATCACATTGTTGTTAATTTAATCATGGAAAGAACATATTGTATTCATAATATCAGACTGATGATTCATGTTCACAAATGCATATAAAAATCTTTGTCCAATCAAATGCACTATATAATGAAAATATCTCTAAAACTAAAAGCACCTAATGTCAACTTATAAAAGCAAATAGCAAATCATGACTGACTACTTCAAGCAAATAAGGCATGTGTCCTTTGATATGTCTCAGTTGAAAACATAGAAAATGTTGAAATAGAAAACATGCTATCATCACAGCAAAGAAAACTGTTCTTATAAAGTAATTTAATGGGGTCTTTAAAGGCCTCTTAATATAGGCCCAGATTTCTCTATATAGAAAAATTCTCTATTTAAATAAAAAATAATAATCATTTCAAATCTCTATGTACTGCAATGATGGCATTAACAATTCCAGTAGAAAATTATGAGACAAGCACACAATGCAATAGTTGACATGCTGGCTGCCCAAACAAACTACTTTGACTACAACACCAGCCGTGACCCCTGAGCCACTCGCCACAAAACATCTCACTGACTGTCAATACTCCAAACCAATGAAAAATTAATCTAGTGTTCACCACATTCCTTTGTGAGGGGTTGGAAATGTATTGAGATGTATGCATAGATTTGAGTTACTGCAATATTTATTATGAGCATATATATTATTCAGCTGGTCAGGTGAGAGAGTTTCAATGGCCAAACAAACTGGCATGTACCACTGACAATTTCTGAAATCACAGTGGTGTGAGGGACCACAATGGCAAGCTTTCTTTAACACCTTTTCACTTTAACATCTGTCAAATGGGCCAGAAACAGTCACAAAACACAAGGCTTGTCCCACCTTGTCTCTCTCAGCCAGTACACACTGTTTCCCAACAACTTACACGTTAGTCCAAAAAACACACAAACACACTTACTGTTAGTGTTTCATGCCCCAAAATGCACAGTAATGCAGTTACATGCTCGAGCTAAAACCTAGAAATGGATATTGTAAATAGAGCTGCACAGAATACTTCACAGACAGTGCAAAAATTCCTGGAAGACTCTTTTTTTCCTCTCTCTCAAAGGCATTTGCTATTGTTTTTGGTGTGCCAGGGAATTCAAAAATACATATGCATGGATTTGCTTATGACAGAACGCTTCAGGAGTTGATTACATATTTCAGATCCTAAAATAGTTTTGTCTATTCCTAACAAGCTCATTAAAGCTGCGGCTCTGTGATCGTATGTGTGTGTGTGTGTGTGTGTGTGTGTGTGTGTGTGTGTGTGTGTCAAGTCTATTTGTGTCGCAATTATTAAAAGCCACATTTATTTTGTGTGGTACAGTGTATTTAATTGTTATGATGTGTTTTCTCAGAAAAGAGAGTCTAGTCTAGTTTTGGATGTCCCTGTATGTTGATTGGCCTGTTTTGTGATTAAATAAACAATATGAAATCAGTTATGGCACTCTTATACACTACAACTTTATTATTTATAACATGTTTATTTACATAATGGCAAGAAAATGTTTCCAGTATTGAATCCATTGATTTCAATTGAGTTAATACTGGTAATTATCAGATATATTATTATAAATTTCATATAATGATATATCAAATTATTTTTTATGAATTTTGAAAAAATAAAAAATCTCGCATCACATTTTTTTGTAGTTCACGTAAAATCTGAAATTTCAAAGAATATCTTATCTTTATTTTTAATTAATAAAATAGGTAAATACAGTAATAACAAGGTAATAACATGGTAACAATCAAAACTGAACGTAAACAAAACTGAGATCAAACCGGGAGATCAACATTAAAAGATTAATTCTAGACTTCAGGATGTGTTTTTATGACACACAATTTATGCAAAGAATTCTGCATAAAATACAAAAACTAAGAATTTGAGGTTTAAGGTTTATCTAATTTGCAAATAAGAAAGAAAAAAATAATAAACTAAAATGATTAACATCTTATGCATGTGTATAATGTTGATATTTAACGTAAATTTATCTTGTTTAAAGGATGTTTTGATTTTTTTTTTCTAGAAAACTAGACAAAAATACTGATTAAGCAATTGATTTTTTTTTTTTCAGTAAAAAGTGGCATGAATATTCTCAGAGAGGCTGCTCATCCTCTAACCTGAGTGAAGTGCTGTGTATGTTTCTATCTTCTAAAGAAAAAAGATGATTTTGAAACTTTGAGTTTCAAAGAAACATTACTGAAGTAGATCCAGATATGTTTCCAGTTAGACTGTGTGTGAAATAAATGAGTGACATTAATGCTAACACACCAACAGCAAAAACCACATCAGAGGTGCTGCCTACCTGCTCATCTCTGACCACAGATCATTTCCTGGCAAAGAGTGGGCAACTAAAAAGACAGCTTGTTTGTGCTGTTGACGGATCAGAGAAGTTTGTTTATATATGGTTACAAATAGAAATATGGAGGAGGAAGTTAAATCATAAGTGAGCACAGACAACCACACAGTCCTGTTTATTCTCTCATTTCTCATTTCTCACAATGCAGAAACAAATGTATTCATTGGATCAAATATACCATCATTTCTTTGTGGCTGGAGTTCTTTCCCATTTCTGTTTTGCAGTGTATACTTTATGTAAGTTGTGGAAAGCAGGGGTCAAAGAGCTTTTGAAAACATAAATGGATAAATTCAGACTCAAAGAGGTCACGTCATACATTTTTAACATTTAATTTGGCATCAAAAACTGTTGTAACTGTCATATATTGTATGATCACTTTGCTACACTTTATTGTTAGTTAAATACACTTTCAGAAAGCTATAACTGAGGTGGTACCCTTTCAAAAGGGAGTAATATGTGCCGTTTAATATGTAAAAATTATTTATTAATATCTACGTTAGGGTACTAATATACAGCCATAAATAAGGTACAAAAGTGTACCTTTTGAAAAGATGACAGATCTTTTGTACCTTTTTTTCTGAGAGCGTACCAACTGAAAAAGTTTCTTCATCTTGTGATTAGCAATTATTACTTGTGGGTGGTTGTGTCTCACAATATTATATTAAAGGGATAGTTCACTCGGAAATTAAAATTCTGTCATTAATTACTCACCCTCATGTCGTTTCAAACCTGTAAGACCTTCATTCATCTTTGGAAGCATTGTTGAATAAAGTCATTATTTTGTTTTCTTTGCACACAATAAGTATTCTTGTAGTTTCGTAAAACTACAGTTGAACCATTAATGTCACATGGACTATTTTAACGATGTCCTTACTATTTTTCTGGGCCTGGGAGCATTTCAGTTACATTGATGTCTATGCAGGGTCAGAAAGCTCTCAGATTTCATCAAAAATATCCTGATTTGTGTTCTGAAGATGAACGAAGTTCTTACGGGTTTGGAACGACATGAGGGTGAGTAAATAATGACAGAATTTTCATTTTTGGGTGAACTATCCTTTTAATTATATATGTTTGACATCAGACAGATGCAGAAGTTTGGAGCGAGATGTTTTCGCTGCCTTGTGTCAATATGGTCGTTCTGGACTGGGAAGAAGTTCTGAAAGTTTTCATAGAACATTTCAACTGTTTTATTTCAAAGATCAAAATATGACTTTAGACGGAACTTTGGGCAGAAACGCTGACCCTTATTGTGGTCAGAGCTTTGGAAACATAGTGATGGTGTGTAATTATTCCTCCAAAGAACAAAGAGAATTTAAGAAGGGAGGAAAATAAATACTAACTCGCTATGACAAGATTTATGAGTGGAGACAGACAACAGCTTATTTTAATACAACAACCTGGCTTGAACAACTTGCTGAGGCAAGGTCAAAATCCCAGCTCAATGGGTCAGTGGTGGAATGTCCCTTTGTCCAAATATTTTTAATATCCTCATGACAGTAATCTGTGGGCGGAGTGCTGTGAATCTGGACACAGTATTGCTTAGGGGGTGAAATAAGCTCTCAAATAATGTGTCCAACACACAGTCCTCCTCATCCCTGTCACTTTTGCTTCTACTGAGTGATTTCCTTGAAGATTTACCTGGGCACAGATGCGCCTGAGTAAAGAAGTGAAGGAAACTGGCACAGCTCAGTGTAGTCTAAGAGAATGTGACAAAGACTAAAGCTGTGAAATCATGGATCACTTTAACTCCTTCACTGAGGTGTATGTGCATTTTTGCAAAAACATAGATTGGAAACTGCAGGAGGTCAGTGAGATTTTAGGTAGAGCGGGGAAATAATGTCATTAATGTCATGCAAAATAAAAATGAATGAATATTCATGAATATAATGTGCTAAGATTTTGTGGATTATTATTATTATTATTCATTATTTTGGTGTGAAATGTTTTACCCATATGTCTAACTGTCTACAGTAGATGGATGAATAAATGGATTCCTTGTCCTTCTTTCAAATGCCCCGCAGTGTCGCCCTTTAAAGATATGCACAATTAATCTATATGCTGTACAGAGGTTAAGCTATGGTCTATAGGGCCATGCTGGGACATCTTCCATCTATTTCCCAAATACAGTCTGGTAGACGCCTCAGTAAGAGGTGACAGCTGGGGCTAGAGATGTGTTTATCACTAATTTACTCTGACACCTTTCAAGGAATCCTGATGAGGATGCGGCCTCATTTGCATAATAACCACCAAAAATTGTACAGCCCCCCATCACCGTTTTTGACCAAATTTGAATGACACAACATTGTCAACCAGAGATAACTGTCAACTGTCATATTCATATACATATAAAGTTTCGGTATATAAAGATTCACACTAAAGTTTGAGGCTTAATATTCACATTCAAACGATTTTAAAAAACTGTTGATGTTTAAATGCTGATGAGTGCATGAAGACAACAGACTGTGTTTAAAGGTCTTTGGTGTTTTGCGTAATGTCATAAAGGGACTGGTTGTGATATTTAGCAGCAGACTGGGTGAGGCAGGATAAGAGTAAATTCCCAAATGGGGTGAGGTAAAAAAAAAAAAAAGAGAGAGAGAGAGAGAGAGAATAAAATAGTCCAGTCCAGTCCTCCGATAATGAACTTGAGCACACTGCTTAATTCGGTTGAATTTGCTAAGTACAATAACATATTTATGAAAGTCATTGCATGTTCAAAATGAGGACTGCAACATTTCCCTGAAATGGAATCAAAATAGTGATTGATTTCACAGGGAACTACAATTATTCCAATACAGTTTAATATTAGCATGTTACTAAGCTAAAAACAACACGGGGTAAGAATTTTCACTAGATTTTATTATTTTATTAATATTGTTGCTAATATTAGGAATCAGCATTACCACATGGTGAAGCTATTTATTAAACTACTGTACATTTTAGATTAGCTTGTCCAGCACTTCATTTTAGTATTGAGTATGTAGTAGTTCTAGTTGACATTTCTCTAATCTTTTCACTGAGCTTGTCGCAGTGCATTCTGGGATTGGCATATCCATGAACTATACATGTACAGTAATATTGTCTTAAAAAGACAGCAGCATAATGTTACCTTCTAGAGCAGTCACTAGATTTTGGAACAGCACTAATCAATCACTGTAGCAGTTTGCATTAAACAGCAGTAACACAATACAGACAGTTAAAAAAGTAAAGTCTTTGAATGCTGTAATTCAAGACAAAACTGTAGCTGTACTCCACCATAAAAAACCTTTAAGTGTAGCATGCACACACATTCACCATTGATCTGGCCTTTTATGAACTCTTTCCCAGTCTCTCTCTCTCACATACTCCCTCCAGGACTCTTTGTTAAAGGATCGGCAGACTTTCACAGGCTAGTATTATTGAAAACACATATAAAAGACTGGTAACACAAAGCCAGAGCCACGCTGTACATGCAGTGCAGGCACAGAATCGGCCAGCCCTGCCTTGATTATAGAGACAAGCACCAGGCTCCTTCTGTAATGAGCTACAAGGCCAATGCGTCACAGTTTGCCACTGCCAAAACGGAAAAGTAGACACAAGATGTTTGCCGCTGGCCCCTTAACTTGTATTTTACCCCCTGTTCAGTTTCTCTGTATGCACTGAGCATCAAATGAAAAACACAGCCTGCTACTATGCAGGCCGGTAGCCTGGGGCCGAGAGCGCACTGAGTGAAATGTCAAGAAGGAACAATTTAATGTGCATTAGAACTGGAAGCTGATCTACACAGAGGGCGCCACAGTAGGGGATGTTTAGCAGTCATAAAAAGCATACACGGGCACACATCCACAATCAGAGATAGTACAGCTAAGCATTGCACTGGAGCAACCAGTTTCTAATCCCAAACACATGCACATGTACCCATGGAAACATTCAACACCCCTCAGAGGACCCGCTCTCTCGCTCTTGTCCCAGATCCTGGGACCATAATGACAGTAGCGGTCTAAATTAAAGATGATTCCCTGTTGGTGCAAATGCTGTTAAGTCATGTGTGAGAGGATCCCTGACCCAGTAATTATAATTGCAAACTTTCCCTGAATATTTAAAGCTATGCTACAGCTGTCAAACAAAAACAACAATAGAGATTAGGGACTCTCAAGAATCGGCGACAGCCAAGATAAACAGCCTTATGGTTCTCATAGGATCACATCGCCCGTGGTGCAGCACTTCTACATTTTAAAAGATAGTTTACACTTCATTATCATCATGAAGGCGAAAATAAAGCTTTTTGATATAGTGAATAAAGTGGCTCCATATGTAAACCAAATGTGTACATGACTGGTGAAATTATATTGCATAGAATTACACAGAATTAATAGTAAATTACACACTGATGGCAATAAGGTTGCTAAATGATCTATATTAAAATGAAACTGGTGACTGAAATATTATAGAGATTTACCTGGTGCAAATTTACATAAACTGTCTTATCGTCACTCTCATTTTTAAAACATGTAAACGTAAATTTCTTTGAAGATCAAAGTTGGCAAGAATAAATTTCCACCGGACCTCATAATGTAAATAAATTAAAGCGGTCATTCACCCAAAAATGAAAATTCTATGGTCATTTATTTTCCTCATGTTGTTTCAAATCTGTATGCCTTTCTTCTACAAAACAGAAAAGTGGAAATTTAAAAAAAATGTTTTCCCCATACAGTGAAAGTCACTGGGGTCCAAAACAACAACACACATTGTGCTACTTTTCAAAAAATCTCTTTTTGTGCTTTACAGAAGAAAGAACATTAAGGTGTGTAAATGATCACAGAATTATTTTTGCATGAGCTATCCCTTTAAGAGTATTAGTGCCAAAGATTCGCTACCAAATGTGAAAAGATTATCTCTAGATGCTGTAAGAATGGTTACAAGATTTACCATTAGAGTGTTTTAATATGTCATTTGTGCAATAAGGAACTCTGTAAATGTCTCATATGCAGCTGTGATCTGATTGGTTGTGCCATTTATCCTAACAAAACGCTTTAGAACTTTAAACTGCAGAAAAGTGAGAAGAGAGAGAGAGAGAGAGAGAGAGAGAGAGAGAGAGAGAGAGAGAGAGAGAGAGAGCAAACAGAAACCAAATAAACTAAACTAGTTGGCTTAAGTTTTGATCCAAAGATATAATCCTGGCATTAACAGAACTGAACATGTGTACACACTACTGATCACAAGTGACACAGTTGTTAAATTTCTTTTTAAAATGAACCAATGGTTAAAAATAATCGACTCTCACATAAACCTCTTATTTTATGTATCTCACAAAACTGGGCATGAATTGTTTGCTGAGTGTGTGTGTATGTGAGTCTAACTTGACAAAGTGAGGGCAGGTCCTTTCCAGCCGAAATTAATGAACTGAGAATGACCTTGATCAATGACTCAAAGCGAGGAGCAGCAAAGCTCTCCCTCCTCTGCCACTCTCGGTCCAGTCATTCATCAAGTGCTCTCTTTTGATCTGTGGACTGGATCGTGTGTGTCTGACCAATCACAGCACAGCCCTGCCCAAACCCGAAATGCCCCTGCCCATAAAGATATTAACCACACTAATTGAATCCAATGTTGGTCACCTAGGGTCACTTTCTGGGTAAGTATTTTATAAATATGCTGAGTATACTTGCAATTACACTTGCAGAACAAGCTACGCTCGTTAATTAATTTTCAAAATATAAGTATTTTTATGTGGAAATGTGATCTAAAATGCTACCGTAGTGCTTTTGTGACTTTTTTTTACCTCTCTCTCTCTCTCTCTCTCTTTCTTTCTTTCTTTCTCATTCCTTAAATTTCCTTGTTTCCTTTTACCTAACATTTCATATCCTGTAGAGTTACCATACAAACCATAAATATATTCCCAACGCTCCACTGCTCTGGATTGTGAACTGTGCCGTCTAAAGCTAGCCATGGGAAAAGAGGTCATTAGTTGCACTTACGTTTTAAAAGTGGTTTTCCCTCTTCCTCTCCAGGCTACAGATTACTGGATTATATTCCAATACATCTGCTTCGATATTAAGGGCCACAGCATCAAGATTTTTCTCTCTAAATCTCTCGGACTAGGGATGTGAGATCTGAGAGATTTTTCACGTTTGGGCTTGAAGTCCGATTAGCTGGCACTTATTTTACTTTCTGCCCCCGCAAACCTCACTAACAAAGATATGTTTGACCTAACTGTATATTATTTTAGCCTGTCACATGACACACTGGCCAGCCTATATATTTAGCTAGTTTTCAGAAGCAATTGTACAAAATATATACATAAATAAATACTTTTAAAACACTTCAAATAGATTCATATGTCAGAGGAATGCATGAGTTTGTATATGTGTATATATATCTAAAAAAAATGTTTAGGAAAATCAATTATGTTCTTGTGGTTCTTTGAGAGTGTTCCTTTGTTGTGGGTGTGCGAGCGTTATTTTTCACAGTCCATAAAGTATTCTCAGTCCAACCCACAACCATTATGAGTTTCTCCAGCACAAGAACAGAGAGAGGAAAGTTGTTCATCAAAGTCTGTGAAAACGCAAGCCATTAATTATGGCGACAGAAGCGGTGTGGCATTCTGGGGTCCACAAGAGGGTCACAATCACTTTCAAATGACCCTCAACACACAGCTGGCTGTTCATCTAAGCAGAGGCCATCTTAATATCAGGTTAAGGTCTTCATCAAAGCGTTTTGGGGACACAGACATTAGCAAAACATTGGGTCAGGCCTATAAGGAATGACTATACTTACTCTAAATGGAGCATATCCCCCTCTGGACATCAATCGCAGGCCTAGTTGTTCCTCCTACGCTCACATAGGTTTATGTTGAAAACATGCTGACCACAAAACATTTAATTATCTGTAAAATGAATGTATTGTTTGCCCATTGAAGAAAATAAAAAGTATGAATCATAAAAAAGATCACTGCTGATCTGTGCATGCCTTTACATTGAATTTTTTACAGTGTTATATGCATAACATGCATATACATAGACATCCTTATTAAATCCTCTTCTATTTAAATTAGTATGTGGAAATTTTATTGAACTTGCATGGTGTCCACTATACCAGTGGTTCCCAACCACGTTCCTGGAGGCCCCCCAACACTGCATGTTTTCCATGTCTCCTTAATCAAACACACCTGATTCAGATCATCAGCTCATTAGTAGAGACTCCAAGACCTGAAATGGGTGTGTCAGACAAAGGAGAGATGCAAAATGTGCAGTGTTGGGGGGCCTCCAGGAACGTGGTTGGGAACCACTGCACTATACTGATCTTTAAAAACATTGTTAACTATTCAGGTGTGATGTCACATCCAAACTACCATATTCTATTTCTGCTTACATATGTATAACTCACTTTTTTAAAATAAAATAAAAAAAAATACATTTTAAAAATAAAATTAAAAAATAAATTGAAATCAAATTTTACCATGTATTTTTATAATGTCTTTATATATAAATGCAATTACACACTTCACACTCAAAGAGAAGGTGAAGTGTTTAATTGTTAATACTTAATCTTTTTTGAGTTAAAATGTTTTTTATAGGTGTATAAATAATGTAATATAGGTAGGTTGTTTTCCCCGCAAAATGTAAACATTGTGGTGCTATCAAAACTTTGATTAATTTGAAGCAATTTTCAAAATTACAAAGAAATGGCAAGAAATGCATTGAATTAAACATGTACTTTCATGTAACTCCAATGTACTCCAATAATCTCTTATTTACAACTTTGAAAATGTGATTTTTTTTATTTATTTATTTTATTTTTTTGTTTGAGACTGTTTGTTTGTCCAACCAACGGTAGATGGGAGAAGTGCTCAAGAAACCTTTTTGATAACAGTCATTACTTTTTCCACTTCCATTTGGTGCAGAGCAGTGTTCTGCTGCAATTGTATCAAAGATTATTGTTTTCAAATGTTTTTATTAATACAACAATACTGTAGTTAATCAAGGGATCAAGAAGAAAAAAAACTGTCTACACCTTGATTTTAAATTTTGAATTTGAATTTGATTTTTAAGTCATGCTGTGGCTCCTTAAGAAGTTTGCTGAGGCCCCCTAGTGGACCCCGGTCCCACATTGAGAACCACTGCACTGGAGGTACCCAGTTCCCCTTTAAAAAGTCTGACAGCAATGTTTACACTTAGACACACCTATCAACCAGAAATGTTTTGTGAGCTATAGAAGAGTGGTGAGTCAACAGTTCCTCATTTTTTTTCATTCTTTCAACATGTAAAACCATCTAAGTTACAAATTTGCCAAAACAAGGTCTCCATAACTGCTTTAACCTTCCTCCTTTCATCCTTCTTATGAGGCCACAGGGCAAAAAGAGAACAGAGATGGTGGAGATTGTCTACCTCCCTCCCCCAAAGGTTGGAGGACTGGGACCTGAGTCATGGGTCTTGCTAATGGCCTTCAGTGTTTAAATATCATTACTCTGGCTTTGGGGTTGTGAAGACGGACCCTCATACTGCCAAAGGGGGCCATCTTGAACCATGGCAAGGCTCCTGTTGAGCTGTGACAAAATACAGATCTGGACAATCAGCCAGGCACAAAACAAATCAAGATTTATGGACAGAAACTCCCCCATAAGAGTGGGGAGAAAACAGTGCTGGGGGCAAAAAGATAGATGGAGGAGGGGGAGAAGTTTGGGGAGTTGAAAGAGAAACTAAATGAAGACAAAATACTCTCTCCACACTATCTGCTTCATAACTTTTAGGCAACTGAAAAAGCAACTAAAAAGGCAACATTAAAAATACAGATGATTGCAATACTGTTGTCATACAGTACTTTATACACTAGAAGTTTAGGGTAAGATTTTTTTAGTAACACTTTATTTTAAGGACCAATTCTCACTATTAACTAGTTGTTTATTAGCATGCATATTACTAGCATATCGACTGTTTATTAGTACTTACAGTATAAAGCACATATTAATGTCTTATTCTGCATGACAATATTTTAGACCCCTTAATCCTACCCAAGCTTAACAACTACCATATTGAAATGCAACAATTTTGGAGTTTGTTCAGGGAAAACTTTTAGTTAATAGTGAATATGTGACCCCTATTTTAAAGTGTCACCAATATATTTTTTTAAGAAATTGATACTTTTACTCAAAAACAGTAAAGATATTGACAACAAACACATTTATAATGTTAATGCTGTTCTATTGAATTTTCCATTCATCAAAGAATCCTGAAAAAAAAAAATTGTCATGAGTTCCACAAAATACAAAGCAGTTTTCGACACTGATAACAAAGAACTATTAAAATCAGCATATTACAATGATTTCTTAAGGATCGTGTGACACTGAAGACTGGAGTAATGACCTTATTTTTTAATTTATTTTAAAATGCATTAGAAATCAGTTCAAACAAAATAGTGATGCAAGGTTAGTTTGGTTGTATGACTCCCAAAAAAGTAATAATTATATAATTAAAGCAAATACACATTTATCTCACAAGACTACAAAATATCACACTGGTACATCACGAGTAGGCCGCAGAATAACCCAGCAAGAGCTGTAATTTCAGATGTACGTTTTTTAATTTTTTTTTAACCTCCATCCAGTCATGCTTTCTTTATCACTGCTTTGATGGTACATCATGCACAGTTAAACTCCATTCCGCTCAGCTGTCTACACAGATGGCAACAGTGATCCAATCATTCAAAGCCCTAGTCTCAGCCTCAGACGTCACGCCCACAGAACGTTGGCTAAACGTCTGATTCATGTGGCACACTTATCTGGAAACACTTCAGGAGTTTCGAAGTCGTCATCGGATTGGTTGAATTATACAGGATTTCCGGGGGAGACGTGTGTGTTGCATTCTTTAACGTTCCACCTGGAAACAAAAATGTTGTGGCTCCAAACCCCCTCGCAAAAGAAGAAAGCCGTTGTGTTTACAACTGATGATGAGCGCTTGTCAGGATCAACTAAAAGCTGAATTTTCAAAAGTGTGTGAAAATTGAGAATCTGAGTCCGAGAGTTTTACACACCGGTCTGTTATTGTGGCGACATTTTCACATCCCTAAACATGACGTGGAACAAAACAAAACGTGATTGGTTGCTTTACCTGTCAGTCATATGGCCTCTTGGGCGGGCCTTGGCCATCCAAAGCGGCCAAAGTTCCCAGACCTTCAGCCGTCAGTCTGAAGGTCTGGCTACGCGAGACTATCAAAGCCCTTAAGTCTTTCTGCTGCAAGTGTGGCATAACACAACATTAAAATCCAGAACTGTGCAGCCTGATGATTATACTGTCAATGCAAAACAAGAGCATACTGTAGCTCACTGAATTATACTGAATAACCTTACTAATTTTTTAACCTTTTTTCTTTCTTTCTTTTTAAAGGCATGATTATATTTAAACATCAAATATTCAATTACTGGTAATTATCTCTAAAGGATATGTGATTTATGGTGCCATGGAAGCCTGTCTGAAACTGTTGTCTCAGGAGGTACCTTCATTCAACCTTTATATGTTCCAAATGGAACACTAATGTACTGCCCACTGTGCAGTATATACTGTATACTAAAAAAGTACTGTATGTGAAGCAGCAGGATGCACTATGTAATAATATATGATTCAAATGCTATGTTGTTGCCACATGACCTCACTACAGAGCACATTACAGTCAGTAAAGAACATCCAGTTGTTCAAAACAACAAAAGAGCAACAATATATAATACATATGCTCTGACAAGTCCTATTTAGTCCGATGTAGTACACAAAGCAAGGATTTTTATTAGTAGTAATATTATTATAAATAAAAGAATAAAAATTAGATATAAAATAATAGATATCTATCCATTTATCCATCCATTCCTTCCATCTATATGTACAGCACAGCTAAACAGGAGCATTGCATTAAAGGAATGAGGAAGAGAGAGTGGCGGCTGAGGCTACACTGAAGCCGAAGGGGGTTACTAACAGAGAAGATGAATGAAAGGGAAGCGTCCAGGGAACTGTTTGAGGGGAAACAGTGTCCGTTTGTGGCCTATGATAATACTTTCCATTCAGTAGGGCTCACAGTGAGCTGATTCCTCTGATTGCAGCCTGGCGCCCTGCTGGCGAGGCTCAGCACCGAAATTAAATCCACTCTGTACAGTTATAAATTATAATGCTCTATAAACAACACCCCCACTGGGAACAGAGAGAAAGAGAGAGAGAGAGAGAGAGAGAGAGAGAATGCTTGGACAACTGTCTTCTTAAGGTGTGAATAGTTTTGCTATGATATTCCTAAAACATATACACATATTAGAATTCATTCAATCATAAATACAAGCAATAGTATACATTGTTTATTGCTTCCCTAATTGTAGAGTTCTCTCAATAGACAAACATTTGAGCATTACAGTATTTATGAGGTGAAGCAGGCTGGTGACCACTTTATGTTGCAACATGGTGATATATCCTCCTCCACTTCAACTGGATTCCAAAGTTTAAGATTGTTTAACTGAGTCACTGAACCAAAACACTGCAGCTGTGCGTGACCAAGCCGCCTCTTTTACAAATGTTTGAAAACACCAAGAGGAAAAGACATCTCTCCTCTTGAAAGTTTACTTTATTTGTTTTAATTGCACAGTTCCGTAAACACAATATATTAAAATATATGTATTACGATGAATGCTGTAAACTGCTGCCCATGGGTGTACCGTTCTTTTCAAGTTCATTCAACTGAATCTCAAAAAGTCTTTAATTTAGTGGTCAAAGCTCTTGTTTTCTGGTCTTTGGATGACAGTGCCTCTATTGGGGCATGTTAAAACTACACAAAAGTACTATAGTAATAGGAGCTTTAACCCTCCTCATGTCAACTATCTGAAGTAACCAGTGGAAAAGCTGGCATCCTGACAGCAACCGAGCAGAGTAAAACTCAACCTGCGCCTATAGACAAAGCACAACAGTTAAGAGCCAATGTTTAGCCAGACAGACATGTAAGAAAACAGGAGCTGACAAGCTGCAGATGATGGTTTCAGAGAGCTAAACTGGACTGAGCAAGCCCATGAAATGCTGAAACATCTCCACCAATGTCTTCCTGGGATGTAGGTGCGTTTGCTTGATCAACAAGTTAAATTAAGGAGAAATTAAAAGTATTGGTCACACTTTATTTTAAGGTTCAATTTTCTCTATTAACAAACCATTAACTATGACTTTTGCCTCCATAAACTCCTAATTTGCTGCTTATTAATAGTTAGTAAGGTAGTTGTTAAGTTTAGGTATTGGGTAGGATTAAAGATGTAGAATATGCTCATGCAGAATATGTGCTTTATTAGTACTAATAAACAGCCAATTTGCTAATAATAGGCATGCTAATAAGCAACTAGTTAATAGTGAGAATTGGTCCCTACACTAAAGTGTTACCAATGTATTTTAAAATAGCAAAATGGAAAGTTGCTATGCATTTGCTATGGTGTTCTGGGTGGTTGCTAGAAAGTTCTGAGAGGTATTAGCAAATTGCTAGTTGGGTGGGTCTTCTGAAAGGTTGTTAGAGTGTTTCTATGTGGTTTTTAGGGTGATATGAGTGTTTTTAGCATGTTGTTATGAAGTTGCTAGAGTTTTCAGAGTGTTTTTAGCATGCTGCTATGTGGTTGCTATGAATTTCAGAGTGGTTTTCATAAATTGATATGGATGTTTTGGATGGTTGTTACTGTGTTGCTATGTGGTTTCTAGGGTGCTATGAATGGGGTTTTTTTTAGCATTTTGTGATTTTTTTGTTAGCATTTTGTTTTTTAGCAATTTGTTATGTTTTCTAGGTTGTTAGCTAGTATTGCTATGCAGCTACTATGATTTTCTAGATTTTTTATCATATAGTATGCCATTGCTGTGTGTGTGTGTGTGTGTGTGTGTGTGTGTGTGTGTGTGTGTGTGTGTGTGTGTGTGTGTGTGTGTGGATTTTTTTTTTTTTTTTTTTTGGAAGCTGCTTGGGCATTGTTATGTTGTTGATAAAAGGATAGTTCACCCAAAAAAAGAAAATTCTGTGATCATTTACTCATTTAAACACTTTCTGGTAGCCACTGACATACTTTGGAATACTATGGAAGTAAATGGCAGAAACTGTTTGGTTACCAACATTCTCCAAAATATCTTCCTCTCTGTTCAACAGAAGAAAAAATCATACAGGGTTGGAACAACATGAAGGTGAGTAAATGATGACAGAATTTTCATTCTTGGGTGAAGATGCTTGGAGGTTTTTACTGTGTTGCAATGCAGTTGCCAGAGTGTTCTAATGCGGTTGCTAGGCAGTTTCATTTAGTTCTTGTTTTTGTTTTTTTGTTTTTTGTTTTTGTTTTTGTTTTTTGTTTTTTGCATTCCTGTGCTAGGATTTTTGAAGATTTTTAGCATTGCTATGTTGTTGTTAAAGTGGTTTTTAGCAATAATGAAAAAAAAAATTGCCTTAGCCATCACCATTAAAAATAATCATATAACAGTACACTTGTTAATATTCATAGCCAACATCAGCACTTTTGTATTGTATTTCATAGCTTTTGTTTCTTGCTGTATTTTCAACTGTCAGTTAGCCCATAACTCAACCCGGGCTAATGCACAGATCAGGCAGGTCTAATTCAGCAATGAGTGCACTGCTGAGCCTTCGGTTTATAAACCAAAGTGCTGTGTAGTTTGTGCCTGCAGCAATTAACAGGAAATAGAGCAAATGCTTTTTGGTTTAAAGTGTATGAAGAGAGGAGAGCAGGCAAGAGGGTAAAAGATCATGCTAGAGAGAGAGACAGAGAAGGTTGAAAGCATATGTTCTAATGGTTTAGGAGGTCTGTTCCCTCA
Source organism: Spinibarbus caldwelli (assembly GCA_039654775.1). NCBI lineage: Eukaryota > Metazoa > Chordata > Actinopteri > Cypriniformes > Cyprinidae > Spinibarbus > Spinibarbus caldwelli. The sequence continues at coordinate 14,764,595 of CM077223.1, forward strand.
CCCTGCCTAAGGATGAGAGCTGTCAGTTCACATAGCCTGTGACGCGCTGCAGAAGTGAGGCAAACAGAAAGAGCGGGAGAGAAGCAAAATTACTCTGTAGGTGGTAGAATAAAGAGAAAAAAAAAGAAAAGCAGTAATTCTTGGCCAGTACATAAGAAACAAATATATTTCCATATTTTGTATTCATCAGAGATGAATATTCACAGATACATCACTGGAATGGCATAATGTCTTGTGTGCTATATGTGGGATGCTAACAGTGAGCCTGTGAGAACAATGAAGCTTTTATCCACGTTACTATTCTGTCACCTCTCTGGCTGCGTCTTTCACCTGGATGTGCAGGTGTGATGTGGAACCACAGGTCCACACAGAGAGCCTTTGTGAGGAACAATGGACCAGCAGGTCACAGTTTGACTCAGTCGTCTCATACTGCAGCTGTCCTTGAGCTGAAACTAGCCATCCTCTAAGGGGTCACAAAAATATCCCGTTCATTGAGAGGAAATAAAAGTACAGGTGTACTGTAAACACTTCAGTTAAAGGAGACCTATTAAGCCCCTTTTTACAATATGTAATATAAGTCTCAGGTGTCCCCAGAATATGTCTGTGAAGTTTTAGCTCAAAATACCCCACAGATCATTTATTACATCATTTAGAAAATGCCTATTTTGAGTGGAAGCAGATACAGGCTGTTTTCGTGCATGTCTCTTTAAATGCAAATGAGCTGCTGTTCCCTGCTCCCTTTTCCAGAATAGGGCTGTGCATTTACAGCTCCTATCTCAGATACTCTGCTATAAAACATTTGCTTGATTTTGATTATCATGTCTATCATGTGTTTTAAACCATATCCAACACAGTCTCACTCCAAACTCATCATATATTGACACTTTGGTCAGGACCCCTTGGCGTCGCTTTTTGATGCTCAAGGTACCCCTTTAGCGTCATTTTTCGAAGCACAGGGTCCTCCATTGTTTTCAGTTGTTTGTCTTAATTTAATGGTTTTCATGAATTTGTATTAAATATAAATAATTTTATATAAATTTATACTTTCATTGGAGCACGTAACCCCACCCCCACCCTAAACCTACCCACTTCTGAGCAATATAAAACATGTAACAGGCAAATAAAAGTACAGTCACGGGTATTTATTACAAAAACCAACCATAAAGAAGCTGTATAAAAGCATTACAAACATGTCGTGTTGCATTCCAAGTCTTCTGAAGCCATTCGATATCTTTATGCGAAGAAGAGAGTAAAACATAAGGTTTTAATCGCTTAAAATGATCCCGCTCCGTTAACGCGCTCACATCACATCTCATTCAGAAAGATACTCCCATAGCATGATGCAATCGGTCACGAGACACACAAGAGCCAATGGCATTTCCCAACAGCATGACGCAATCAGTCATGAGACACACAAGAGTCAATGGCTGACGTAAGGCTTCTTCTGGCAGCATTTTTTTAATTCACGCACAGAGACAGCACACAGGAAGAGCTTTACGGCTGACGGAGACGGCGATCGCATCTATTCCTCTCACAAATCAATCGTTTTGCCTCGAAAGACTTGGAATATTAATATTTTTTTTAATAAATTATGACAGTAGTTGTATCTGCCTGTTATATCTTGTGTTTTATTGACAAATGGTACATTTAGGGGCAGGGGTTGGGTTATCTGCTCATAAATGTGTAAATAGTGTAATATAAATAAAACTGTTGTGACTGTTTACATTGAAAAATCACGCCCCAACATATATGCAATAATGGAAATATTATTGGCCAATATATAATTTAATCATGACGATAAGCCTTTTGCATCGGCATATTGACGCTAAGGGTTTCTTATTTAAAGCAACGGAGGACCCTGCACGTCAAAAAATTACGCTAAAGGGGTTCCCTGTGCATCAAAAAACTACGCCAAAGTGTCCTGACCAAGCCTCAATATGTGACGAGTTGGGAGTGAGACTGTGTTGCCATATCAGTCACATGGCATGTGAGTACTAAACTAAGTTCTCTTTCATGTCTTATTGTGCTTAAACTGTCAAATACACACAAGTTTATGTTAAAAACACACGAGTTACAAAAACAGTCGGTTGTGTCTGTGAACGTAAACAGCTGGGAAAGAAAATGCATATTTATATTAGATCTGTGTGGCAGCAGCATAATATACAGTAAATAAATCAATAAATCCACTGCTCTCTTGTCTCCTCTGAGGCTGGGACTCTAAATAGTGTTCTGTGCTCGTCTGTTCAGCCAAAGACAGAAAAGATAGCATGCTTTGCTCGGACTTTCGCCTTGGCATTAGAACTGGTACACTGTTGTCACTTGTGCAAACAGAATGGTAGCGCCATGGGTAGAAACTTGCAGATTAAGGGGCCGTAATATTATAATAAGATCCCCTTTCTACGTCACAGGGGGAGAAAAATCTGAAGCGCTTGGTTTTTTCATATGCTTGCAGAGAAAAGATTACCAGATAAAAATTTACTGGGTTAACTGGGTTACTTGCTTTTTCACGTTTCCTGGGTTGGTAGATGCACCAGGGACCTGATTATAGAACTTAAACAATGAAAAACACAGAAACACAGCGTACACTGTTCTTTGTCAGTCACACCACACCAATAAGTTTTCTACGTTTATTTACGCTTTGATTTGAACAAAAACAGCGTTTCTGTGTGGCGTGGCTGACACAGAACAGCATGTGCTGTTTGCGTTCAGTGGATACTCTCCAAAATGGCGCTACAGTGACGAGGAGGAGACGAATTGTTGAATAAAGTCGTTATTTTTGTTTTCTTTGAGCAAAAAAAGTATTCTCATAGCTTTGTAAAATTACGGTTGAACCACTGATGGCAGATGGACTATTTTGACGATGTCTTTCATACTTTTCTTGGCCTTGACAGTGTTAATTACTTGGCAGTCAATGGAACAGTCACAAGCCTCCCGGTTTTCATCCAAAATATCTTAAATTGTGTTACGAAAATGAAAGAAGCTTTTACGGGTTTGGAACGACATGGGGGTAAGTGATTAATGACAAAATTTTCATTTTGGGGTGGAGTAACCCTTTAAGGTCCGTTCACATCGAGAATGAAAACTATAACAATAACTGTATTAGTGTCCACATCAACGCACAACAACTACAACAACGTTCTGTATATTCTAAGTGTGCGCTCCAGTTCTATGTCATCTGCCACTATAAATGTTCAAGCTCTTTAAAGCAGGATGGATTCTCATTGGCTGTTGATTGGTGTATCATTCATCAGCTTGAAAAAAATCATTCTGAAAATGATTGCAACAATATTGCTCCTCTGTGCCATTAGTTATGGTGTGGATTTTTAAAACTATATCTTTATTGCTATCATTAGTAAATCAAACCATCCTTGGTGTGAACTGACCTTTATACCTTCATTTTGTCTTAATAGGGCTTGAATTATATTTGGAATATTTTACTACTATTATGCATTCTTTGCACAGTATGCAAATGTTCTGCACAGAATATACAGATTAACTGTTACAGTGGTCAAAATTACACTGGTATAACACAATGCAATGTGATCAACTTGACCTTGATATTTCCAGTGATACAAATAAACTAGAAGTCATATCAAACGCTATATTAACATTCTGTCGATATATTATTTGAGTAAGAAACAACTATTACCTCCCAAATATATAAATAATAAATATAAGTAACTATCTAACAGCAGTAACATTACTTATTTAACTACATTTACAGTAGAGTAACAATAGGTTAACTGTTTAAAAACAGTGTAGCTTTTCTAGTAACAAGCTACTTTTTCCATTTTTTAGTGGTGTAACACAAACAAACCTACTTTACTGTTAGTCGCATTGAAACTTTACATTCTCAAATAGGAATTTGCCTAAATTTTGCCATTCCTTTCATTAATGGATCAATCCCACAGTCTACTGCACCATCACATTCTTTAGCCTAGCTCTGATCACTTGACTCGAACACTATTGAACATACACTCGATCCAGCTTCAGTTCACACCTGTGATTTCTTTACAAACTAACTAAATCAAGCCAACAAGAGTTATTGCTTCAGTTGTAAGAGCTTTCCACACTTCTTGGAACATGGGTGAAAGAGAAGAGGCAACCTCAGCATATGGAGCTCTTGCTTTCATACAAAGCAGTACCTTAGAAACACTGGAGTCAAATCTGCAACACATCCTGTGCTCCCCGTAGAATTACAGTATTTCAGTAGTGGCTCCTCTTACTGTGTCTGGCTGGTGTGGTGATAAATGGCCAGTGTTCCTGTTTTCACGCTGCTCCTCGTGTGCTCACAACAAGCCTCTGTTACAAACGTTGACCCCCTGAACTCTTGGATGGGAAACAATCCATGACCGTGAACATAGACCAGTCCCCCGCAATCCACTACATTCTCATCTCCAACTCACTCTCTCTCATTCACTCGCTTTTATCACTGCAAAGTCCTTCAGTCTACTTTCATCTTCCAGTCGTCGCTGTCTATGTGTAAATGAGACATTCCTTCAGTCTACACCACAGGAAAAAAAAAAAACAGATCTGATTAAGCTGCATAAAATTAAAAGACTAAGTTGCTTATGTCTGGCAACTATATCAACATCGAGTGTCACATGACATGGAAGGTTTCCATGCTGGGAAGAAAAAAAAAAAAAAAAAAAACATGAATTTATTGGTGCAGCAGCAATGCCATTGAAGAATCATTTTGGGTTCCCCAAAGAACCTTTTAGAAAACAGTTTTAAAAAGAATCTTTTTTTTTCTAAGTGTACAGAACATTTTACATCTACACTCTAAAAAATACTGGGTTAAATACAACCCAGCACTGGGTAAAATATGGACATACCCAGCGATTGGGTTGTTTTGAACCAGCTGTTGGGTTACTATCCTCAAGGTTGGGTTAAACATTTAACCCAACCGCTGGGTCAAAACAACCCAATGTCCATATTTTACCCAGCGCTGGGCTGTATTTAACCCAGCATTTTTTAGAGTGTATACTGTATTTGATTTCTTATACATATACAGGTGCATCTCAATAAATTAGAACATCGTGGAAAAGTTAATTTATTTCAGTAATTCAACTCAAATTGTGAAACTCGTGTATTAAATAAATTCAATGCACACAGACTGAAGTACTTTAAGTCTTTGGTTCTTTTAATTGTGATGATTTTGGCTCACATTTAACAAAAACCCACCAATTCACTATCTCAACAAATTAGAATATGGTGACATGCCAATCAGCTAATCAACTCAAAACACCTGCAAAGGTTTCCTGAGCCTTCAAAATGGTCTCTCAGTTTGGTTCACTAGACTACACAATCATGGGGAAGACTGCTGATCTGACAGTTGTCCAGAAGACAATCATTGACACCCTTCACAAGGAGGGTAACATTCATTGCCAAAGAAGCTGGCTGTTCACAGAGTGCTGTATCCAAGCATGTTAACAGAAAGTTGAGTGGAAGGAAAAAGTGTGAAAGAAAAAGATGCACAACCAACTGAGAGAACCGCAGCCTTATGAGGATTGTCAAGCAAAATCAATTCAAGAATTTGGGTGAACTTCACAAGGAATGGACTGAAGCTGTGGTCAAGGCATCAAAAGCCACCACACACAGACGTGTCAAGGAATTTGGCTACAGTTGTCGTATTCCTCTTGTTAAGCCACTCCTGAACCACAGACAATGTCAGAGGCGTCTTACCTGGGCTAAGGAGAAGAAGAACTGGACTGTTGCCCAGTGGTCCAAAGTCCTCTTTTCAGATGAGAGCAAGTTTTGTATTTCATTTGGAAACCAAGGTCCTAGAGTCTGGAGGAAGGGTGGAGCCCTTATATATATATATATATATATATATATATATATATATATATATATATATATTTTTTTTTTTTTTTTTTTCAATTACAAAGAACCTTTTGTGCAATAGAAATGTTTTCAAAGGATTTTAAAGGTTCTTCATTGAGCCATAAATGCCAATAAAGAACCTTTATTTCTTGTTACTGGTCTAGCTGGTTTACCAATACACGCAGCTCTACTGGTCATTAGGTAAATTTATAGTCACGCTAGTTGACTACAAAGTTCATTTTAATCTAAGGGTAAATGTCCATGATAAATAAAAGAAAAACCATTTAAAGTCAAAGTTATTAGAAATGTAGCCTGGTTTTGACAAACATACTCTTTTCAAGTAAAGTTTAAATGTAGTAACGCTAAAATTGAAGTGTGGTATAACCATGAAGTATATATTTATAATATTTTTTTATATTTTCAATACCTTGAGAATATGTAAGTTAACACACACTCAGTGTATGTACTAAGGCACCTTCACAGAAGTTGATGTTATTGCTGTAATTATACAACAGTGTCACCCCCATGAGGTAGTAATGTTTGGAGTCATCTTCATGATAACCATACTTAATGTCGTGCTGTTTAACCCAATCACAAACCAACAAAAGCAATGTTGGGGAAGCTACTTAGAAATTGTTGCTTGCGAAGAAACAAGCTACTCAATTTAAAGTAGTTAAACTAAAGTCAACTACCCTTTAAGTATCCACGTCATTCCACAGATCTTTCCACACTCGAAGGGCATGTGAGAGCTGGGTGACCAACACATTTTCACTCCCAACTCACGCACATATTGATGCTTGGTCAGGACCCTTTGGCGTCACTTTTTGACGCACAGGGTACCCCCTTAGTGTCATTTTTCAACATGCATCTTGTTTATTCTTAAATAAGAAAACGTTAGCGTCGATATGCCGAGGTAAAAGCAACTGGTAATTTTATCGTCATGATTAAATTATATATTGGGCAATAATATTGCCATTACTGCATATATGTTGGGGTGTGATTTTTCAATGTAAACAGTGACAACAGTTTCATTTACATTACATTTTTTACACATTTATGAGCACGTAACCCAACCCCTGCCCCTAAACCTACCATTTGTCAGTAAAACAAGATATAACAGGCAGATACAACAATCATAATTTATTCAAAAAATATTAATATTCCAAGTCTTCAGAGTCAAAACAATTGATTTGTGAGAGGAATAGACATGATCTCCGTCTTTGTCTGCCGTAAGCTCTGATCCTGTGTGCAGTTTGTGCACAAATTCAAAAAATGCCGCCAGAAGAAGCCTTACGTCAGCCATTGGCTCTTGTGTGTCTCGTGACCAATTGCATCATGCTGTTGTGAAATGCCATTGGCTCTTGTGTGTCTCGTGACCAATTGCGTCATGCTAAGGGAGTATCTTTTTGAATGAGATGTGATGTGTAATCCAAAGCTATTATCTGCTGAATATGTTGTTAATTTTCTTATACTGAATGCAAAATTCTTTATTCATAAGCAAAAATGGCTTAAATCTCCTTTGTCTTTCCCCCTTTTTCTCTCTGAATTTGATTTTCTCGTTTCATCTCTTAGACTTACAAATAACAAAAAGAGTACTAAATTTTTGATGCACTATGACAACTTTTCTAGAATGACGTAATTTTATTTTTGCACTTTTCTGTATAGATAATACCATAATTTGATGTACGCAAATCCAGAATATTGTTTTCTTTCCTTATTTTTATGATTGTTTTTTGTAGGAATATATGCATGTCTCGTTTTCCTGTTCTTGTATGTTTCTACAAGTTTTGCAATAAAAAATAAATATATAAATGAGATGTGATGTGAGCGCATTAAGGGAGCGGGATCATTTTCAGCGATTAAAACCTTGTTTTACTCTCTTCTTCGCATAAAGATATTCTATGGCTTCTGAAGACTTGGAATGCAACACGACTTGTTTGTAATGCTTTTATACTGCTTTTTTATGGTTGGTTTTTGCAATAAATACATGACTGTACTTTTATTTGCCTCTTACGTGTTTTATATTGTTCAGAAGTGGGTAGGTTTAGGGTAGGAGTGGGGTTACGTGCTCCAATGAAAGTATAAATTTATATAAAATAATTTTTATTTAATACAAATGCATGCAAACCATTAAATTAAGACAAACAACTGAAAACAATGGAGGACCCAGCATGTCGAAAAATGACGCTAAAAGGATACCCCTGTGCACTGAAAAATTATGCTAAAGTGGTACCTTGAGCATCAAAAAGCGACGCCAAAGGGTCTTGACCAAGCATCAATATGTGCCGAGTTGGGAGTGAGAATGTGTTGCGGTGACAGCTGTGGCCTGATTATATTGGTGCCTGAGCTGTAATACAGTTCCGTGCCAGCCAGTTTGGTGGCCATATCTCCAAGAAAATCTAGCTTAGGCTGGTTGATGTGTTTTGGAACATGGTAGCTGGCAGTGTTAGGTAAAGTTACTTTTAAAAGTAATGCATTACAATATTGCGTTACTCCCAAAAAAAAAAAAAACTTTTTTATGGAAAGTAATGCGTTACTTTTTCTAATCTGGGCTGGGCCTGCTTGTTTGTTTTAAATAGAAAGAAAGAAAGAAAGAAAGAAAGAAAGAAAGAAAGAAAGAAAGAAGGAAAGTTCTATTTTTGGCAAACGTAAAAGCCCTTTCACACAAAAAAATGAAATGAATAGGTAAAAAGTCAGATATTTTCTTGTAAATTAAAAAGTAATAAGTTACTTCACTAGTTACTTAAAAAAGATAATCTGATTACATAACTTGTGTTACTTGTAATGTGTTACTCCCAAAACTGGTAGCTAGTCTTAGCTATAGCTGGTTCAGGCTAGTAGATGATCTTGGACAAGCTTCAGGTGGTCAAGCCATAGATGGTCAAACAGTCGTAGACCATCTTAAACCCCTCTATAATGTTCCAAAAGACAGCTAGCTACCATAATAAACAAAACAAACCTATTCTCTACAATGTTTTGGACTATTCGAAAAAGTGAGAGAACATTCTAGAAGAGTGTTTTTTTCCCAGACAGCACATGTCGCCCAGATCAGCCAATTCTTTGTGCGCATTTCAATCTGGAAGATGATATTTTTAGCTTGCTTAAGGCTGGAATACACTACATGACTTTTAAAAACTGAACAGATCTTAAAATTCTGGGCATCATACACTTAACGACTTTGTAATAGTCTGATGCTAAAATATCAGAGTCTGTGACCATCATACACTATGCGATTTTCTATGAAATCTGTCAACTCAAATCAGTCAACTCAAGATTGGCAGAAAATCAGGGCAAAAATCGTGTAGTGTATTCCAGCCTTCATATGCAATACATTTCTGAAACATTTTCTGTCTTATGTTAGAATGACATTCAGCAGATGTTTTTGCAACGTTTGTGATTTACAATGTGTGTGAATCTGTTCTTTTGAATATGTTTATCTGATTTTGGACACAGTAAATGAAACACAATGCTTATATTGTGAGCTTGCTGGTTTGATTATTGCCTCAACTGTAAGGTTGCACAATACAATGTAACAAAACAATGTAGTTCTTGTTATACAAAATAATATTTTGTTATTGGAACACCTATATTCTTTTGCAAATGATTCCGATACTGTTAAGTTACTGAAAAATGTAAATAAGTTGGTAGCATCACCACTTTTAACACTGCTAAAAAGCTAATGCTAAAACTCTACACAAGTACTGTTTAAATGCATATCATGCTTTGGTAACAGCTTATATATAAAGTTAATAGTTTATTGGGTAACACTTTATTTTAGGGTCTCTTAACTAATTGCCTATTTGCATGCATATTACTAGAATATTAGCCATTTATTAGTAGTAATTGAGCACATATTAATGCCTTATTCTACATGACCTTATTCTACATCCCTAATCCTACCCAATACCTAAACTTAACAATTACCTTGCTAACTATTAATAAGCAGCAAATTAGGAATTTATTGAGGGAAAAGTCGTAGTTAATAGTGAATAAGTGTTTCCTATTCTAAAGTGTTACCGTTTATTGTTCTCGTATTTTCCTTCAGACTTGAGTGCAAGCATTACAAACATGCTCTCAGACACAGGATATGTGAAGTTTACCAGCATAAGCAACCTATAAACAGTAATAATATCTGCTTTAGCTGTATTAACTATTCAATTATTTCAAAAAGGAGGAGGACGAGACCTGCGATTACACTTGGTGCAACCCCCCCTAAAAATGACTTCACCTTTCTATCTTGGTCACTGCACATCTGAAGATCCCATAAAACGCTACAAAGGCATGTAATTTTGGGAGCGTTTCAAAGGGAGGTCAGGCTGGTATGTAAGAAAGTGCTTTGCCTAGGCTAAAACAACAGTCTAGCAAGAGCCGCCATGGCAACATCTGTATCCAGTTACACACTACATCCTACCAGAGATCCGCAGTAACGAGAACAGCGCGGAAGAGGCTGTGGGTCTAGGAGAGATGTCAAATTTGGGTTAACGCACGGTGCAAGAGTTGAGATGCTTCATTAAATGAGATGAGAAGGCGATCAGAGACCAGACATGAGGATAGAAAGTTATTTTTGTCTGCTGTGAAGTGAGGCCTCTGTGTCTGAGACCTGTGCTTGATTAAGGTGGTTCGCTCAGCTTGATGTTTTCTTTTCATCTTTTACGTGCTTATTTGGTTCGGCTGGTATTCTTACAAAGATTATGCTCTCAGTTTAACAGTACTCAGTGTACATGCAGATAGTGGTTTTATGACACTGCTAGATGCTACAACCACGCAATAAGAAATGCAAGGACAAACACATGTATTGATTCAAGTTTATCATGACACTGATCAAACAGAAGCAATGAAAGAGCTATATTCATAATAGAATATGGTTACACTTCATTTTGATAGTCATATTTAGACATTCTGCTGAAACTTTGCAACTACAGGTCAAATAATTCTCATTAGAGTATTAGTAGAGTTTCAGCAGACTGTAAGGTTAGGGTTATTAGAATAAGTTGACATACTTGCAAAGTTATTTCTAGTCAGTAGAATGTCTGTTGGGGGACCATCAAAGTAAACTAAAAATAAGCAGAAAGTCTACGAATACTCTTATGACTGGTAGCTGACATGTAATTGCAAAGTTACTTATAGTCAAAAGCAGTGTTGGAGAAAGTTACTTTTAAAAGTAATGCATTACAATACTGAATTACTCTTTAAAAAAGTAACTAATTGTGTTACTTTTTATGGAAAGTAATGCATTACATTACTTTTGCGTTACTCTGGGCTTGCTTGTTTGTTTTTAATATAAAAAGTTATATTTTTGGCAAATGTAATTGTCACGGAGCTACTACGTGACCATACACAGACTATGGGGCATTTTCCCTCTTTTCACACAAATGTGCACACACAACATACAGTTATCTGGACTTTTATGATGCTGGGAAGGCATAAAAGGGTTGTGTGTAATATGGGTTGGGTTATCGTGTGTATTATGTCTAGTGTAAAAGTCTGTACACGTTTTGTTATATATTCTAACTGTTAACATTTCACCAATTTGTCATTGATGAGTTTATAAATAACCACAGGACACAGTAATACAGTTTAAGTCATTTATTGATACAAGTACAATAGATATTTTTACCAGTCAGGAGCATCATTTGTTCAAACCGGTGCTGTTCAAACCTTGGTTCATTTACATATATCATTCCTGCCACTTGAACAAACACTGATATGGTTTCTGCGGACATCATTGGGCGAATCCATGTTACATCTGAAACAAATGCATATCTGGTTGTTTCTTGTGTTATTGTCTTGTTTATATGAAAATTGTGTTTATATTGAGGTTATGTATGTCCTGTGTAGAAATTTTTGACTAAATGTTATGTGAAATGTTATGTTAGACTTACCGATAGCCTGGTATGTTCCATAGGCGGGGCCAAGACATTAAGATGGTGACCGTATCAATCAGTAGACAGGTGTAGGTCTGGTGAAAGTAGCGGGAGCGTGGTCGAAGCACAACGGCAAGAGACAGTGTGTGCCAATAGCAATATCAATCTGTTTAGTGCAACAATAGACTGTTGGCACGAACGCATTTGCTGTAAATATTGTACAGTTTTTATTTGTTTCTTTGATTTATTTTTGTTGTGGTGCTATTTTTCTGCACTTTTAGTACTATTTTTGGTACTTTCTGCACAATAAATTTAACCTCAAAACGGAATCCTGCTTGTTCTGGTCGCCCTTTCTGCCTCCGACCGCAAGGTTCATCCACGACAGTAATTGTTTATTAATTATGAGGAATACTGAATCTGTTTTTGCACAAGTGAGATGAGTAAATGCATGTTCACGTTTAGTCTAGAAGTACAGTAACCATCATGTATACACAGCCTATACAATGCCTCTGTACTTACTCCCGAGTTCACTCAGCATTGGGACAGGAGAGCTGTCAGTCAATAAATGAGAAAACAACGTAACTGGCGTTACTTATTTAAAAAAGTAACTCAGATATTTCCGTGTAAATTAATGTAAAGCAATGTGTTACTTTACCAATTACTTAAAAAGTAATCTGATTACATAACATAACAAATTCATCTTATACGTTGTTTAAAATAATTATATAAATTTCAAGGAACAAAAAAAAAATCTTGAATTATGAATTTATTTTGTTGCACTATATGACATTTTACTACCTGATCTAACCTTTCCTTGTCATAAAAACGTCACATTATGTGATATTTTAAGAGAATATTGCCCTTGATGCAGTCATTCTACAGGGGTCATCCCTATGAAATCTTTATATATATATATATATAATGGTTTTCAAGTTGCTATTGTATGTATGACTTGCATTTCTAATGTATCATTAAATGAATAATAAGATAGGACATATTTATGGAATGTTGGAGGTTACAAGGTTATACTCTTTTCAATATGCACTCTATGTACTGCAGGAGGAAAATAGTAATATTCTGAACACACAAAGAGAAAAAGAGAACATTATGGTGTTTGTTTCTGTGAAACTAGCCTGTTCTCAAGCATCAGCTGATACTGCACACTAACAGAAGAGAGTGTCACCCAACCTGACACATTCACCAGAGAGCCACTGGCAAACACTGCAGCATGTGACAGCTACACAGTCACTGCGTGAAGATCCATTAATATAATCTGCATTCACGGAAATCACATGACTGAAAACATTCTGATTCATACTTCCTTGGATTAATCATCATTAACTGTATCATAAACTGTTCTGGTAGTTTAACAATAAATTAGTCTCTACAGTCTTTTGAAGTCGAGTAATTAGCCACAGGCTTTTTTAAGTGTTTTAAGATTGATGCAGTAAGTCATCTCATGCAGAACTGCTGGAGTTGCACACTACGCAAATGTACAAGTGCTGAGCAAGAGTCACAACACACACAAGAGTGCACATGGACATACACACTCAAGTGCACACTGTCTCTCTGGCAGGGTTGCACTGGTGAAGTGACATTTACCTAATGTGGCTTTGAAGCACAAGAGCTCCTCTCAGCAGCTCTTGTGCTTCAACTGAGTGTGATGCAGTCTGACTACTGCAGCCTCTGACACTATTTCTGCTTCATTCACACACACGCACAAACACCCAGAGGGAAAAAATGATTGGTGAGAGATTGCTCTTTTATAGTACAGGAGACATAATAGAAGTCTCAGTTAAGACTCATGAAGGAATCAACATTGTCTCAGAAAGATCTCTGAATATTCTGTAAGTGAAAAACAATAAATCAACTGTACATATACAATGTCAAGGAATAGTATTTGAATTGGTTGGTTTTCTGCATGAATCGGTCATAACATGTCATATGATCTTCATCAAGTACAAGCATAGACAGACACACAATACACAATTATGATCTTTCATGTCTTTACTGAACACATCCCATTAAACAATCACAAAGAGCTGAGCAAAAAGTAAGTTGACTTCAGCTTGCTGCTGTTGGATGATTCACAACTGTTTTTTTTTTTCTTTGTGATGAGTTTGTAGTGTGTCATGACAAGTTTGATTTAATGACAGTAAATGGCATTGGTTCTTCAAAATTTGTGTGGGACCACAATTCCCATATACAGATTTCAGAGCTGTGGTTGGATGGGAGGTTTTTCTTAGCTTAAATTTTATACTTTTCCTTTGGTTGTATAGAAAAGAGCAGCTTGGATATTCTTTCTGTGTTTCACCGAGAAAAGAAAGTAATTGGGATTTTGGAATGATAAGGAGGTGAGTACATGATAACCCAATTTGAATTTTTGAGTGATTATTACTTTAAATTGTATTTAACCTGTAAAAATTACAATTAATTGTAAAATTACAATGAACAAGAAACAATGTACAGTACTGATAAAGACTATAAAATACTATACATTTGAGGGTAGGGTACAGCATATTGAGAATGGGTGTTTTTTTAAGAGGGTTGTTGGGTTACTAGGGGAAAAATGCGACTTCTCTGATTGGTGCCTCTGTCTTGAAAGGTTTATACAATATTATTAAAAATCATTTTTTCTTTGGAGAAAATGAATGGGATTTTTACTTAGTACTCAGTCGTCTATTTTTAGTCCTGACTACGGCAGAAGCAGGATGTTCACTGTGAGAAAAGTCGTAGGTGAAGTGTGTAAGGAATTAGTCACAGCGAAGTGTGTGAAATGAATTTAACTTGAATGACTCTCAGTGAGCAATGACACAGGAAGAGGTCATTTATGAGATGATCAAGGGTTAACAACATCAAAATGTCAAACAGACCAGGATGTGATAGTACAAGATGTTTGTGGTGCGATCGGATGTGTGGGTGTGGAAGTGGGTATTTACGATGTGTTTGTGTAGAGTAACACTAACAAATATGTGCGACTGGGAAGATTCATGTGTGCTGAGGTCAAAACAGAGACAGCGTGGGCAGCCTTGATGCATATTCTTGTGTGAGACGCATTAATGACTCAGAGATTGGAAGTCCCTGATGAGGGCCAGCCCATCCTTCCAATGGCATGAGAATTTCCGGTAACACTTTCTATGAAGCCCATATTTATAATACATTATAAGGGTATTTTTAAGGCATTTTAATGAACGCATAATGCATTATAAAAAAAAAACCCTTATAATATGTTATATTGTCTTATGAATATTCATAAGAACAGTTTTAATGTATTATAATATTTACATATTAGTGATTATAGCTTTTAAGAGTATGATGATTTATAACACACAGTGAACATGTTGCATCCAAGTTACAATGGATTAAATTTCTCATAGTTATAATGTATTATAAGTCTCACATCTTGCCATCTTTCTTATGCTACTTTACTTAAAGCCATCAATGACCACTTATAAGTATAGTAATAATAATAGTAATATTTTTTTTTTCTCTCAAACAGCCATAAGATCAGATATCAGATCAGATGAATGTGTAATATGACACATTTGCTTTCAACTATTTTTAATTTAATATCAGTTTGATTATTTTGATGGTACCCTTTAGACAGCTGTTGATAAGTAACTCTGCAACTACATGTCATCTAGCAGTCAGTGGAGTATTAGTAGTACAGTAGTGGTCAGAATTATTGGCACCCTTGGTAAATATGATCAAAGAAGGCTGTGAAAATTAATCTGCATTGTTAATCCTTTTGATCTTTTATTTTAAAAATTCACAAAAATCTAATCTTTCATTGGATAATAAGAATTTAAAATGGGGGGAAATATCATTATGAAATAAATGTTTTTCTCTAATACACATTGGCCACAATTAACGGCGCCCTTTTATTCAATACTTTTTGAAACCTTCATTTGCCAGTTTAACACCTCTAAATTTTCTCCTATAACACCTGATGAGGTTAGAGAACACCTGACAAGAGATCAGAGACCATTCCTTCATCCAGAATCACTCCAGACCCTTTAGATTCCCAGCTCCATGTTGGTGCTTCTTCTCTTCAGTTCACCCCACTCATTTTTTATAGGGTTCAGGTCAGAGGACTGGAATGGCCATAGCAGAAGCTTGGTTTTGTGCTCAGTGACCCATTTTTGTGTTGTTTTTGAGGTTTGTGTTTGGATTATTGTACGGTTGGAAGATCCAAACATGGCCCATTATAAGATTTCTAACAGAGTCAGTCACTTATTGATTTTTTATCTGTTGGTATTTGATAGAATCCATGATGCCATGTGTCTAAACAAGATGTCCTGGACCTACAGCGGAAATATAGGCCCACAACGTCAAAAATACAGCCATATATTTCATTGTACACATGGGGTACTTTTTATCCCTGTGTTCACCAAACCCATCTTGAGTGTTTGCTGCTAAAAAGCTCATTTTTTAGTTTCATCTGACCATAGAAGCCAGTCCCATTTGAAGTTTCAGTGGTGTCTGATAACTGAATATGCTGGAGTTTGTTTTTGGATGAGCTAGGAGAATTTTTCTTGAAACCCTCCCAAACAACATGTGGTGATGTAGGTGCTGTTTGACAAATTTTTTTTTTTTTTTTTTTTTAAGGTTTTCTGACCCTGAGACTGAACCATTTTCTGCAATTCTCCAGCTGTGGTCCTTGGAAAGTCTTTAGCCACTCAAACTCTCCTTCTCACCGTGCATTAGGACGATATAGACACACGTCCTCTTTCAGGCAGTTTCGTAACATTTTCTGTTGATTGGAAATTCTTAATTATTGCCCTGATGGATGAAATGGGAATTTTCACTGCTCTAGCTCTTTTCTTAAAGTCACTTCAGTAATTTATGAAGCTCAATTATCTTTTGCTGCACATCAGAAATATATTCTTTGGTTTTTCTCATTGTGATGGATGATTAAGGGAATTTGGGCTTTGTTTTCCCTCCTATTTATATTTCTGTGAAACAGGAAACCATCGCTGGATAATTTCATGTTCATAATCACCCTGGAGTGCTCAAAATTGTGAATATGAATGGGAATATACTTCAGAGATATTTTACTCATAAGAATTTCTAGGGGTACCAATAATTGTGTCCAACGTGTATTTGAGAAAATCCATTTATTTCATAATGATATTCCCCCCCATTTTAAATTCTTATTATCCAATGAAACGTTAGATTTTTTGTGATTTTTTTAAATAAAAGATCAAAAGGATTAATAATGCAGATTAATTTTCACAGCCTTCTTTGATCATATTTACCAAGGGTGCCAATAATTCTGACCACTACTGTACTACTAATACTCCACTGACTGCTAGTTGACATGTAGTTGCAGAGTTACTTATCAACAGCTGTCTAAAGGGTACCATCAAAATAATCAAACTGATATTAAAATAAAAATAGTTTAAAGCAAATGTGTCATATTATACATTCATCTGATTTGATATCTGATCTTATGGCTGTTTGAGAGAAAAAAAATTATTACTATTATTATTGCTATACTTATAAGTGGTCATTGATGGCTTTAAGTAAAGTAGCATAAGAAAGATGGCAAGATGTGAGACTTATAATACATTATAACTATGAGAAATTTAATCCATTGTAACTTGGATGCAACATGTTCACTGTGTGTTATAAATCATCATACTCTTAAAAGCTATAACCACTAATAAGTAAATATTATAATACATTAAAACTG
The DNA here is from genome assembly GCA_039654775.1 of Spinibarbus caldwelli. NCBI lineage: Eukaryota > Metazoa > Chordata > Actinopteri > Cypriniformes > Cyprinidae > Spinibarbus > Spinibarbus caldwelli. The sequence continues at coordinate 14,781,980 of CM077223.1, forward strand.
TTCTTATGAATATTCATAAGGCGATATAACATATTATAAGGTTTTTTATAATGCATTATGCATTCATTATAATGCCTTAAAAACACCCTTATAATGTATTATAAATATGGGCATCATAGAAAGTGTTACCGAATTTCCTTTGCTTGGACAGGGAGTTTGTTTCCCCTGGCCACTGTTGTACTGTACCCAAAGGACCAGCGCACACTCTCAGACCACGAATTCCTGTGCTCCCATAGTCCGAACACAGTGCACCCTCTCACCCTAGTTTTATCTAAACATCCATCTTTATTGGGTCTCAGTAGTGATTGGGCCTTTCATCTCAAATCACACAGCACCAAATACAGTGTTTACTGGATGTCAGTTCCACCCCCGACCCAGATCCACTTCACCCCCACAGTGCCATTCAACTATAGAAGGGTAGGAGGAACCATAAATCAGTTCCCCGTGTGGTCGCAACACCTTCTAATCAACTGCTCGGGACCAACAGGGGACTTAACCTGATACCAAGACGCCAAAAGTTCATCATGTGAAAAGTAAACCGTAAAAATGAATTTGTCTTAAAAATAAAGATGGCATTATTTTTAAGAACAGTTTTAATGTATTAAAAATAAAGATGGCATTAGTATTGGGCAGGACATGTTCTTGCATACCATTTGTGCTATTAACTTGTGTACCATATGTGTTAAAAGCTAACATATTAGCTGTTTTTTTAGCATCCCATGACATTAATGAAGCAAGATACCATGTTGACTAAAAATGTTGACTAAAAATAGTGTATAATTGTTGTACATACTTAAAGCTGCAGTCCATAACTTTTACCTCTATGTTTGAAAATCTGGAATTGCAGTTTCTTGTGGAATTATCTTCATTGCGCAGGGTTGTGATCCGGTGTTCCGGCACAGCTCCAGCGCGGATGAATCTAATGTTTTGAGGTGAATGTGTAGTTGTCAGTCACCTCACCGGTGTGGATATTTACTGCCTATGTCTTGGAATATATGACCCAAATCAGAATTTTCACCATAATTTTCCATCTGAACAAGTAAGTAACAAGTCTGCCACGTTTGTTCTGCCCAACTGAGGAAAAAAGCATTACAATAAATCGCGCTACCAACAGTGATTAAATCTAAAGATCAGTTAGCTCATTTCACATCTAACTGTGCAAAGTATTATCATTATACTTTGTTCTCAAATTATTAATGTTAACAACATCAGCATTGCGTGACTATGAGTATAGTATTAGCATCTAGATTTCATTTTCTGTACAGTCTAATATCTAATTGTCATAAATTTCATATTAAGAAATTCTTTTAATCCAAAAAGCAAATTAATCTTCCTTCAAACTGGTTCTATTTAAAATACAAAAACTTGTGTAATCCCACGTTGGCTATCTGTAATCAGAACCACATTTAAAACTGGAATATAATTTAATTTCATTCACATGTGTTTCATAAACAGATAATCCTTTCTGGATTACAATCCGCCATCAAAATGATAAGTTTAATTATTCGAGCTGCTGTGAGAAAAGGCTATAAATGATCCACCACCTCCAGAGTCCTCACGTGCCATAGCCTAGTAGCCGGGAAAACTTCTTCATGTTTACAGATGTGACGTAATGACGCAGTGCCATGCTCGAATTTCCCGCGGAAACCTACCCGTGCCACTCAAATTAGAAAACATTATTATAAGCTAACCGTTGTGAATCAGGCTAAAGTAAAGCTATAGTTTTGAACACTGGCTGGTTATGTACTTTCTCAAATATTGATTTCGGATCATTTTTAACCAAAAAAAGCTTTAAGTACAGCTTAAGGATAGTTCACCTAAAATTGTTGTTCCAAACCTGTATTTTCTACCAATGAATTTTTTGAAGATTGTTAGTTTCCAAACAGTTGATGGTAGCCATTGACTTACATATTATAAAAAAATATACATATTACGGAAGTCATTGACTACCTCTCGAAAATACACAGACACCTTGATCTATGGTTGATCTAATGTTGGCAACCAAACAGTTGAAGGTAGCCACTGACTTCCATAGTATTTTTTTCCATAATATGCAAGTCAGTGGCTACCATCAACTGTTTGGTTACCAACATTTTTCAAAATATCTTCTTCTGTGTTCAGCAGAAGAAAGAAACTCAGGTTTGGAACAACTTGAGGGTGAGTAAATGATAGCAAAATGTTAATTTTTGGGTGAACTATCCCTTTAATGTCTATTCTTGTTTTACTGTGCCGGCTGTAATAAACTTCTGTATAGCAATGATAAAGTTATCTTTAAATGTCTGTCATAAACTATTTATGATATTATGCAGGAGATTATTGTAACTTTAGTGCCCCTTGTGGCAACACTGACAATGCAATGCATATAGAAAAGTCACATTAAGCTTTGTGCTCTGACTGCATGAAAAGAACCATAGATTAATGTGTTTGTGTTCACTTACTTGTGAAGTGTGTGTTTCAGGATGTAGTCTATTCTCCACTGTTCATTTACAGTACATTGTTTCTTGAGAGGAGCCCCTACTTGAACATTCAGTTTTAGTTTAAACTAGTCTGCTCGTTTTGTTATTGTGACGCTCACATATTAAGTGTTGATTCCACATCACCTCTGGAGCGAGGTAAATATTTAGACAGGGCCTTCTGTCGTGCGTGCGTGCATGACTGTAATGTGGAGAGAAAACGACACATCAGGCTCAGAGTGACATCTGAGAGAGACATGGGACATCTGGTGACCCATGCACATCCCCAACCAGGGCTGTAAATTCAGGTGACAGCCTGCTCAGCCAAATGCTATGCGCAATTCAGAATCAACTCATCCGCATGGCTTGCGTTTATTCCACATTCGTTGGTGATCTGCTAACACATTTCACGGCCTGACAGCTTTCAATAACAAAACATTTATGATTGCATTTGATTGCACAGATATTATATCTATTTACTTTGCTTTTAAGCAATCTAAAAGTAAACGGTCATTTCTTCTAAATGTTATGGGCCTCTCCTGTCCATAAGAAGTGTCTTGTTCCCACAAATTTGTTGAGCCAAATGGACTTTAAATGCAACTTCCGAAACAATGTTTTGTATTTTTGAAAATTAAGTGTTTTGTTGTCTCACCATAGCCAGCGGCTTTCACGTGTGGACTTGTGTAAACATTCATGTTAATATATGAATTAACGTTCACAGTTCAGTTCTAAATCATCAGTGAAGTGTACCGGCACATGCGACGATGGCCCACACCTCTGCACTGCACGTGTGGCGGCCAGAATGAGGTACATCAGGTGGGCTGCATCTGCGACACCATATGCCCTCCGCATAGGTCCCTAGGGATGGTTAACGGCATGCACCCAGCTGCTTCCTCTGTCACCTCAGCTTGCGTACAGTTACGCCACATGATGAGTCTCTGGCTTGCTTGTGTTGGGGCATCTGCAGTCTGTGCTATAAGTGAAACTGCCTACAGCTTTTCAGTGTGATAAGTTATTGCTATGAGACAGATCAGAGATTTTAAATACAGTCTGATGAACAGGGAATCTAAGTGTGGTTAGATAGACTTCAGTCAGGATAATCTAATACAGGGGTGTCAAATCCTGCTCATGGAAAGCCACTGTCCTGGAGAGTTTAACTCCAATCTCTATTAATCAAACATGAACCAAAGCAATCAAGGTCTTCAGGATTACTAGAATCTTCCAGGTAGGTACAGTAAGTTGGAGCTAAACTCTGTAAGACATTGGCCCTCCAGGATCAGAAGTGGACACTCCTGTTCTAGAATGAAAATAAGGACTATTAAGATCAGGGATGTCCAATCCTGGTCCTGGAGGGCCAACGCCTTTGAGAGTTTAGCTCCAACACAACTGCCTCAACAGTGATCCTTGAATATCTTGCTTAGTTGGTTCAGTTGTAGGGTGCTGGAAGATGGCCCTCCAGGAGTAGGATTGGACACTCCTGTACTTGGAAGTACAGCTGGTCCAGGCAGTGCCAGTTGTAATCTGCACAGCTGCTACTGAAAGTGGCATGTGTGCGTAAGCCATATGAAAGGAACATCACAAATGAGACCTTTTTAATATCTTATTTCATTCTCATAGAAATAAAGAGCAAATTGAGACTTGCCTAAAGGGATAGTTCACCCAACAATGGAAGTTCTGTCATCATTTACTCAGCTTCATGTCTTTCAAAATTCATATGGCTCCTGTTTCTCAGTTTTTCCTGAACTGGTTCTATCCATTCTGCAAATCATTCAAATAACCAATTAATATTATTATAAGAATAGCTATGTAAAGGTGACACAGATCAACACATGGCTGACCTCAAAACCACCTGGCTTATAAACTGGGCAGAAAAGATGGGTGATTTCAAATCATATTCTTCTGGGAAGGTGATTGTTCGGTTTTCAGCACCAGCCACTGCTGGTCTTGAACAATGAACTAGTAGGGTCATTCTCAAAAAAATGACATACAAATGTTACAGTTCTGAGTTTTTGCAGATTTGTTAGAACTTTCATTAATGCTTAACCCTGTAAAACAAAATCTCCGAACAAGCATTGGTTCAAGCACTGGAACAATTTTGTTTGAAGAAGACTGAATTGTCCTGTTGGTTTGATTAGCTTTAACCTAACCCTGTTGAAAAAAACAGCATATGCTGGTAAGGTATACTTTGAAGCATGGAAGCTGGTTTGAGTTGTTTTAAGCTGGTCTTTAGTTAGTCAGGAGCTGGTTTAAGATGGTCATGTGCTGGTCCTAAGCTGGTCCTGAGTAACTAGCTCCTGCCCTGGACCAGCTTATATCCAGCTCAGGACCAGCTCATGACCAACTAAGGACCAGCTTATACCAGCACAAACCAGCTGCCATGCTTCAAAACATACCTAACCAGTTTTCAAAAGGGTAAATTAACATTTATTGATGATGTCTGATATATGATTTATTTCACACAACACTATGCCACATACCCTGACCAGCAGTTCACTCTTTCACAGCCCTTTAAGGATAAGGCCCTGGAGATTCCAGGCTGCAACCTTTTACTCCAAACAAGAGCAAGACGAAGATGGGCTGGCTCCAGTTTGTTTACTGAAAGCCCCTTTGAGATTCCTCTCGGATACACAATAATGCAATGCAAAACGGAGCTGGCGCAGGAGTCTGTGCAGCCTCAGGCGTTGATTTTATGATTTTCTTGCTGTTTATTTGTCTTTGTTCAAGGCTAGGATGGGTGTCTGTGGCATGGCCCCTCTTTTGCCTCCTCCCCCAGCGCCTTTCCCGCGCTAAATGATCCTTTCATTTCCTCTTAGACTCGTCTGCCCTGAGGGCTGAGCGCCAGGCCCCGTGGCCCTTCGTGTTGCATGTGAAGTTCACAACTCGTCCTCCATCGGGCAGAACCTCTATCAAAATGTACTTCCTGTCTGAGCCCCATTTGCGTGAGATTGCCCAGGGCCAAGGCGACAGCCTTGACTCAACTATGTGAAGTTTAGCAATAAGCAATCATCTCTGTTCATCGGTCCACCATATCCAGGGTTTAAACTGGGATTCCGAAGGTGGAGGAGCGCTAAAATCTGGAGGTAATTGTAGTGTTAGGAAAAATGACATGGGTCAGTTCAATGGTATGATTCTATTTTAACACTTAAAAAAAAAAAAAACGCTTTATTAAAAATGTTACACAAGACGTCCCAAGTTTAAAACCCACATACACAACAAACATACATAGCAAAATTTTAGAAACAGGCTTTATTTGGTTACATTTTGTATTTTGATTTTTTAAAAATGGCAAGCAGGCTGTGCAACAAGGTGGGACATGTATCTAATAGATGGTGCAGCTCCCTCTGCTGCTTTGGAGAATATTGGCATTCTAGGTGAAAATGATGCATCACACAGGACATTGACATAATGTCTAATGTAATGAACTTTGAACTTTTGTTTTACGCTCACTAAGTGAAGATGAAATGTGAATTTAATAGACTGACAAGCAATAATAACACTTTTTTTTAATTGAAGATTCCACTCTTCTGGATTGTTCCAGACCAATTTAACCCCTAACCATATCCAAACTGACCCAACCACCTCTTGCCCCATTCCCCCATCAAAACCCCACCCTAAACCCCTCCTCTCGTCCTCAGAGACCTGGCTCCGGAACTGACTTAGGAAGTCCCTTAATGGTTACCAAACTGTGGGGGAACTGCATACGCTCAGCGAGGACTAAACATATGTTTAGAGGAGACAACATCAGCAATCACCACTTGACCCTGGCGCTCATACTTCTGTTTTCCTCCCCCTCAGACAGGAGAAAGAACTCAGAACGGGTAATATAATCAACCGAAAGCACAAAACCAGAGAGGAGGCACTGTGAACATGCCCAGTTCCAGATGTACGGGCAGCCAAGTGCCGAGACGAGGCTGGGAAGAGGAGCAGAGGATGTCAAGGAGGAGTTAAGAAATAAAGATGAATCAATGCAGAATGAAACTTAGTAAAGAAAACATTTCAAATAATATCTCTTTGATATCTCAATATAATTTCTCTCAAACAACAAATGGGTAACAGGAGCCTCCTTCTTCTCAGATCTTCTCCTGAAAAAGACGTCAGCAATCTCACAAATAAACCAAATATACAGATTTTTATACCAAAATCTATCAAAGGTCAAGAAACATTCCTGTTTATGCTTTGAATACATTATTTAGGTCCAACAGCAACAAAAAGAGTCAAATCTACAGGATTACAGACACAAGATTACACTCACACGTTCATGGTATGAGCATTCAAGTGATTCCATACAGATGTTCAACCATGAAGAAGAAAAATAGGTGGGAGGGGAAACTGACCAAAGAGTGAGAACAAATTGCTTATGTCTGTGACTTCACATTCGATGAGTAAATAAGATGTTCAAAGAAAACATACAGTTATTCCAAAACATCCCTGAAATCTCCTGCTCCCCTGGGAAGCCGCTTCTCATTGTTTTTCATTAACCTCATGCCTGCGTGTCTCCAGAGGCCATTATTTACAACAGATGAGAAAGTGGTGTGTGAGAAACTAAACTGGTTGCTTTCTCCCCTGTGCAGTGATATAGGGTACCTCGTGAACCTGTATTCGAAACCGTTATATCAAGTAACTATATAATTCTATGAGATTAGGGAAGTCCACACCACAACTATAACGATAACGACTCAGAGGAACATTGTTAATTTGTGCAATAGCCATCAGTGAAAAAATACTGACACTGATTGTCGTGACAAAGTTAAAAGATGTAAAAAGGTGTTGTAACTGCACTTTTCTACTCACAACAATAAAAAGAAATCATGTGTTTTGGTTTGGTTTATTATTATTACACTCAAGCAATGATAAAACTATTTTAAGTCTCGGATCCGTGTACAACAGGCCACATGCAAAATGGAGCTTTATCTCATTTCATGAACTCAGTCAGGCATGTGCTAATAAATGGCTGTAAGTTGACTAAGGGAATATCTCAAAGGAAGAAACAAGAGGTGACAATGCAAATGATAAATTAATTTCAGTGTGGAAAAGGTGTAATCATTTGAGAATAGTTACTCATTGCCAGGAATTACTCAGACCCAGCTGTGTAGTACTCACACACACACAGGCACACACACAAACACACACATCTATCTGTCATCCTCCCCTCTGTCCAACCTCACAAATGTTTAGTCACTCACATCTAGTTACCGATGAATAAAATAAAACACCCCTTAAAAAGCCTGACGGAAAAAATGATGGGAGTTTTCGGTTCACTGTCTAAGGTCAGGTATCAGCACTAATATTTGGCTGAAAAAAGTCACTTTAACTTTTTCATTATAAAACATGACCAAACTCCCATTTAGGCAAGTAAATAGTGTTTTGTCACTGAATATGAATATTTAAAAAATTATATTTTGTACTGAATACTAAACTACAAAATGTGCTTCATGTAGTAACCTCTAAATTACTTTAGTCCAAATTTTTATTTAATCTGATATAAACATTATATAAGAAATTTAATAAATATAATCAATTTACTTTAGGTTACACCAAATATAAATGAATGAATCATGAATCATGATTTACTTAACTTCATTAAAAATAATGGCATTTTGGGTATCTATCTATCTATCTATCTATCTATCTATCTATCTATCTATCTATCTATCTATCTGTCTGTCTGTCTGTCTGTCTGTCTTTTTAGAAGTTTCAAAATTGAACAAAATCTAACTTTGTAACTGAATGTATAAAAAAGGTATTATATTCTGAGAATTAAAAAAAAAAAAAAAAAACCTTAGATAAACATTTTTTTCCGGAAGCAATTTTTTGAGCCGTGTAGGATTTCCCAGTAGAAATCATCAGCTTGGAGGAAATCATTTAGTCTCCGTAAGTGGCAGACGGCATCCTGATCTCACTGCCCTGGCTCCAGTCTCAGAACAGCTCCTAAGCGCTCTGCAGTCTCTCAGCCCAGGACTGTATAAACACTGCTTTAAGAGGCCGACATAATCCTTGTGTGGCCTCTCAATTCTTTTTAGCTCATGAACAATGTTTCAGAAATCTTTAGAGGAGGAAATAAACTTGAGAGACAGACAGAGGAAAAGAGAGAAGATAATGTGACACCTAAATAAGAGATAACATAAGATAAGCTGAAAAAATGTCCATTTCTACAGAACATAAGACATGATTTAGGCATATTGTTCAGATTGTTTTTTTTTTAATTACTCCAAATGTTGTTCTGACTAATATGGCATTAATTTCGGACTGATACTGACAGAGGAGTAGAGGAAGCATCATGCAAAAGCAAAGTTTTTACTAATGTTGCTGTTCAGTTAAATGTTCTATTCACAGTCAGCAGTAATTTATTTATTACATATTCTCATAATATGATATGTCTGCTCTTATGTTTACTTTTTTAAAGTCCTATATGAGAAAAAAATATCTTCACTGTACATTTCTGCAATTGAATTGATTCTGAAAATTCTGCCACAATTATTAAGTGCTTTTAACATACACAAAAGCTGTATAAATCTAAACTACACTTTTCTTAAAGTCTTTCTTCATCTTTTTTAAAAACAAACAGTCCCATGTACCCACAGATGAAATTAGGCCGTTCATTGACAGCAAGAAGTGTTTGTTTGGGCTCTGGCACGTACAGTACATGTCTATTGCTTATTTAGTAGATTTGACTGTCCGGCTGATTTGACTGTCTGAGCAGATTCATGCAGTGTGTTTGGCTGTTAGAATGTCCTGCGGGAGATGGTCCAGTTTATGCGTTGATTTGTGTGTGTGTCCAATTAAGACATGGGTGGAGTGGACATGGGCTACAAGACATGTAAGACGTGCCATATCTGCATTCAGTGCCAAAATGTAAACACATTAAGACAGTTTGACCTCAGAAATCTCATCTCAGCCGAATCAAGAGTAACAAAGCCCTACAAATCTCCCTTTGTGTCTTCACTCTGAGGAGTATGTTTTCTGGACTTTGATAGACTGAATCTAATGTGGACATATGGAGGACGTGACTGTCCAATAGTTGTGGAAAACGAAACCATATTTTTGCTTTCAGAACGGCCCAGCAGAACTGACAGAGTCATTTTCGACGCCATCCCTCTCCCTTTCACTTCCCTCCCTGTCCACAGAGCTACAAAACAGAAACATGACTACACGTTACATGGCTGAGGCATGTAAAAGAGCTGGCCTCTACCTTGACGTGTACTGTACATGCTTTATCAGAAACACATGCTCGCCTGACTTTTTATTTTGTCTTGGCAATTTGACACAAGCGCAGCTCACTCAAAATGCCACTGCGTTGTGTAAACAGTGGAGATCACAGAGCTGAGGGCGGACAAATCATTAAAGCTTTCCCCTTTGTTCATGAAGTCTTGATCTTTCTTTCCTTCACTATTTTGTGAATGTAGTTGCGGGTAAGGGGTGTTTTATTAACAGCATTAACTGCCATCATTCCATTTGAAAATATAGTTTTTAAAAAGTCCCTGGTGCTACACACCACTCTATTGCATCATAGCTGTTATTAATACTGTATTGTGGATTTTATCATTGAGCATACTGTGAGAAAGAAGTGTGCCTAATCTTACTGAAAGTGCACTTGTAATCTACTTCAAATCCTAAAAGTATATATATATATAAAAAAAAATATATAAAAAAAAACTTATTTGCAGATAATATGATAACAACAGAATTAAAGACCAATTAAGTGTACTTACAGATAGGACACTTTTCATTACAATGTTTCTTAACACACTTAAGTAAAATTTTTAAAAAGTGCACTTTGTAATCATTTTAAATTAAACATTTAACATTTAAATATATTTTAAATCATTTTTATTATTTTAAATCATTTTTTAATCTTTTTTAATCTGCTCTAAAGACAAACATAAAGCACATGTAATGTACTTGATTATAATTGTAATTGTCATGTGATTTAAAATTACATTAAGTTGATAAGTTGATATAATTCAAATGTACTAAAATGCAATTTCATAATTACAAACATGTAATTGCAAATCTAATTAAATACATGACATACTTGTTTCAACAGACGTGACAGTATAAATGACGGATAAGTATATATTAGTTTATTATAAATTCTGATAAGTACATTTGGCCGTACACTTTAACAATATTTCAAAAACAAGAGAATTAATTATGAAATTGTATATAAAGATGCCAATAAGTCCTACTTAAGTGGGTCAAAAAAAGCAATCTAAAGTTCAGCTAATTACTATTAATATAAATTTAAACTATAATTAATTTTAATTTAATTACAATTAACATGCAGTGAAGTGTATTAGTATGCTAAAGTGTATTTCTTTGAATTAAATTTAAGCGTACTTTTATTATTATTATTATTATTATTATTATTATTATTATTATTACTTTGTTTTTGTTTTTACACAAAACTTTTTAAATAACCTCCCTAGTGAAAAATAAATATACTAAAATATATTTTAAATACATTTATTTTGTGCTTAGTATACTACAAATACATTTACATATTTATGTGCTTAATAAAAATATCCTGCAATTGTGCTTGTGGTATACTAAACAAGTATACTTAAAATTTGCTGAATTGGAACTTTGTGTTTAATATACTTTAATTGTACAGAAGTAATGCTGAAGTCCAACTAAAGATATACTGAAGTATATTTGATTGTGCTAAAGTGGAACTATTGTAAGTATACTTCAGGTACACTTGAAATATCTTGCATTTAAAGACAGATATTATTCAAGGATCATAAAATCCTCATCAATAGTGACATTAAAACACATTTTATACTTAAGAAGAAGAAATGCGCATTGTGCAAATGTAGAACTCCAAATAAAGTTTAATTATGATTTTTATATCAGTAAGTCTCAAGCGATATGTCAGTAAATATGTTAATAGATTAGAACTATACTTGGTATGAAATAAATATATTACTTTTTTACAAGAGATGTCATCGTTTTATTTATTTAATTTTATTATTATTATTATTTATTTTTAGTTTCCCACACTGCAGGACTATTTAAAAGGATAATTGTTCTGTCTCTCAATGAATAGAGGTTGTCAGAACTGCACAAATAATAATTATAAAATTATCAGAAAACAAAATTAACTATTTAAAATAGTTTTAGAAGGACAGCCCCTAAAAGACACTGGTATGACATGTCATGTGAACTGCCCACTTTGTATTCTGTGTCTTAAACAATAGCAGAGCCCTCTCCTCCTTATTGTCACCTGCCTATGGTTCCTTATGAGAATGGCTGAGTTACTCAGAATGAATACACAAAGACCTGCTCTGTGCCTCACAGGAACAGGTGATTAGATATCATCTTCCCTTACCGCTGACCCATCTGCACAAATAAACGCTCACAGGAAACGACCTGTCGCCCCAAAAACATGCAAGAATGATACTGGCCTGGAGGGAGAGGGAGCGTGGATGGCTTGTATCTGGTAGGAGTTAAGGTTGATTCAACACATGGATACACAATACTAATGGTATGTCCTTAAATAATATGATACTCCTTAGTAGCTCCATAACAGGTGAAAGTTATAACAGTATTTCTCAAAGACTGGTCTCTTAGAAGAAATTATTTCTGGCAGGCTGTAATTTCTATTACATTAAGATGAATAGTTTACGAGTCCATTTTAAGTTATAATATCTGGCTGTAAATAAAAGTTGGTTCTCTAAAAGGATCCATTGTGTGTTTGCTGAATGAGCTTGAACTATCCCTTTAAGTCAAAAGCAAGTATTTTGTTAAAAACAACAACGACAACAACATTGCCACACTCCAAACAATCTTTATCTAATAAGATACTCATTGCATGGTTTAGGTAATAATGTTAGGTTTTTATTTTAAATCTTTATATTAAATACATGCATGTATAAATACAATCGTTGCATTGTGTGTCCACCATCTTATTCTTGTTTTTTCTGATTACGCAAGTTTAACAACGAAATCTGTAATAAAATCATGTCAGAAGGTGAAATGGAGAATTCAGTTGCACAACACACTGCAGTCATGTACCTTATTAAACAGTGAACATACCCATAAAAATCTTGTTACATGGTCATTATTGCTGGCCCATAAAAATGGCTCAATTAGGTAGAGAAGGAGAGAGAGGAAGAGAAAGGGACAGATGCTATCAAACAGATTCCACATGGCATTGTTATGACAAGCATGGCTCATCCTACATTCTTTCTCATTCTGTCACGAAACAACAGTTCCTTAAACACGAATACAGGAAAACCTATTTATCAAGTACCATAGTATAATGATGGTATAATTACTACACTTACTAAACTCAGTTCACTATAGTTAATACTACAGTATGCTGTAGCATTCATTAACAAAATGTTGTAAATAATATATACAGTACAATACACTACTATATGGTTCAAAAACACTATAGTATTTACTATAAATTACTATCGTATTTTTTCCCCTTATGAAAATTAACTGTTTTTACGACAAATAAAACCAAAAACACGTTTACTAGTTAAACCATGGTAACCACAAATTAACCATGGTTTTGCTACACTAACCACAGTTTAACCATGGTATTTGTAGTAAAACTGTCATTATACAAATGGTAATCAGTACACCAAAAATACATGGTTACTACACTTGTAACGGACCAAACACATGCATTCTTTTCTTTACCTATACGCAGATTCTTAAAACCCCTAGACAAAAATTCAGTCATAGTCACACTTTATTTTAAGGTCCAATTCTTACTATTAGCAAACCATTAACTGCAACTTTTGCATCAATAAACTCCTAATTTGAAGCTTTTTAATAGTTTGTAAGGTAGTTAAGTTTTAGGTATTGGGGTAGGATTAGGGATGTAGAATATGATCATGCATAAAATGTGCTTTATAAGTACTAATAAACAGCCAATATGCTAATGCAAATAAGCAACTAGTTAATAGTGAGAATTGGTCCCTATACTAAAGTGTTACCGAAAATTTTTATGATGTTCGTGGCAATAGACCCCACTATGCCATATGCAACTGTAGCTACATGGAATCACTAGAGTCTTCCAAAGGTACGCAGCCTTAAGTCCCTTCACATCCTGTTTCATCATCTGCCGCCATTTTGAGACCATTTCATGCGTGCCGTGAATCCATGAATCATTCCATGTGTTGAAGCAATTTGCCGTTCTGCTCCCAGAGGTTCTTTGAAAGCAGAAAGAGCTAAGCGGGATTATAAATCTCGCAGGCTGCCCAGGACTGCCCTGACGGTCATCTGAAGAACCAAAGCTCTCAGGAAGCAGGTCCTGCTCTTCCTCTGTGAGGCTGTGAAGCTTCTCCTGAGACGTGAGGAACTGGAGTCAACACGCAAGGCCTGGAAGCACCTGCATCACACCTCTGGATCCATGGAGAAGCTGCGGATCCTGCCCGGCCAGATGTGGGAGCAACAGATTGGCCAGAAGAAGAGAAGGAGGAAGCTGAAAACAAAAATCTTAGGAAGAAAATTACAGAGGGGGCGACAGGGTTTCTGTCAGGTGCAAAGGTCACAGGATTAGTCTCCTATCAGTGCTGATAAATAAAAGTACCTCTTGTGAAAGGGCCTCTGTAGGGCTGAATATGAGGACTGTATCAAACAATAACCCTTTTTAATGAAGCCAGGCTGGCTTATAACAGGCCTGGGGTCAGCCTCCTCCAACCATATCCATTACCAGAGCAGCCACCCTCAACCCCCAGAGGAAGAGGAAGCCTTTAGGCGCTGCTATCAGACACAAGCACACAGAACGGCAGCTGGAGGGACACCTTTTCACCTCTGAGAGAGAGGGGTCTTTGTACCTGTAAAGCACCACCTCTATGTTCTTTGCTCACCTCTTGATCAGTATCTTCTGGGTAATTACATGGTGATAGTTAATGAGAAAGGAAAAGTGCAAGAGAGACAGAGAGGGGCAAAAAGTGAATTAATAAATTGATTAATCAAATTATCCATAGTTAAACATTTGCCATCTATGCATGCAAGCTTGGAATAATAATAATAATAATAATAATTCATTATTGTTCTTTTAGTTAATATAGCTATATTATAATAATATAGTTTTATCATTTACTTTCTTTTATAATAATAAATATAATAATATATAATAAATTTAATAATATAATTATATAAAATAATGTATAATTTATTATAATAATAATATAATAAATATTATTATAATAAATATAATAATATTTAAACATACATATTCCCATATATTTAATGCAAAACATTTTGTCACTTGCGGTATAAAAAAATTGGTAACATTTTAATCTTGTTTCATAATATTTAAAATGCTTTGACTGTTATCATGTGATTGATTTACATTGTTTTTTGTTTTGCTTTGCTTTGCTTTGTTTTTTGTTTTGCTTTTGATGGCACATACAGAAGTAGGTACAAAAGAGTTTTCATACTGTATGTTCAGAAAATAATATTCATATTAAGCGAGTTTGTGTTATTGTTCTGAACACTGCACAGTTGAATAGCATGCAAAAAGACATAATATGCATGTCTATGTAAAGTAAGCCAACATAAGTAATATAAGAAATGGAATTCACATATTGTAACATGTAACAGGAAAGCAATGCACAGAAATTTAACTTTACTTTCCTCATGAAAAAAAAAATGCTTTCTGTTAGGATTTTCCCAAACAAGGTCAGAGGTTCTCATATTTGAATGTTGGTGCTTGTTGGCACATAAAATGTGTTACCACACTTTTGTTCTGTGGAATGAACGAACAAATAAATAAATAAATACGTACATAAATAAAATTGGCTAACGAGCCAACAAGAAATGTTGGCTGACATTTAACTTATCAAAGCCCATTTTTATTTGCATTTAGAAAGTGTTAATTTTGATTGCTCAGTTAAACATACAGAAAGTGTATGTATTACTATATTAAGACAACCAGATCATTAATTAGATCATTACTTTGTGTCAGTATCTATAGCTTTTGTTTCTTTGCTTGTGCTTTGTGTGGCCTCTGTGGAAAAGTCTGTCTGAGAGCTTCATTGATCGAGTGAAACTGAGATACTGCAACTTCACTCAGATTAAAACCAGACTATTTACTACACAGACACAAACACACACACACGCCTACACTCAATTACAATGAGGCACAGGCCACCATGACAGCTCTATCCTCTCTTAACCTATCAGAAAGAGATGAGGTGCTCAGAACATATGCACTGCCTGTTAGTTGTGCCCTTTCCACAGGAGATAATGTCATGTGGCGCCTCTATAGATTGCAACCAAACCAAATCACACTCAGACAATGTGCCTTTGACTGGAGACAATGAAATCAGAGGCGCATCTGCCATCACAAGACTGTTTGATTCATCCAGTGTGAAGCACAGAGCTCTAGCCACAAACAGGAAGTCAGAGAAAAAAAAAAAAAAAACATTTGGGAAAGAAAAAAATGAAGAGGGGTGAAGAAAAAGAAACATCAGAAATAACTGTGAGCATAAAAGCAAAAAATAAATAAATAAAAATAAAACTGATAGTTAGGGATGGGACAGGAGAGAAATGAAAGAAACAGAGGCTCTCAATCTCAGCCACCTCAGAGACAATGAAGTAAGACAGTGTGATGTGTTCAGATAAGAGGAGGCGCCGTGCTGGTCGGGGCTCTGGCTGATGAGTAATCACATTCAGACTGATAAGTGACAGAAGGCAGCAGAGCATACACACTCACACACACACACACACACACACACACACACGCACCCACATACATTCACATACATGAGAAACTGCTAGAATACACTCAATTATTAATTGTTCTTGAATCATTCAATCTATCTATCTATCTATCTATCTATCTATCTATCTAGTAAATGAATATCATGATGCTTGTCAAGGATGTGTTTGGATTTCATTGCTTTTATATCCATTATCCATATTTCATAATATTATTATATACACATTCAAGGTATGGAGTCTGCGAGATTTTTTTCATGTTTTTAAATTAAGTCTCTTATACTCACCAAGGCTTTATTTTATTAAAATTACAGTAAAAATAGTAACATTGTGAAATATTATTACAATTTAACTTATAACAAAAATATTAAGCAGCAAACACTGTTTCAACACTGAAAATACTAAGAAATGTTTCTTGAGCAGCTAATCAGCATATTACAACGATTTGTGAAGGATCATGTGACAATGAAGACTGCAGTAATGAAGCTGAAAATTCAGCTATGCCATCACAGGAATAAATTACAGTTTAAAATACATTAAAATGTATCCTTGGTGAGAATAAGAGGATTTTGACAAAAGTCTTTTGTTAATTCTGTAACTGTATGGGTAATTCTAAGTATATATTCACAGTATTTGTTGTACTGCTGAAAAAAATCAGTGTCTGGATAGGATGATTTGACTTTCATTACCGTGTTACTGTGTTCAGTATTTCAGTACAATGAAAGAAAATGTTTTTAATATGAAAATAATGCTATTGCTTATTTTCCCTGATTTTGTAGTTTCCTGTTTCTATTTTATACTTCAAATAGACACTTGACTTGAAGACTATAATGCAGCATATTGCTTGAACATCACAAATTGCATGTACTGTATAATAAGACCATCTATATTCCCACAATAATCACAAACTTACCCTTTACTAACCTGTGTTCAGTTACATAACCGCACAGTCTGCAGTCGTTGTTTCGTATCTGCATCAACAGCTTTGCGCCCATACAAGCAATACACAAAGATTACCATTCATTTGCTATTCATCTTACAACGAATAAGAGCTAAAACTCTGAACTTTCGTGTAGCTGGAGACTGTTGGGAAGCTTTTCTGGAAATACAGGAGGTATGACCCGCTAGATAAGATGTTATCTAATATCTTTAATCAAATTTGCTAAGTTATACACAAGTCGTATCAGCAGAGGAACTAACTGAACAGTAGGCCATCATGTGCCAGGCATGATTGGGTTATCCGCCTAACATGATAACAAGATAAAAACGATTCAGACATCTCTTTGGGAATCAATTTGCAAGTAATACAAATTCATAGAGTCTGTGCATATTGATGGGCAGCATTTGGGAAGGTTACTTTATTGCACAATATTGCATTACTCATTCTAAAAAGTAATTACTTACAGTAGTAATGGAAAATAACTAAATTATAAATTTTATTTTAGTTTATTTCATTTTATTTAGCTGTGGACAACTGTTTGTCCCACCAACATAGTTTGCATACATAAATGTAAAGATGAAATGCCAAGAAAATGGCATGTCAAGACAAAATTTATGGCAGTCAAACCTGCAAACTCCAGGGCAAAATAATCAATCATGCACCGCGATCAGTGTGAAAATAAAAATCTGAAAACAATGTGACAAAGCATTTTCTTTATGCAAAAGATTCACTGAACTTTTAAAATTAATGCTCCCTAATCAGGTGTAACTTATTTTAAAGAGTACCTTGCATATAATGGTGTAAATTTCACTACTAACATTATTTTACATAATCTAGTAACACATTACTTACCTAAAAAGTTAACTTGGATATTAAGGTATTAAAGGCTTTTTTCCTTACTTGAAAAAAAAACTTACCTGCTTTATTATGTAACATTACTATTTTGAAAGTGTTAAAAAGTAACCAGGATAAAATAGTGTAAATGTATCAAGTAACCTACCTGGGGTGCGTTTTCCAAAAGCATTGTTAACTAACTATAGTCATTAGTTCCATTGAACTCTATTGGTAGCTACAGAATTTGCGACCACAGTTGCTTTTGGGAAATGCATCCCAGATCTCATGACGAAAACGTACCCTTTGGGAACTTTTTCACAAGACACGAAATACGTACCAATAAGTACAAATCACTGCAGTTTCTAACAGAAATGAACACTAGAGGCGGTAAAACAGCGAGCACTTGTAATCGTTCTCATACACAGTTATGTGTTTCTATATCCATATTTAGATGTAGATCGCATTTTTAGATATATAGATTGCAATTGCATTGTGTTTTTGTTCATACTATCGGGTAGGTTTAGGTGCAGTGTAAATAGTACGTTATTTAAAACGTCACACAGCATTATACTTACAGCGCCACTCAACAGACATTTCAAGTCAGAACTGCGGTGACACCTACAAAACCAACATCACATAAAATGTACCATATGCACGTTCATCTGCTGCAGGGGAAAAAACGAACACTCTTTTTGCATCACCCAGTGGACATTTCACGTCGCATATGTCCCGAAACGTACATGGCGGTACATATTTCACGTCTTGCGGAAAAGTTCCCACAGGTACGTTTTCATCAGCATCTAACTTTATTAGTTTCTTGAGAAATGTAATGTGATTAGCTAACACATTACTTATTTGGAAAAAGTTTTTGAAATATTCAAGTGAATTGAACAAGTAACATGTTACTTTACTTGCTACTTGAAAAAAGTAATGTAATTATGTAACCCAAGTTACTTGTAACATGTTACTCCCCACACAGATGATGGTGAGTGTACAGTCTATGACACATCAAGTGAAATGAATGTTGTTGGAAGAGCTGTAGGCTTACGGCCATCCCCAATGAACTCACTGTGAGGATAATCCACTTCAGATGCTGTTTTGTGACAGAATGCCCAATCTCACACATACACATATTGTCCAATCCTCCTTGTTTTGTTCCACTGAGCTAAGTCCTCATCAAATGGAAGATTCGCGCTTCCTTCTTATGATTCCCACAGTAAAGCCCTAACATCTCCAACTTACACACTAAATGGGTCACACTACAGATCCTGTTGTGTTGGCTCAGTGAGCAGATGCTAATGGGGCTTTGAGTGTGAGTATGAGGGTATCTTTCCTGTAGCTCAAATAGTAGAGCATGGCGCTAGCAACGCCAAGATCATGGGTTTGATTCCCAGGGAAAGCAAGAGTTGATCAAATGTAAAAACTGTAACTTGAATGCTATGTAAGTCGCTTTGGATAAAAGCGTCTGCTAAATGCATAAAATGTAAATGTAAAATGTAATGAGGGTCGAGAGTGAGATGCCCTGGGCTTTTGTACTAAATCCATCATTTACTCCATCAAAAATACTAGCTGTGAGTATTAACACACACTCTCTGTAGAGCAGAGGCATTATGGGTAGATGAACATGAAATAAAACCTAGAACAAAATAATTATCATGATAGGCTTTTTTAGGTACTTGCATAAGCTTTATTGATATGTTTATGGATTTCTCAAATTTGTCCTGAAATTACATCCTTCACATAGACGTGAAAATAATTCCAGAGAAGCTATTTGAATGCATGTTTAGTTATGATTAAATTCATTCTTTAAATCCAGAAGCTTAATTCAATAAACAAAAGTGTGATAATTCAAAAATTTTAACAAACACTTGGAATTTGTGTAAACTTGAATAAAATTATTAAGAAATATCCCTTCATTTTTTTTTCTTTATAAAACTGAACGTTTTAAAACAGAATATGTTTTCTTGGAAATGGTTTTAATCAATATCAAGTTATAGGTTTATCCTGTGACCTAAATTTCACTTTTCATCTCGGTAGATTTTTGTAAAACCCCTTTAACTAACAAAAAACAGGTCCTTAATGACATCTTCTTCCAGGAACTGACATCATTTTGATGGGAAAACAACAGCACACACGTTAGTAGGTATTAGCAACGGATTTGATGAATTCTGTGATGTTTATTTCCATGTATTACACATCCTGACCATTTTCTTACTGTTGTGTAAACTGTCAAGTTAGAATTAATCAAGTTTAAGCACCTGATGTTGACCAGAACATATTTCTGAAAGCCTGGAATAGAAATTACAACACAAGCAAGCTTTGTATGCAGTTTTGAAAGCTACATACTTCAAAAGGTACTCTAGAACAAAAAAAATACCCATTTGTAAAACAATTTAAATAGAGAATGACCTAAAATATGGTCTTGTTGCATGATGTTATCGGAGCTTACAAGTGTGACCGTTTAACGGAAACATTAGCCAGGAACTCATCTTCTTGGGCACTAACGACGCAGTTCTTTGCAAACTGTTGTGTACTGCTTCGAGACTATGTTTTGTTCAGACAAAATCTCTGAAAATTGTTTCAAGACTAATGCAATATACAAAACCCATTTAAAAGATAATCAAATGCACAAGGCCTTGCTAATGCTACTTGTTTTGGTTTTACAAGAAGTACCCTAAATACAAGCTGCAAATCTGCTGGGCTCTACTGCTAGACCACACATATATACAACAAATAATTTAAAAATCCATATACAGTAACTGCCTAATACATAATGTCAGAAACTGGTATAATTTAATATCTAAACTGTGTTGTCAATATAGAGACTTTATGCAGATGATAAAAATAAAAAAGCTCAGCAGAAAACTTTATTGCACAATGGTTTCTCACTCAAATCCCCAATCTCTAAGAATTCTTAAGAGCATATATCTATAAAATTATTGTGGCTCACATCAATTATTTGCTCTTGTAAGAATATAATGAGAAATGTTAGAGGTTTTCACTGCTATGTGGCCTTACTTATCTATATTAGTTTCAATATTGCAAGTCCATCAAAACAAAAACAAAAAAACTTCATCAGTTCAGGTAAAAGCTGCTGCTTTGATTTTTCATGTGAGGGGAAACTCTGCCCTCTTTGCTTATCAGAGCTCATCGAGTCCTTAGCATTTCACTCTATCATTAACTGTCTTAATGATCGCTTCTCACTGGAGCAGCACTGAAGCTACTGATGTATCAGTGTAGCTCAGGTTTCACTGTTTCAATCACTCACCTGTTTCGCAATAAAGGCTTCAATTGATGGTCCACTGAGGTCCAGGGATGCCACTCAAATAAGGAAAGGTCATAACTGTAGCATTTGTATTGTTATTACTATGTAATTACTAAATTATAACGCTATAACAAAGGTTATAATTAATAATAATCATCAGATATTTTTAAACAGGTCCTTCCCACACTTTCATCTAGCTGTTTCATTGTCCCATAATTGTTTGTTTCTGTTGGTTCCTACACCATTAGGGGATATTAGGCAGTAGTGATGCTTTTCTGTGCTAACTGATTTCAAATGTTGCCTAAATACACATTTACCCATTAGCATGTTTACACTGTGCAAACAGCTGCAGCTTTTCATGTGAAAAGACTTCACAGACCTGACACATAAAGACCCATTATCGTTAATTCACAGGATTCTCTGACCTGTTACATAGGCTGATAATAAAACTTAGAAAATGCTTTACACTACAGATAGACTGAATATTTTGGTTTTCCATCTGATGCAAGAGGAGAGATCTCACTCAACACTTTTTAAAATGAAGGTTCCAAAAATGGTGTTTTTGCAGAGATGCCATAGAAGAACCATTTTAGAACCATTCAGTTAACAGTTCTTATCTAAAGAACTCTTTTGGGCAATGGAAAGTTTCCATGGATGTTAAAGGTTCTCATAGATGCCAGTGAAGAAACTTTTTAACCCTGTAAGACAAAAATTTAGGGGAAAAAAGTCTATTTCACCACTTATATGTTGCTGTGGGAGGCCTCTAATGCAGAAATAAATTAGTTTTAACATTTAACATTTTTGATATTTTAGTATGTTTTCAGTGAAATGTAATATTACAACGTTGGGCCTTTGGGGTAGCAGAATTTCAGTGATTTTGCTAACTGTCTGAACAAATCTAAAGAAGATCTAAGGGTTCATTTGCAGGGTATACTGCTTATGTAGCCACATAACAGCATATATATATATATATATATATATATATATATATATATACTGTATATCAATACACAAATAATCACACAATAATAATAATCAGACGTCATATTTTTATGAATATTATATTTATTATAAAAATATGTTCAATCAAAACTATTTACTGGTATTTACAATGTCTAGCTCTGTTCATAGCCATGTTCAATTCCCATAGTCTCATAATGATTTTATAAATGCTCCTTTCTTTTGAAAATTGTACTCATTGGTGTTAGATATCAGAGCCTTGATCATATCTTCTGACACAAACCTTCAGAATTCCTCCAGTGGTGTATGATGGGAGACGGCTTCATTAGTGATATCCTCATCAGAAAAATTAATGTTGAGACAGATAAAATCCTTTTTCAGACAGCTATAACTGTTACGGTGCATGGTCTGTGTTCTTGAATGGCCTGGTTTTCTTGGCATGATGTTCACATAATCATCAGATGGGCCAACATAAATGGGTGGTCATTTTCCTTTTCAGGTTGACAGGCATCTTTATATTACTTTTTATCATTTCTATCAGAGTCTATCTCAAAGTCTTTGTTCCCATTTTGGATGGCATCAATGACATCATATACATTATAAAATTATGACCTTACCTGTCTAGTAGCTTTCTGAGATGGAAAAAAAAAAAAAACACTGATTATTTTCAAGGCTAAATAATCTTGATGCAAGTCAAACCCAATAATACTTAAACATTTTAAAGAATTCACCAATTTTGCAGAAATCACACATTTCACAGAATTCACACATTCCACAGATTTCAAACAATGCAGTCTGATAGCTTATTGTGCTCTACTTATCATGATAATAGCACATATAACCCCCACATTCCAGAACATTATCACCTGGCCCTCGTGCATCAAGCACACATTTGAGCAAACAAATTAAGCCCAGAAAAGAAAACAGAACCAGTTAAGTATTTTAAAATTTAGTTTTAAATATTGCATGACAAATAATTTAAAACTCTCCAAGAAATCATTTATTTTTTAATTCAACTTGAACTTATCATTTACTGTAATAATCATTTAATTTGGAATAAAACTCAAAATTAGGGCTGCACGATAATGATTAAACTGATAATCACGATTATTTTTGATAAAAATTATAATCACGATTATTAATAACGATTATTAATATTATTCTATCAAAACGGTAAATGCAATAACATTTCATGTGTCCTTTAACCAATTTTGATTTTGGTTAGTGTTTTGTAATCTGTATTCACATTAGATTTTCTAAGTGACAATTTGTTCGCAAATAAGACAAGCCACTCAGATCGCGCATTAAATTTGCTCAAAGATCGTTAATACACACTGACAATAACATTGCCATGCCGCTTTCAACTGATTAACATTATGGAATCTGGTAAAAACTTTAGAAACTCCTAATATAACTTAAAATAATTCCAATTTATGTACATTTTTGCCCATTGTATTGCCACAGGTAGCAAAAGCGCATTTATTCCTCAAACACAATAGATATATTATTGAAACTCTATGAAAGTTCAATCATGGCAGATTTGGTTACACAAGCAGCACAAATGGCTTGTGAAAAAACACACATTGGCTGTATGATACTTTCATGTAAGCAGAAATCGCTGTGGAGAGATCGCTAAACTCCAGCACATATATGTTCCCTTTCGATACTTTACTCGTACTGCGTCTTGCTAAAGACGCTATGGGAAAAAGTCCTTTTTTCTCCTGAACTGAAGCCTTTTTCAATCACGCAGTGTAACTACACAGCCATCGGTTCGTGCAGTGCATTAAAGATGAACCAATGGCTCGGCAGCGGTGCTGCACGATCCTATGGCTGCGTAGGCCGCCAAAGCCTGCCAGAATGGGAAGGGCCATCTGGCTATATAAACGGCCGCTTCACCACAGGATTCAAATTTCTTCTCCTTCAGCGACGACGACATTGATCTCCGCTGACTGAAGAGCCTGCTCGCCATTGACACGCCTCGCAGTGGAACGCGATCTTCTGCTCGGCTGATTCGCCGCCTTTTCCGCTGCCTTCAGCATCACTCAGCAGTGATCCGGCTTCCCCTGCTGCCATCCGGCGAGCGCTATTAGACCAAATTTGTTGTTTCAAATGCCGCGCCATTATTGCACCGTTATTGAAATCCCACGCGGAATCCGCGCTCACAGAGACGGAATGTTCTCATTGTGAGAATATGAGTCTCGCCTCTCTGCGCTCGCGGATAGCTTTCTTTTCAGAAAGCGATTCCGCCCCTCGCGCCCTCCCATTGTCTTCCTCCCAGGAGCCTGTGAGGAAAAAACAGCAGGGCAGAGGATCACAGCGCTCGGATGCGAGCGAGCTTAAGTTGTGAGCGATCTGGTCTCGTTTGAGGGGAGTGATGACGAGCTGCTGGATGACAGCATGTCATTAGCAGCCTTGGACGCCGAGGAGCTGTCGGGCTCGACTGCCGACCCCGCCCCCCTGCCGCCGTCCGAGCCTAGCAACGTTAAAGCCGGGATGGATGCCGAATTAGTACGCGTTCTCTCAAAAGCCGTCGAAGAGCTGGGTTTGGAGTGGTCTCCTCCAGAAGAACCCTCCCGCAGCCGTCAGAGATCCTCTCCTTTTTTCCCGGAGGTCCATGATGAGCTCACCAGATCATGGCGCACCCCATACTCTGCACGCCTTCGTACTTCCGCTTCATCCGCCCTCACTTCGATCGATGGCGCTGAAGATAAGGGATACGAGAAGCTGCCTCCGCTGGAAGAGTCAGTGGCCGCGCATCTCTGTCCGCCCACTGTGATTGGCTGGAAGGCAAAGGCTGCCCATCCATCCAAGCCGTGTAGGACGACTTCGGGTCTTGCTGGATGCGCCTGCTCTTCGGCTGTGCAAGGGGCCTCGGCACTTCATTCTATGGCAGTTCTCCAGGTCTTCCAGGCCAAACTCCTCGCCAGCACGGATGGGTCTGGCCCAGACCCCGCGACACTCAGGGAGCTGAGGAGTGCGACAGGCCTGGCTTTATGTGCCACCAAGGCCACAGGCCTTTCCATGGTCAGTCTAGTGGTCTGGAGCGCCACTTATGGCTGACCTTGACGGAGATCAAAGACGCCGACAAGGTCCCGTTCTTGGATGGACCGATCTCTCCCAACGGTCTGTTTGGGCCAGCGGTTGAGGGCTTCGCTGAGCATTTCACTGAGGCACAGAAGACGTCCCAGGCCATGCAACACTTCCTGCCAAAACGCTCTAGCTCTGCAGCTGCCTCGAGTCGCCCCAAGTCTGCGCCGACTCAGCAGCCCCCGAAGCCTGTGCCTGCGGCTGCCACCGCCGCCCAGCCAGCTAAGCCTGAGCCTGGACGACGTTCCCGCTCGGCCAAACGCTACCCGTTTCCGAAGCGACAGGGACCCCGGCTCAAGACAGCGCTGGATCCCGCGCCTCCAGCGTCGTCCTGATCTAAAGGTCAGAAAGAGGAGGGGGCCAAGTCTCGCTGCAGCCGGACCACCCCCCAAGCTGCCTCTCGTGAGCCACCAGTCACCCCGTCCAGTTCCGGGTGCAGTCGGAGATGTCTTTGCCGCAAACTCTTGGCCCGTTCAAGTGCTCAAGTGGCGATACGCTGTTATAGCGACCAAAATAAAACACAAACAATTTCAAAAAGAGAGCAGTTTTACCACTTCAGTCCCAAAGCAGTTTTTTATTCACTTCAATTCGCTCGGAGACCCCCACATTTCAACGGAGTGGTCCCAACTTCGGTGCAGAGCGAAGTCCTGTGTGCCTAAGTGAGAAATCTGCTGGTGAAAGGGGCCATAGAGGTGGTCCCCCCAGCCCAGAGCGAGTCAGGCTTTTACAGCCATTACTTCCTCGTCCCCAAAAAGGATGGCGGCCTGCGGCCCATCCTCGATCTAAGGCGACTGAATTGTGCCCCAACGGCCGTTCAGGATGACTACACTGAAACAGATCCTCTCGCAAATCCGCCCAGAGGACTGGTTCTTTTCTCTGGACTTGAAAGACGCCTACTTTCACATCCAGATAGCCCCCCACCACAGGCGATTCTTGAGATTCGCCTTCGAGGAAGTGGCCTATCAATACACGGTCCTTCCCTTCGGGCTGTCCCTGGCTCCACGCACGTTTACGAAGTGCATAGATGCGGCTCTCTCCCCCCTGAGACAGAAGAGAATCCGCATTCTCAATTACCTCGACGACTGGCTCGTTCTGGCCCAGTCAGAGGCGGAGTCACTATCTCACAGAGCCCTGCTCCTCAGCCACCTAGAATGCCTGGGGCTCAGGGTGAATGTTGCCAAGAGTGCACTGTCCCCCAGCCAACGAGTTTCGTTTCTGGGAACAGTGTTCGACTCAGTGCACATGAGAGCGACGGTCACGACAGAGCGTGCAGTAGCCCTACAGTAGCTCGCGGCCTCCTTCAAAGCCTCAAGATGTTTCAGAAGCTGCTGAGCCTTATGGCTGCAGCGTCTCCAGAGCTACGGTTAGGCCTGCTTCGTATGCGTCCCCTTCAGTACTGGCTGAAACCATGAGTTCCATCCCATGCGTGGCATCACAGACGACTACTTATCAGGGTGAACCAGGCCTGTGTATCAGCCCTGGCCCCCTGGAAGAATGTTCAATGGATGGAACAGGGCGTTCCTCTGGGAATGGTCTACAGGAGGAAGGTAATCTCGACAGATGCGTCCAACACGGGTTGGGGAGCTCTGTGCAAAGGAAAACCGTCGTTTGGCCATTGGTCAAAAGCGGAGGACAGTCTACACATCAACTGCCTAAAAATGCCGGCAGTATGTCGGGCCTGTCACACCTTCCTGCCGGACCTGAGGGGACACCACGTCCTGGTCTGCTCGGACAGCATGACTGTGGTGTCCTACATAAATCACCAGGGGGGCTGTCATCGAGGTGCCTTTTCATACTAGTAGAGCACCACCTGGAATGGACTCAGCTCAGCCTGCGCTCGCTGAGAGCAGCACACATTCCGGGCAAACTAAACCAAAGAGCAGACATGTTGTCATGAAGCAAGGTCCCCTCAGAGGAGTGGATGATTCATTTGCACACGGTTCAGAAAATTTGGGAAATCTTTGGCAAGGCGGAAGTAGACCTCTTCACCTCAAAAGACAATTCTCATTGCCCAGTCTATTATTCCAAGGACAGGGATGCGTTGGCCCACGAATGGCCCAATCTCCTTCTCAATGCTTTTCCCCCGGTCGCTCTGATCACGCAGGTAATGAGGCGAATCAGGGAACAGGAACACAGAGTTCTCTTGGTGGCCCCGCTCTGGAAAAACCAGCATTGGTTGGCCGAGCTGTCACAGCTGCTTATAGCAGCCCCATGGCCCATTCCCCTGAGGCAGGATGTCCTCTCGCATGCGAACAGGACGATATGGCACCCCCGGCCAGAGCTGTGGGCTCTGCATCTTTGGCCACTCGACGGGAGTCTGCATGCCTCTCAGAGTGTGTTCTAAACATCATTTCTCAGGCTAGAGCTCCAGTTACAAGGCGCCTCTACGCCACTAAATGGTCAGTGTTCTCCACCTGGTGCTCAGGCCGCGGCAAAGAGCCATCCGTCTATGACGTATCAGTGATACTGTCCTTCCTGCAGGAGCTGTTGGATAAGGGGTGCTCCCCATCCACGCTCAAGGTCTGTGTAGCGGCTATGGTGGCTTCTCACGCCCCTATAGCGGGCCAGTCGGTGGGCAGAGACAACCTTGTTGTCCATTTTCTGAGAGGGGCCAGAAGGCTGATCCTGCCCCGCCCCCTCACTGTCCCTATGTGGGACCTGCCCACTGTTCTAAGGGCCTTAAGGGATCCTCCCTTCGAGCCACTGCAGTCTGTTGGCCTCCGGTCCCTGTCGTTAAAAACCTGCTGCTGGTGCTAGCATCGGTAAAATGTATGAGAGACTTACTAGCGCTCTCTGTGAGCCCTAATTGCCTGGAGTTCAGGCCTGGCGACTCTAAGGTTGTCCTGAAACTGAGACATGGTTACATACCTAAGGTGCTCTCCACTCCGTTCAGAGAACAGGTGATTACTCTCTCTGAGCTTCCTCCCTCAGAGGAAGACCAGGAGTTGAATCTACTCAGCCCCGTTAGGGCACTGAAGGTCTACATTGAGTGTTTCGCCCCATTTAGGCAGTCGGAACAGCTCTTTGTCTGTTTCGGTGGCTGCGCCAAAGGGCATCCGGTCACAAAGCAGAGACTTTCTAAGTGGGTAGTTGACGCTATTCTGCTAGCCTACTCTTCCATGGGCCTACAATGCCCCATTGGAGTAAGAGCCCATTCAACTAGAGGTGTCACCTCTTCTTGGGCGTGGTCTAGTGGCATGACCATTGCAGAAATTTGCACGGCGGCCGTCTGGGCCTCGCCGTCCACATTCGCTTGGTTTTATAACCTAGATGTTCCTGCCTTACAGGCAAGGGTTATTTCTGTATAATGGGCATGTTCCTGCTCTGCAGTACCATTCTGAGTGGAAGTTTGGCTACAAAATGTTCAACCCATCGGAGGATTTCCTTGTGCGCTCTTGGCCCCATGGGTGCTGAGGCTGTGCGAGTCTTTTTGAATGATCGCCCAAGGTCGGGTGTAACCTCTGTGAGCATTACCCGCTTGCCTAAGGTGTTTGCTGTTCTTGTTCCCTTGGACCCTGAGGTGTCTAGGACAAGATTACATATGTGGTCGTTCCTCTACCTTAGCACGGCATGATTGTACTGTGTTCCCATAGCGTCTTTAGCAAGACGCAGTACGAGTAAAGTATCAAAAGGGAACATACTCAGTTACGAACGTAACCTCGGTTCCCTGAGATACGGGAACTAGTACTATGTTGCTAGCCGTGCCAGGTAGCTGCACGACTCAGTCATCGCTTCAGTCGAAGTAACCTGAATCCTGTGGCGAAGCGGCCGCTTATATAGCCAGATGGCCCCGCCCATTCTGGCAGGCTTTGGCGGGCTTCGCAGCCATAGGTTAGTGCAGCACCTCTGCCGAGCCATTGGTTCATCTTTAATGCGAACCGATGGCCGTGCAGTTACACTGTGTGATTGAAAAAGGTTTCAGTTTAGGAGAAAAAAGGACTTTTTCCCATAGCATCTTTAGCAAGACGCAGTACTCATTCCCGTATCTCAGGGAACCGAGGTTACATTCGTAACCGAGTACGTTTTCATATCATCAGCGCTTGTTCTGCCATCAGTCAGCGAGCACACAGGGTTGCCAGATTGCACAGATTAAGTAAAACACCGGGCAGAAAAAAGAAAGCTCTGTTTTGGGGACTTATGGCACTTTTCCACTATGACTCGACTCGGCACGGTTCACAACGGCACGGCACGGCTCAGTAAGGCTTGGTTTGCGTTTCCACTGCAGTTTAGTACCGCTTTAGAGTGGGCGGGATTATTCATGTGTCCTTATAGTTGCGCCGCCTCTACTGCCGCGACTCCTGAAAAACTTCCGCGTTGCTCCACCTTCCGCGTTTTTCCATCACGCTCTCGCTAGATCCGCTCCTCGGCTATCAACAAGAGGACAGTCTGTACTTCCTCAACAGACAATGAAACAGCCATTTTTTGGTTGTTAAAAGAAAGGTACGCTCATTAAAAACAGTTGCGCTCGATCCTTCGCTGGCTGTGCTGATTTAAATCTAGTGGGTCTGTTGTGTCTCGTGTTGCAAGTTCAATGACGCAGGCAGTGATGATTTTCTCCGGCCAATCAGTGATGAGCAGAGTTTACATGTCACGTTTTGGTAACAATACGGCTCGCTTGGAACCTCGGCCGAGGTGGTACTAAAAAAAATACCAGGTACCAGGTACTGTACCCAGTGGAAAACCCCCCAAAAGTGAGCCGTACTGAACCGTACCGTGCAGTGGAAAAGCACCATTAATCTCTTCACATCTGGCAACCACAAGCATGAACGCTAGTGAAGACTTGTTAGCAATACAAAATAACGCAAATGCCAAATTAAAAACACGTTTTCAGGATAAATAACGAACCGGCCAATATCGCGACGATTATTTTTAATTAACCGAGAAAGGTGGATCTCGTTATCGAGATTAAAATACGATTAATCGTGCAGCCCTACTCAAAATGGTAACAAATAAGACATTAAAAAACAATGTTATATTTTGTCAGTGACAAAAATGGTCAAAAAGTAAGTTGCTAACAAATTAGAAGTACAATTCATTTATGTAATATGTAAGGTGCACAGGCAAATTTTGCTACCACTCTAGCCCAATGTTGCAAAATTACAACTTTGACATAAAAGCTCAAAATCTAATTTAATCAAAGTATTTAACAGTACCTTAATCTACACATATTACTAATCACAGAAAAAAAATATATTTTTGGCATCATACTTCCTTGCATGTTGATTTATCCGGTCCAATAAAAAATAGTGAAATCCCTTGAAGCAAGTGTGCAGGTTGTGCAAGTTTATGGCCAGGTAAACAGACCTATTTACAAAATATACCACCCAACAACATTGCAGGACTGAACAATAGGACCTTCTAATTGTGTAAATGTGATCTTAAAGGCTAAAAAACAAGTACAGGTTTATTTTAGTGGAGATAAAACTGACGTTGTAATATTACAACAGTGGGCCTTACAGGGTTAAGAGGGTATATTCAAGATTTGTCAATCATTTGGTCAGTGACAAGTAGGTGCACACTGTTTTATATTTTTTGATTATAGTTTTTGTTTAACTGTAGAATATATCCCACATGTAACACTATTACATAAACAAAGCACAACACAAAGTAATTATTCTTATGTAATAAAGCTAGCAATGTTTATAAAGTGCAGTAAAGAAGGCTTTGATCTAAGATGGTACAGCATTGCACGATCAATAATCACTTCACAGATTGTATTATAGTTATGTACTACTGTATGTTCATGACAGGTTTATCATATGCATGTTCAAGCAAATAATGGTCTCGCATCTGGGTTACATTACCTCAGATAGTGATAAATGCGTGCCTTTGACTTCATACTGAAAGGTCCGATCTCTGCTCTCCACAAACGTCAGATATATTCAAGTAAATGAAAAGATATTGGCTGACTGTGGATGCTAACACTGGTTCTTGTGAAACCTGACCTGGAAAAGACTGACCTATGTGATATGCCGCCATATGGATCTGATCTCAAAACAGTAGCATGGTTCGGCCTGTATCCAGCTCTGATAAGAAAAGAGAAAAAATAGCTTTCACTTTACAGCCATCAAAGTGAATTTGAATTGTTAAATGCACTATGATTTTAAGATACTCTCCAGAGAGGCCGCCATATGTTCCCAGTAACTCTATGACTCTTTTATGGAAACACAATAATCCATCTAACCTGCTGCATAATGGAGCAAACATACCAATTTCTTAAGACGGTGTTCCTAGAATGATACACAAGTTATTACATTGTTTTTCATAATTCATTAATATGCACCAAATCCAGTGACATTAAAGACAATATGAAGTGGGGGCAGGAAATATCAAAAGACTCATCCTTTAAAAAATAAATAAATAAATAAATAATAATAATAATAATAATAATAACCTATAGAGAACTTTAGGTATGTTAATTCAAAATGCTAAAACATTTAATTTACAGATTTTTTTTTTATTATTTATTTTCGCTTGAGTGCAATAACAATACATAAGCCAATTGAACAATTATAATCATTTAGTAATACTGTAATATAATCCTAATAATAATAATTTAGGAATAAAACATATTTATTTTTTCACATGGTTTAAACGAGTTGTTATACATGAAAATATACAGCTGCCTTTATATTTTAGAAAGGCTGTCAATCTATTTGTCTTTACCATCAAAAAATTAGTATATAGACGGCCCCAAACCTAGCAACATAGACTAAAAGCCACAAAACTCCAAATGTGATTTCATGGAGTCTTAAAAACTTGATGTCTGCATCAAATCCATAAAGCTTAAATGATAAGGACAACTGGCAGCTGACCTCAGTCAAAAGCTATCTTGTGCGGATACACTCTAATTATCCTGTGACAGCATAAAAACCTCACAACTTTCGATGTCCCTTTAAACTGTCAGCAAGCCACAAATTAGCCCACCATGTGCTAGCCACCCAGCCCTCCCAACATAACCCCAGCCCTATGGAGGAAGAGCAAGAGTCCAAAGCGACATGCCATTGTTTATTGGTATTGGATGGAGCACGGGGGAAATTTGGACATGTGTGCTTGCAGCGGTGGAGGTGAAGACTGAGGGAAATGTCTGTGAGGAAGAGGATCTAAACAGACTCCTCTGCTGAATGTTTGGATAATAAACACCATCTTTGTTAGGGTCAAAGTTAAGATTATAGATCATGTCAGGCCAAGGCACGTGTTACAGAAGATGTTCACAAGAAAAAGTAAATCCGGTCCATTACTCCACTGTTAAGCTTGTTTCACAGTGCACATAGAAGCGGCACACAATTGACATAAGTTGTTGGGAAAGTTCCAGTTTTGGACATTTTAAATATATTTACTTTAAATTTAGTAATGGATAGCATGCTACAGTTAAAATGATAATCAAGTACTTAACGTGCTTTATGTTAGTCAACACATCAAATTCTGTCTACTTCTTTAAAGTATGACAAAAGTTAAAATAACAATTGAAAATGTACTTTAAAATGTGTAAAGAAACATTAAAGTTTGTTTAAAGAAACAGTCATCGTGCAGCTTCCTTTATGTACACTTAGTGGCCTTTTATTTCATTAATACTGTATTATCTGCATGTACAGTTTTTAAAAATATCTGTTTAAAAGGAAATTGGAACTAAACAAAGCTTATAGCTTCCACTTGTGTGTGTGTGTGTGTGTGTGTGTGTGTGTGTGTGTGTGTGTGCGCACTGGTTTGGGTGGTTGTGTGTGGTTGTGTGTGTTCGAAACGGATGACCATTTGATCCTCCTTAACAGACCTCATTAGCTACTCCTAATAACAATTTTTGACCACTTAATGATATTATTAAAGGAAATACTCAATGTTGTATTTCAGAAATCACTTTATCAGTATTAATCTCATTGATTTATGAGATTAATTAATGTATTTGTTTGTTTGTTTGTTTATCAAAGGTAACAAACAAGAGACAAAATGTGCATCATATTTATTTTTTTATTAATTTTAAGAGAAAACTTCTTGACAAAACCATGACAAGAAAGAAATAACACCACAAGATATTCTTGAAAAAAAATTAGTTTCATATGATCATATAATCATAGTCAATATGATGTTGGGGATTGAACAACTTGAGCTGCATGAGTTGAAGCTGAACATTGAATGCAACATAGACATATTATAAAGTTGAACTAATATTAGTTATTAGTCACTGTGAAATTCTGTAACAGTGCACTAAAAGACAGAAAATTAATAGATAATGCATAAAGAATTAAAAAAAATTGTATTACAATAGTTTAGAAATTAAAATGTTATTTCAGGAGATAAGGTTTTCACAAGGACTGTTTACATGTGTTTCTAAATTATAATAATGTTTGAGTATTTGGATTAAATTTGCACTTTCATTTCAACCAAAATGTTATATTTGTCGATTAAAATTAAATGTTACCCAGAGTAAAACAGACTAAAATTAATGAATACAGCATGATGAAATGCTTACTAAATTTACAGAATACTTTCATCACAAGAAAAAAACACGAGTAAAAATGTGTAAAAATAGATTTTAGCTCTGTTACGCAGCAGAAGCACTGTCAATGCAGGCCTTCTGGTTGCATCCGTGCTGCTTTTGTGAGCAGTGTAAAGCAGTATTGAGCATTAGCACAAGCATTATCCACAACAGCTGGAGATACTAATCAAACACTGAAACATCGGCACAGGAAGTTTGGGGTTCACAAAGTGCAGCATGCTGCTTCCTTTTCTCTCCCAATTTCCTAAAATTACATTCTCATATCAAAGCGGAACAGATACAGGGCAGATAGGAAAGCTGGAGCATGCTTGATGTGGAGGAGAACACACTTTAAATAATAAACTCCCCCGCTAGCCTGCTGAGAACGACAAAAAAAAAAGAAGGAGAGTGTCTCAGGATTCAAGGAGATGCTATAAAACTGCTCTTCGCCTGGAACAGGGCTGACGCTTTTGGGAAACCGAATGAGATTACCAGCACATTTCAGAAGGGGGTCAGATAAGGGCCATTTTAGGGAGTTATAGAATTATAGAACTTTGCTTTATAATAGCACCCTACAAATACCTGCGGCTGTCTGTTTTCAATAACCAAAGGGAGAAAAATATGATACAAGAGTAGGTCAGCACGGGTGAAAAGTATTCACAGCGTCAGAACCACTGGCAGTAATCCTACTGGTGTTGAACTGTTTTTTTCTTCCACGTCCTGTGTTGGTTTTGGACTGAAGGCCTCAGGAAATAAATCTAGTAATAATATGTTTTTGTACTATTTTACAGAATATATGAAGCCTATATTGTCCAATTTGAAACAGAATGTGTTGAAGAATTTGTGGTATAAAAGAAGGTACTAAAAGAGTATGGAGGGAAAAAACGGAAATGAAAAATGAAAATAACAACAAACAAAAAAATGTTCCAAAGGTTTGGAATAGTACCGCAGACCTGAGTTATTTTCGGTTTCCATAGTGACATCATGCTTGAACTAATATTTCTACCTCATTCATAACAGTCCAAAACCACCAACGGCTTTTTCCATAAACATCGGACGTTCAAATGAACTGTTCACAGGGAATTACGCTGCCAATTTAGTAAAGTGTGAAAAGAATTGTAAAGAGAAGGGTCCAGACACCAATGGTGACAGCTTTCTCTGGTCTATTTCTAAGGCCTGAAATTCCCTGAAGTGGTTCTCGGTGGAAGAGCTATAAAAGACTATATAACATCATGTTCTGCTTGAAGTCTCAGAGACCCCAAGGCCTTATTAGTAACTAAAAGAAACTTACATTGTGATTAAAATTTAATTGCCATGTTGATACTTCATTTTACTTCAAATGGCACATTATTTAACATGCAAGTGCAAAACATGACTACTTCTTCTTCTCCACCCACACTAAGAAGCATATTGGGCGACGCAAAACATGAATAAAAGCAATAAATTCTTAGATAAATTGAAAGTATTTTATGATTGATGTCCAAACTGCACCTGTGCCTTTCTACCAGTTTTTAGCTATACATTTCTGCTAATTTGGTTGGTTTTATTGTATTTTTATACAATTGCTGAAGCTAAATTGACCCCTAAACAGGAGAATATTTATTATCCACCTTATTTTGCAATGAAGTAAGCTATTCTCTTTGAATGTGCAAGATGTCTGATTCTTTAGCTACTATAGGTACATTACCAAAAGAATAACAAAAAGTGTAGTAAACAATAAAACTACTGTAAACAATAAAACTGTATTTGCACTACAAACCAATGTGTTTATGTAAGGAATAACTGACGACGAACTGTTAAATTATTAATTATCAATTATTTTCACTTATACTACAGTTACCACACCTGAAGACATTGTTTAGATGACATATTTCAAGACATTTGTCAGGTTTTTTTCCTTAAAAGACTAATTTCTTATGCATTTCATCCCACGTCTCAACTGTTAATTCAAAATGTCATTTTAGTGCTAGCAACAGAGACTTGAGCCATTTATAATGCAGTTATAAATTAAGTATAATACAGTTATTACAGAGTAAGAGAGAGCGAAATTAAATGAGAGCAATTAAGAGATAGAATACAGTAATATGATGATGAATTAAAATAATATGATAACAAATTTCAGTATGTATAACTGGCAGCGAATTATACCAGAAGCCATGTGCATTCAAGTTACAAATGGCCGCGCCTGCTCTTGCATTTAAAATAAGCTGGATAGTACATAACAAATCGTATTTATGAAAAGTGGCTTACTTTGATTAAAAGAACTACATGGGAAAATAACAAATTAAAGGTGCACTCAGTTCATTTTTGTTTATGCTGTGCAGCCTGAAATGGCAGTCGGCTTATACTGACACCTAGCGGTGTGGATTCAGCATCATGTTAAATTTACCGATGTCAGAGTCGAAGTTAGCCATTCCACAAGCAAAAATGTTTGATACCATTTATATTCAGATCATCATTTGATCACAAAATTAGGGTCTCTGGGTCCCCAGCATAAGGACCGTGCAGTCAGTCTTAACCGAAAATGAAGGTTAAACTGGCAAAAGGAGACAGAGAGAAAGAGGAGAATGTGTCCTCAGGAGGATATGCCCTGTGACTCCTTTTTCCTGTATTTATCCTGGACCATCAGAGATAGTGATAGAATTGTAAACTGTTTATGGTTTGCATCTCTCATCCTCCTCAGAAGAATAGTGGGTGAGCTTTTCCTGTGCAAAACATCACTCATAAACAAACCTCTTACACAAGCATTGTGTCCTCACTATTTCAACATGTATTTACAGACGCAGATGTATAGACAAATAAACAAGCGTTGTCTGTATAAACACACCCCTTTTTCTCATCGTAATGGCTGAGACCAATTTAATAACTTAATATGTCTGTATCATACATCACCCTAATGCATATACTTGGACTGGCCTGCAAGCATCAATCTGTCTAATTTTTTATATGCATACATACACACACATTAGCTCGCTATAAACTAAATATCTGGGATAATGTAGGCAGCAGCGCCCAGTTCACCCGCTCATATGTTTACAGAGGCCGTCTGATAGTCAACACAGGCTTATACACACGCACATGACCACACACACTCATGTACACAGGTGGGATTTCGTGCCTGCACAGGCTTTTGCATTCTGTGCTTTACATGTGATAGAAGAAATAAACAGCAACAGGACTGTGGGCTTCCTGCCATTCCAAAGGAGACAGAAGACAATTTGACATGTGATGGGTGGAAGATGTGACTTATTGCTTTCTATATTATTTATATATCATTTCTACACTTGATGTGTAGATGAAATCAGGAGGTAGGCAGAGAGTACTGAACAGGGGTGTATCTTTTACTCAGAAACTTGCAGCACAACCAACATGTTATGTTAACACTACCACTAATAGAGTAAAAGGGTGTTGTAAAAAGTGAAGCAATTTTTTTTTTTCCAAAGAGCACCACTAAATATCTCTCACTGAACCTCTGAGCATACTGGATTCTTTTTTTGTTTAGAACTATTAAAACATTATTTTACAAAGCAAATTCTTCATAAAAGTGGCAACCTTTTACTATAAGATATAGTTTATAAGAACATTGCTGTGCAATAAAAATAATTATTGACTAGGTGACTGAACAGAACAAATCTATTTGAATTAATTAATTCAATTAATTAATTAATTAATTAGAACAAATAAATAGACAAACAAACAAATAAACAAATAAATAAAGGCAATTGTCAAATAAACATCCTGTAATGTTACATTAAAAAACACATTTGTGTTAACATCTAGTTGCATGTATTATTATACTAACATATTATATTATATTATATTATATTATATTATATTATATTATCATTTTAGTATAGGGACCAATTCTCACTATTAACCAGTTGCTTATTAGCATGCCAATTATTAACATATTGGCTGTTTGTTAGTCTTTCTAAAGCACATATTCTGCATGACCATATTCTACATCCCTAATCCTACCCAATACCTAAACTTAACAACTACCTTACTAACTATTAATAAGCAGCAAATTAGAGGCAAAAGTCGTAGTTAATGGTTTGTTAATTGCAAGAATTGGACCTGTGTTAGTATGAATACTGTAAATCATCATAACTAAGCAATAGGTTCATTGCATCAGACTGCTCTGAATAGAGAGACATGACATTTAGTGCTGGTTAGACAAAAGGATTGAGATGATTCAGAAGACCACAGTTAAGACATGAACACTTTTGACAGCAACAAGAAGCAAGAGAAGGATTTCATCATTTTTAGAGCTTCTTCAGTGCTTTGGAGATGAGCACATGGGAGGGGGTGACAGTGATCACGGCTGCACATCATGAATGGACCAGACTGCAGCACACTTCCAGATGTGCTGGCCCGGGGCCCTGATGGGTCTCTCTGTAACCTCAGGCCAAGCTCAAGCGAGGCTGGGGGTGGCGGGGTGCACACATTCCAGCATGTTCCACTGCTGCCTTGGGACCGCTCCTGGAAGTGTTACACAGACCCCAATGTGTGAGCAGGAAGTAAGCATGTCAAAGCTCTGATTATTAAACATCCGACTGTCCGGGATCAGCCGGAACAGAGTTATCACTACACAGCCATGATTGTCTGGACAAGACTAGCAAAACACACACACACACATAAGCACAAGCAACTCTTATGATAGTCACATATCTGAAAGTAGCCTGAAAGTTGGCACATTATGATAAATCATCTTCTCAGTCACCATACAGTGGCTAAACTAAAACAACAAAGAAGATGATAAACAGAGATATTTTGGCCCCAACGTGAATATATAAACGAATGTAAGTGTTATCTCAAATAGTCTTCCTTCCAATCAGTAGGCCTACAATGTATAATTTATACCCTTTTCATACAAAAACAACTGAATCTATCTGCAGGCCAATCTTAAGTAGAAAGTCCCTTTTAGGCACCACTGTCTTTGTGTAAAGCAGTTAATTTGTACCTCATTACGAAAACTATAGACCCCAGAAATAAATCACTTGAAGAGCGTGGTTTGCTTTTCTGTTCAAGCATTTCCTAAAATGGTCATTTGGGATGGACATACTGAAAGGCTCATCTTGTTTAAATAGCCAGTAGTTTTTAGTTGTGTCAGCTACTTGATAGTCAGTTGTAAGCGGAATTAATGGGAGGGGCATTCTCATTCTAGAAAACATTTGATTGGACAAAAATCTGGGTAGTGCAGCATGAGTCATCAATATTTTTGGTCGATTTTCAAAAACGATTGTAAGTTTTAAATGTGTATACCTGCTAAAAGAATTTTGACAGCTTTTAGGAGCATATAAATGATGTCAATGCTAGTAAACAGAGACTAATTTGATTTCATGGTCTGTGAATGTTGTTGGCTCCATGATAAAATACTTGTGATCTTTCTCTAGCTCCCATTCAGTTGGTCACATTCGACGTACGTCGGACTGACCAACGAATAGGAATAGAAATCTAGCTAGAGAGGCCAATCTGCTTCGAGTGTAACTAAAACGAGCCAATGCACATTGGCATGCAATCATATGCAGCAGCTGCTCACCTCACAGCACGGGTATATAATGAGCAGCAGGTGCATTGCATCTTCAGCTTTTCGCTTCGGAGCCGAACAGTTGTTCTCTGCTGGAAGTGGTCTAAAAGAGTCTCTGCAGAACAATCTCTTCTGTGTGTAAAGTGCGGGCGTACAGCACAGCAGCGGGGTCGAATTCTCTCTGTTTTTCCTTTTCTTCTCTTTTTCTGCCTTTTTTGAGCAGAAAGAGCTGCAAAGGCCATTCTCACGGCTGGTAAACGGTGCGCTTTAAAGAGCTCGTAAAAGTTGTTTTTACAGCTGGTAAGAGAGCGTCATCTACGAGAGAGAGAGCACACGACAAGCTGCACAATCCCTGTCTGTGTTGCCGCGGCCATTCCCCTGCGTGCTTCAGCACTGATTAAAAGAGCAAAGTCCCTAAAAGAGCTTACACAAGTAGAGCTTGCGTTTTTTTAAAGATGACATTCTACTTGTGTGTTTCTGGATGCGGTCGTTACCTGGCACCGAGGGATGGTCACGAGCGCTGCATCGCGTGTCTGGGCTTAGCGCACGCTGAGGCAGCGTTTGTGGATGAGTCATATACCCATTGTGGGAAGATGACCATCTCGGAGTTGCGGTCGAGACTCCAGTTTCTGCAAAAGGGCGGAGTCCCAGTGCCGCTGCCTCGTTCCGATCCTCCTCAGAGGGCTGCTGCGAGCGGTGGCACTGGTGATCTGAGGATTACAGTGAGTGCGCTTCCTTCGGGGAACCAACCCCCTAGGAACCCTCACTCCTCTTGCACTCCGCAGCCAGTAGAGCTGCCGGGGGAGCGCGGTGGGCCACCTCAAAGGTGTGCACCATCCGTATCCTTCAGCTCCTCCCGATTACCGGATGTCGATAGCTGCATCGGAGGATGAGTCTGACTTTTCTGGCGATGACGCGTCGGCGCAGTTGCCCCTTTCGGGTACGGTAGCTGTGCCTGATATGGATCCGGAAATGATGGCTATGCTTTCCCGGGCCGCCAACAGGGTCGGGCTCATGTGGAATCCTCCACCGTGTCCCAAGCCCTCGAGGCTGGACGATTGGTTTCTCGGGGTGGCACGAGCTGGTTCTCAGCCACCCACCCCAGTTCCTTTCTTCCCGGAGGTGCATGAAGAGCTCACCGGTACGTGGAAGGCACCTTTTACTGCCCGAAACCGTGTCGGTGGGCCCTCCTCCCTCACCACCCTTGATGGCAGTGTGGCTAAGGGTTACACGCGCATCCCCACTGTGGAGCGGGCCGTTGCTATGCAGCTGTGCCCTACTCCATCTGTGCTGTGTACTCCATCTGGCAGGGCGAGCTGTCTCTCCCTTCCCGGGCCTGTAAGCACTCGTCGGATCTTACCGGCAGGGCTTACCAGGCCTGTGGGGAAACAGCTTCCGCCTTACACACTATGGCGTTGTTGCAGGTCCATCAGGCCAAGGCACTGAGGGACCTGCACGAGGGTGGTCATGATCCGCAAGTTCTTCAAGAACTTCGTGCCGCGTCGGACATCGCGCTTCGGGCGACGAAGGTTACGACGCGGACAGTGGGTCGTGCGATGTCCACTTTGGTGGTCCAGGAATGCCATCTCTGGCTGTGTCTGGCTGATATGAGGGATACCGACAAAGTCAGGTTTCTTAATTCCACCGTGTCCTAGACCGGCCTCTTCGGCGACGCGGTCGAGAACTTTGCACAGCAGTTCTCGGCTGTACAGAAGCAGTCTGAGGCGATCAGTCACATCCTGCCACGGCGGTCCGCTGCTGCATCCACTCCACTGCTGGCAGCACCTCAGCCTACTCGTCGCCGAGCGCGGCCCCCTGCAGCTGCCCCCGCTCCCGCGCCACCGCAGCAGCAGCGCCGTGGAGCCAGTCGTAAGCGGGGTCCCCAGCCCGTCCAGGCCCCCGCCAAGAAAGGCAGCAAAGCCAAGGGCAAGAGGCCCTAGGACGGGCGACCCGGAGATGATTGGGACTGCTCTTCAGGAGATGGTGACTGCACCGCTCCTTCCCCTGGAGGAGGGCCGGGTGGTAAATCCTTTGTTCCCTTTTCTTTCTGTTCCGCCGCTGGCCCATCAGCCAGCGGTACCCAAATTTTCAATAAAAGAGCAGTTTCTATCATCTCCGGGTCCGAAGAGGGCTCAGAGAGTAGTGGGAGGGGCAAAACTTCTCCACTCTCATCCACCTCTTCTATCGCCAGCAGACAGCAGCGCGCAGTTCGAGAAGGTCACCAAAGCCTCTCCTGCACCCTCTGTCCGACCGTGGAACCAGGTAAGTGTTGCACAGCACACTCTGACCCTGCAACGGGCCACCTCGCAAAGAGAGCCCCCCGAGCCACGTCCCTGCGTTCCACCTCACTGCCCCATTGCGGGTACGCCTACGGTCCCCTTGGTCCCGCTTGTGCAGTTTCTGCGAGCCTGGTTAGCGCTCCCCAGTCCGTCTCACTGGCTCATTCGGACCATCAGGCTCGGCTATGCGATTCAGTTCACCCGGCGTTCCCCCAAGTTCAGAGGTGTCCGCTTCACTTCAGTGGAAGCTGTCGATGCCCATGTCTTGCGTGCGGAGATCATAGTCCTACTGGCGAAGGACGCGATAGAGCCGGTCCCTCCAGCCGATATGAGGTCAGGGTTTTACAGCCCTTACTTCATTGTACCCAAGAAAAGTGGTGGGTTACGACCGATCTTGGACCTGCGAGTTTTGAATCGGAGCCTTCACAAGCTACTGTTCAAAATGCTCACACAGAAACGCATTTTCGAGTGCATCCATCCCCGAGATTGGTTTGCAGTGATCGACCTGAAGGACGCGTATTTTCATGTCTCGATTCTTCCTCGACACAGGCCGTTTCTGCGCTTTGTCTTCGAGGGTCGAGCATATCAGTACAAGGTCCTGCCCTTCGGGCTGGCCCTGTCTCCCCGCATCTTCACGAAAGTTGTGGAGGGAGCCCTTGTTCCCATGAGAGTACAGGGCGTTCGCATCCTCAACTATCTCGATGACTGGCTCATTCTTGCTCAGTCTCGGGAGCAGTTATGCAAACACAGGGATTTGACACTCAGTCACCTCAGCCAGTTGGGCCTTCAGGTCAACTGGGAAAAGAGCAAACTCGCCCCAGTGCAGAGGATCTCTTTTCTCGGTATGGAGTCGGTCGAACAATTAGCACACCTCACAGAGGAACGTGATCAGTCTGTGTTGAACTGCCTGAATACATTCAGGGGCAGGACAGCGGTCCCACTGAAACTTTTTCAGAGGCTCCTGGGGCATATAGCAGACGCAGCGGCAGTAACCCCGCTCGGTTTGCTTCATATGAGACCGCTTCAGCACTGGCTTCACGGCCGAGTCCCAAGATGGGCGCGGCATGTACCGACTGGCAATCACTCCGGAATGCCGCCAAGCCTTCAGCCCGTGGTCAGACCCCTTGTTTCTTCGGGCAGGAGTGCCCCTAGAGCAGGTGTCCCGGTATGCTGTGGTCTTCACAGATGCCTCTGCCACCGGCTGGGGTGCCACGTACATCGGGCATGCAGTGTCAGGGGTGTGAATGGGCCCCCAGCTGCATTGGCACGTCAACTGCCTTGAGTTGCTAGCAGTACACCTTGCCCTGAGCCGCCTGAAGGGGCCGTTACGGGGCAAGCATGTGTTGGTCCATACGGACAACATTGCGACCGTTGCGTACATCAACCGTCAAGGGGGTCTGAGCTCCCGTTGCATGTCGCAACTCGCCCGCCATCTCCTTCTTTGGAGTCAGAAGCATCTGAGGTCGCTTCGCGCCATTCATGTCCCCGGTGTGCTCAACCGTGTGGCCGACGAGCTCTCACGAGCTGCGCTGCCGGGAGAGTGGCAACGCCACCCCCAGGTGGTCCAGCTGATTTGGGGAGAGTTCGGCGAAGTTCAGGTAGACCTGTTTGCCTCGCCAGAAACCTCTCACTGCCAGTTGTTCTACTCCCTGTCCGGGGGTACACTCGGTACAGATGCAATGGCGCACAGCTGGCCCGGGGCCTTCACAAATATGCGTTTCCCCCAGTGAGCCTACTTGCACAGACCTTGTGCAAAGTCAGGGAGGACGAGGAGCAGGTCCTGCTAGTTGTGCTGTATCGGCCCAACCGGACCTGGTTCCCAGAACTCACGCTCCTCGCGACAGCCCCTTCCTGGCAAATTCCTCTGAGGAAGGATCTTCTTTCTCAGAGACGGGGCACCCTTTGGCACCCGCGTCCAGACCTCTGGAAACTCCATGTCTGGTCCCTGGACGGGACGTGGAGGCTCTAGGTGACTTACCCCCTGAGGTACTTAACACCATCGCTTCGGCACGTGCAACATCTACGAGACGTGCTTACACCTTGAAGTGGAACCTGTTCGTCGAGTGGTGTTCTTCTCGCTGAGAAGACCCCCAAAGATGTTCGATCGGTATCGTGCTTTCCTTCTTGCAGCAAGGGTTGGAGCTAGAGGTGTGACGAGACACTTATCCCACGAGACAAGAGGAGACACGAGACTGGGTTCACGAGAACGAGACGAGACAAGATTTTTTGACTTTTTTAAAAAAAAAAATACTCAATGATGAAATATATAGGGAAAAATAGACATTTAATCAACTGAAAAACACAAAATGCAGAAAATGTAGGTGCATTTTGAAATCAACTTGTACTTTATGAAATTAAACTTCTATTTTAATGAATTATATGCAGTAATAAACAACTTGTAAACTAGAGCTGCACAATTCTGGATAAATTGAGAATCACCATTTTTTAAAATAAATTGGAGATTACGATTCTCTCACAATTCTGAAAAAAAAAAATTAGAAAACTAAACAAAATAACATAATTTACTGGTGGTTCTTACAAAATGTTCATTGCTTAAGTCTTTTAAAAATATATATTCATTTGAAAAAAAAATCAATGAAAGAGTCAGTGTCTCACTTCATAAAGACTTGTTTCACTCTTGGAAACTCTTTGAATGAATGATTCAATGTCAAATACTTTTTTAAACGTTGCCACCTCCTTGTGGAAGAGGATAAGCGTTACAATACATACAAGTGTTAAGATACTTTCGTTTTGATCGCTACTGTAGATAATAAGTGTTTATACCCAAACTATAAACTTTTATCCCAGTACTTCTGTTATTTAAATGTCTGTAACAGAAATAAGGATGTGTGGTTGAAAAGACTGTTTTGTGTTGCTCTTTCTGGATCAGCAGCAGCATGAATGCAGATTTGAATGTCTTTAACACCTGTTTCACATAAGCGTCAGTGGAGCGTCAACAGCGCGTTTTGTCGCGGCCCATATCAGTGAATGACAGCGTTCACATCGGAAGCGTGATGATGGCCGGCCCT
This sequence comes from Spinibarbus caldwelli, assembly GCA_039654775.1. Lineage (NCBI taxonomy): Eukaryota > Metazoa > Chordata > Actinopteri > Cypriniformes > Cyprinidae > Spinibarbus > Spinibarbus caldwelli. The sequence goes on from CM077223.1 coordinate 14,826,513, forward strand.
CTGGAAAATGGCCAGAACCAAGCAAACTGCTCGTAAATCCACCGGAGGTAAAGCTCCGAGGAAGCAGCTGGCTACTAAGGCCGCTCGTTAAAGTGCTCCGGCTACCGGTGGCGTTAAGAAGCCCCATCGTTACAGGCCCGGTACCGTGGCTTTGAGAGAGATTCGCCGTTATCAGAAATCCACTGAACTGCTGATTCGCAAACTGCCTTTCCAGCGTCTGGTGAGAGAAATCGCTCAAGATTTCAAGACGGATCTGCGCTTCCAGAGCTCCGCTGTCATGGCCCTGCAGGAGGCCAGCGAGGCTTATTTGGTCGGTCTGTTTGAGGACACCAACTTGTGCGCCATCCACGCAAAGAGAGTTACCATCATGCCCAAAGACATTCAGCTGGCCCGCCGCATTCGCGGAGAGCGCGCTTAAATACACAGCTGCTTCAGCCATACAAACCCTTTCTCGGATCTCGCGAAATCTCGTGCCACGAGATCTCGTCACATTCCTAGTTGGAGCGTAGGCTGTCTCCCTCCACCCTCAAAGTTCATGTTGCCGCTATTGCCGCATGCCACGACCACATCGATGGTAAGTCTGTTGGTAAGCACAACCTGGTCGTCAGGTTCCTTAGGGGGGCGAGACGGTTAAATCCTCCTCGACCCTCCTCCATACCCTCTTGGGACCTTGCTCTGGTGCTCCAAGCACTCCAGATTGCTCCCTTTGAGCCATTGCAGTCAGCAGACTTAAAGATTCTGTCTATGAAGACTTTGTTGCTGGTTGCATTGGCCTCCATCAAGAGGGTAGGGGACCTGCAGGCATTTTCGGTCGACGAATCGTGCCTAGAGCTTGGCTCGGGAGACGGCCACGTGGTACTGAGACCCCGGCCTGGCTGTGTGCCCAAGGTTCCTACCACTCCTTTCAGGGACCAGGTAGGGAGCCTGCGAGTGCTGCCCCCAGAGGAGGCAGACCCAGCCCTGGCTTTGCTCTGTTCAGTTCGCGCCTTGTGACTGTACATAGACAGAACTCAAAGCCTCAGGACCTCAGACCAGCTTTTTGTCTGTTACGGAGGGCAGCAGAGGGGAAAGGCTATCTCCAAGCAGAGGATGGCCCACTGGATAGTGGACGCCATCACCTTGGCTTACCAAGCACAAGGCCTTCCCTGCCTGCTCAGGTTGCATGCCCACTCTACGAGAGGCATGGCATCCTCCTGGGCGCTGGCTCGTGGTGCCTCGCTGACAGATATTTGTAGAGCTGCGGGCTGGGCGACACCTAACACATTCACTAGATTCTATAGCCTTCGTGTCGAGCTGGTCTCCTCCCATGTTCTCACCTCAGGTCAGAGGCATGGAGAGGTCCTGGCTTAGTGTCGGCTTGCTGCACTTACATGCGCTTATTGCTCCAGAGAGTCCCTACAAGGCAGACCCTGTTGAGTCCTCCGATCACCCTTCAGCAGCCAGATGCGGCGGAGCGTCTGGCGCCAGGCCTTTACTCCGTTGTATCCTTGAGAACCAGATTTAGGCTGGGTTCCATATGTGTTATTCCACGGGTTGCTCCTAAACGAAGCCCTTGTCTTTCCCTCTGGGAGAACCCACCTTTCGTCAGGTTGGAGTCACCCCAGTACTTCCATATGTAGTACAGCCCTACAGGGTTAGTCCATATGTACTTTTCCACATAACTCCTTCGGGGAAGGATGTGGCTTCCACAGCGTTCCTTTCCAGTGAAAGGGTACGCTTTCCCAGTGTTATCCAATAGTCTCACTGAATGGGTTTTGGGGAACACCAGTGATCGACACTCTCTGTGTTTGCCCTGTCCCACCGTCCTTAAGCAAGCGGGTACAGGAGGCTTGCTACAGAGCGCTGGAAGGGGGCAGCTCCTGTGGCGCTTTGGTAGGGATACCTATTCGTCGGTCAGTCTGACGTACGTCGAACGTGACCGACTGAATGGGAACGTCTCGGATACATAGGTAACCCTCGTTCCCTGAAGGAGGGAATGGAGACGTACGTCCAGTCGCTGGACCCCACTGATGCTGCCGCCTTACCTGTTCGGCTCCGAAGCGAAAAGCTGAAGATGCAACGCACCTGCCGCTCATTATATACCCGCGCTGCGAGGTGAGCAGCTGCTGCATATGAATGCATGCCAATGTGCATTGGCTCGTTTTAGTTACACTCAAAGCAGATTGGCCTCTCTAGCGAGATTCCTATTCCTATTCGTCGGTCAGTCCAACTTACGTTGAACGTGACCGACTGAATGGGAACGCGAGTTACCTAACGTGACCGACTGAATGGGAACGTCTCGGATACATAGGTAACCCTCGTTCCCTGAAGGAGGGAATGGAGACATACGTCCAGTCGCCACAGTCGCTGGACCCCGCTGATGCTGCCGCCTTACCTGTTCGGCTCCGAAGCGAAAAGCTCTGAGCACCAGAACGACCAGACACAGGAACAGTTTCTTCCCTCAGGCAATCCATCTCATGAACACTTGACATTAAACGTGGAACACACAACACTATTATAAATTATTTATTCACCACACATACTTTTTTTTTCATTTCAGATTTGCACATATCAGACCTGTACACCATAATTGTCTATATTATATATTGTGTTTTTGCTATTTGTACATTGCCTATTTGTATATTTGTAAATTATTCTTTTATTATCTGTGTCCTGTCCTGTTGCTGCCTTTCTGTTGCACTGTAGAGCTTCTGTCACTAAAACAAATTCCTCATATGTGTAAACATACCTGGCCAATAAAGCTCATTCTGATTCTGATTCTGATTCTATGTAACCGAGACGTTTCTTTGAATAAAAGCACCTGCTAAATAAAAAAATAAATAAATGTTCATTTAAATATTATTTTGTGACTATTTTACTTGCTCAATTACAAGTTCAAATCTATTATCTTAGTAAAAACTATATTTTCAAGCAATAAAGGTGAATCACATTTGCTTCAATTATATTATGGTTCATTTAAAACAGTCAGTGAAAAATATTTGATTGTGAAATTAAAAATATCTTCTGTCACGATAACACATTTCAGGAAATTAGTTTGAGCTTAACATTTGGTGTGTCTAAGACCTAGAACAGGGGTCCAATCCTGCTCCTGGAGGGCCACTGTCCTGCAAAGTTTGGCACCAACCCCAATTAAACACACCTGAACCAGCTAATCAAGGTCTCACTAAGTATACTGGACACTTCCAGGCAGGTGTGTTGAGGAAAGTTGGAGCTAAACTCTGCAGGACAGTGGCCCACCAAGACCGAGTATCGACAAACCTGACATAGAGCCTTTCATTGATCCTTACATTGAAAAAAAAAGATTAAAAATAAATGTGCATTTTATATCTCTACTGTCCCTGGATTTCAGTCCAAATGTAAGCATAAAAAAACTGTAATTTTTGAAATGTTTATGGTGCTTTTGCCTCCTTTTGTGTCCCAAGACAAAAAAGTTGTCAGATGTCTTGGAACAACATGAGGGTAAATAAATGATAACAGAGAAGCGTTTAAGTACAATTACATGTGAAAACAGTGTGAGAAAAATGTTAGCATAGTAATCAAATATGTCAACTTAAGTATAATTTCAGTTTATAATTCAGTTCATTTTAAAGATGCCAGTGGCTGGGACTGGTCCAGTGGACACAGCTGTGGTTTTGTGTGGACACCTGGGCACTTCTGGACATGGCGTTCTAACAGCTCTTAATTGCCACAATTGAAGTGAAATATGAGCAGTCCATGTGAGAGGAGATGGAGGTAACAGCATCATGAGAGGAAGACTCAACACATGATCCAGCCCTGCAATGACAAAAGGGCCACTGTCCACTCTGCTTCAATTTATTATTATTTTACTGGAACTGTTAGAATAATTCTCTGGGGGGGGGATTTCATGTCCAATTATGCTGTTTTTATAGATAAATATTACAAGATTTAAAACCTGGGGTGGAAGCGGAGTAAGAACTGATTTATTAGTTATGATGAAAATTAAAAATGTCTGAGGACACAGGGCCAGGGCAGTGCATACAATCAACAATATAGCTGCAAAACATGCTATAAACTTGCTAAAAGACATTGCAGCATAGACTCAGAGGGAAAAAATGCCTCTACCTACATTTTTAGAAAACATACCTATTTAATCAGTTATCATTTTTCATGAGAAGAAACAAGCAGAGTTGTCAGTCTAAATGTCTAAATTGCTTTTGTTGCATGAAAGAAAATATACGAGTTGGCCGCAAACTAACAAGGTCAACAGACTGGGCAGAAGAATAAAAATGAACCAGGGAGGGAGAAAGGAAAACAAAAGAAAAAGCCCAGAGACAGAGAGGAAGTTTATGAAGGCGCATGAGAGTGACAGAGAGTTTAGATCATTAGTCTACCGTGCTGGTTTTCATTATTACTGCGCAATGCCAGCCTTCGAGTTAATCACACGGCACCCATTTAAGACTTCTGCCTTCAATCACGGGTGCATACAAAAATACACACACACACACACACACACTCATAAAACCCTAAAGCCCAGGTCGTGAGGACCCTTCATGTCAGAAAGCCCTCTCCGCCCAGCCTATCCATTGGTGAAGGCACCTTTTATAAGGCTGGGGGAGAGGAGAGAAAGGAATCCACAGGAACCAGACTGAAAAGCCATAATGGTACTTCAGATGGATTGAGAGGAGGAGACGAGGAAGGAAAAATCTTAATGAATCTAGCATCCTCCTCTCACAGAAAGAGGCTTAACCCAATATTTTGTTTCTTCGGCTGATGGTGATGAAGACCGGAAACATTACTGGCTAAAATGAAGTACCATGGTATTAATATGGTTTTTGGGCGCTACCTGATGGTATTCTTAGATGTACAGCGGCCTCAAAAAAATATTTGGATACTTTTAGAAGTATATTAATGTATTTGCCAAAATTTATATCAAACCAAGTGGCATTTTTTTATTCAAAAAAGACAAAAGTATTTTGACATTTTTTGATTGTCAAACATTAGTGAAACGTTTGTGTTTTACCTTGTGTGAAGTTGCAGAAATAACATAAATTCAATATTTACTATTTTAGATCACTGGTTAACAGTAATTGCAAAAAAAAAAAATAATAATAAAATAAAGTAGTTGGTTGAAGTTAGTAAAATTATGTAATTTGGTTTCAGATTTATTATGCAATGCAAAAATCATACATTTAAAGCATAGTCCAAATACTTTTTGGAGCCACTGTATATGAATTATACCGCTATCTGATACCATGTGATGATGGTTCCAACATGGTACGATACCATGGTACCACCACAGTGTTTTGGTGGTTCTAATTCCCAGTCACTGTCTCAAAAGTAACTCTGACACTCCACAGAGAAACACAGTCATGTCATGGACCTTTTCAAATTCCCTCAACTACTATTACTTCTCAACTACTGCTTTTCCCTGTAGGCACAATGAAAACAAATTAAACTGCTCATTGTAAAATTCAGATGCTTTAGGGAAAACAGCCCTCGCAAATGTTGTTTCTTTAGTAATTCACAGATAGCAACGGTCTTTTAAAATCTAGTGTCTGCTTATCAGATCAGCAGTCAGGCCCGGTATGGGGTCAGAACGGCCAGAGTGAATGTAGCTCAGTTCAGCTTGTCCCAGAAAAGCTGGGAAGTCACCAGGGAACTTTAATTCAGAGGACTGAGACCAAAAAGATCTTGAGCTTTGACATTTCTTGAAATCTCTCTCTCTCTCACACACACACAAATATATATTTTTGTACTCTTTATATAGGGATAGAGTCTCTTGCAGTTTTTTATTCTTTTTTTTTTTTTTTTTTGCAATTTTCACAAGCAAGTTGTAAATTTTCAAAACTAATCTCACAACAGATAATAAAAAATCCACTTTTTCAAACATTTCTGTGTGTTTTCGGTTGTGTTAGTATACAGTAAAACACAAAATCACAAAATATCCTTTCACAACATAAAATAAGTGTTTCATCTATGTAAACATTTCATTCAAAGTAACTGCCTTTCATAATGTTATTACTATCAAACTTTATTATCCCTTCTTGTTCAGTTTAATACTTTTGTCTATGATTTAATCGAAGTCATTTTAATGCTTAATCAGTGAATCATTTGGTAAGGCATAGATTCTGCAGAACTGCATGGTTTGCAACTAACAACAGCAAATTGCAACTAATTAGTTATCCCTAATAACAAAATAGTAAAACAAAAAGAAAGCTAAGTATAATTAATTATTTTTACAGTAAAAGCAATTGAAATCAGATGAGATTGAAATTACTGTAAGTCACCCTGAAAGTGTACTCTAACATTGTTAATTCAGCAATGATTCAGCAACTGATTCTTTATACTCGCTTGAAAATGTAACTGTAATGAAAGCATGAGATCTGGTTTTGAAAGCTTGACTTGCAGTGTTACAGTTGTGATCAATTTGGATTTTTGCACTAAGAGTTATAAAAAAAATGTACACCTTATGTGAAAACTGTACCAAAACAAATAAAAAACTGTATTTACATAATTAATTAAATAATTAATTAATTTAGTGTTTAGTGAGTCACACTTTCCACAGCTTTGCACAAAGTTATACATAGAAAAATAAACGGCATTATTATCAAAATGTTCAAGCTGTGCTTTTCCATACAATAAAAAAACTTTCAATATCACTATCACTATCAATATCAGTTGCAATTTTGTTTGGTTCATTTAAATCTGTACTATAATTTGGGATCCGTATGTTTTTGTTTTGTTGTTTTTTTCAAGAAATTGTATACTTTTATACTGCATACTTTTATACTTTATACCTTTTTTCAGCATGAAGGCATTAAAGTAATCTAAAGTGACAGTAAAGTCAATTTCATTGTTACAAAATAAAATATATTACAAATAAATCGTTTTTTTTAACATTCTATTCATCAAAGAATCTGAAAAAAAAAGAAAAAATGTATCATGACTTCCACAAAAATATTAAACAACATTTTCAACTTTGATTATAAGAAACTGCAATTTTCTTCAGGCATGTAAAACTGCACTTTCAAGACTACCAGTAGTGGCATTTGGGGAAAAAAAAAAGGCCATGGTTCCCCTGAATACAACTTCCAATGTTTTTACATTATTACTACTAATCTGGCCTCCTCTTTGTCCCTCGGTATCATCTCTCTTTAATGGGGGGGGGGGTAGATCTTTTAGCGTTGTTGCACACAAACTATGAAATTCTCTCCCCTGTTCACTCAGTTTTACAATATTTCTGATTTCAAATCACTACTCAAAACCCATTTATTCTCTGAATGTTATCATGCTTAAGTTGTGTTCTGTATTTTTCTGTTGCTTTTCGCTACCCTGTCCATGTTTATCCACTTACTATTTTGTGTTTTTTCTGCTGTAATCTACTATTTTGTAATATTCTACTTGTCCGCTTGTACTGTTGTTTGCCTCTACTTTCCCCTATTGGTGTTTTCTTTAACTTATTGTATCTACTCTGTAAAGCGTCCTTGAGCTATGAAAAGGCGCTATATAAATAAAACATATTATTATTATTATTATTATTATTATTACTACTGCCCTTGCAGTTCAAGTGTTTGTGTGGCGTGGCTAAACCCCTCTAAGCTGAACAGGAAATGCAGTTTAAAGTCACATTCAGCGAATGGCAAATACAGGCCGAGATATAATCAATAGGCCTCAGCATGTGGCTCTGATCAAGAGAGCATAATCTGATAATGTCAACTAACTTAGGCAAATGTGGTAAGCACACTGATTATTAAAGTCATGAAGGATCTCGGCGTCCAAAAAGCACGAACAACGAAAGCAAGAACATCTCAAGTACATTTTGCCACATGTGAAATTCAATTAAGCGACGGTTGACTCATTAAGATGGAGATTGCTGCCCAAGGTCACCCAGAGTTGGATGGTTTCGTTGAGTCCCAATGCCGTGGTTCTCATTTGCAAGGGTGAAAAGGTTAAAAATACAACCTGAACTATTAGAGCTCAACCATGAGACACAAAATAATTTCTCAACATGGAACAAGGCCTCAATAAATGTTATAAAATGGAGCAAATATTGCTTGTGGCATATGTTTACTGCAGACAAAATATTAGCAGGCTTTCATGAAGCAATGTAATCCAAAAAATGTAAACTCATTATCGATTGATTCAATGAGGACTGGTCTGTTTTTCAGTCTGTTATGGGTCTGTTAAGCACCGGATGAGGAGGCCCGAAGCTCTGGAGCGGGTGTTTAGAGGTGGAAAACTCAGCGATGAGCACAGACATCTCAGGCATCATAATAAAAATCTCCTCATAAGCATATTTAAACGAGATGTGGAAGCCAAGTTCTGAGAAAAACTACAAAGGAACAACCAAACAAGCTACATTCACCTTTTCTCTCAAACAATCAAACCGAAAGTCACCAAATGCCTTTAAAACAACATATTTTATGGTGTACTAAATAGGAGAAGATCAAAGTGTCTCATTGAAGCTTAGCAAATGTACAAACAGAGTTACGGAGTGAAGGTCAGACAAGCATCTGTAATGTACTTTAATGGTTCCTGGCGAGGTATTCTAAAAAAAGAAAAAAAAGAAAAAGAAAAGCAGAAAGCAAGGAGGAAGTAGCCAGAGAGAAGAGTGAACAATCTCGGGGACATCCCTTACTAAGACTAACAGCTGTTTAAACATTTCCCAGATAAAGAAATTGGCTCAATTTATACAAAGCAGGACTTCAAACGGCAGGAGTGAGCTGCTTATATTTACATAACTCACGGCTTGAAAGTCTCCTCGCTCCAAAGACATGGAGCCCATTAATGCTGAGCAATAAAACTCGAACCCCTGTCCCATTCCTTCCATTTTCATCTAATTTGAGCTTGCCTATGGCTCGGTCTACTCCGCTCAGCTGCGACTGCCCTACTGTCAGATATCTGACAGCTCATGCTTACATTTGTAAAATGTGATCATGGTAAAACCATATGCTCCCTAAAACCACTGCGTTTATCCAACTTATCCCAGGAAATCGCCTCTCTCTGTGCCTAAGCGCTGTGTTCATAGGGAAAGTGACCTTCTTGTTACAGATTTGAGGAGAGATTAAAATTAATAGCTTTACATTTTATTTCTATGTTTTGAAGGAGTGTAATTTAGCCGTAACAAGTAAGACCTGTGAGGATTATGTGTTAAATGTCTATGTTGATTGTGGATGGAGGGATATTAGTGGTTCATCTGGTACGCTGAGCGAGATAAGACACGACCAAAGGGGGGAAAAAAACATGTAGTGGTTTATAAGTGTGATAAAATGGGATAGATTAGTGGTGCAGTTTTTGTTGAGCATGAAAGAGGACCGGGGTTCAAATCCTGACTAAACATATTCCTCTTCCATGGGAAAAAGGTCATGCAGATTTGGAGACTTCGGAGTTTAGTCATGTGGATGGATGATTTTGTTTTTTGTTGTACCTTAATTTGGAGACTAAAAATTCTCATCACAAGAGTATTTAAAAGCTGATATTTTCACATTTGATTCTGTAGTGTGTCAGGTTATTACAAATTTTTTAGCATGACACTTCTGAGACTGTATAGTATGTCCTCCCAACTGAACTAAGCTATTATGAGTTTAATTACTAATACCTAAAAGTAATGATTGATAAAATGAATAATTATATCTGTTATAACTATTAAATAATATATAAATCATTTATAAAAGATCTGAAAATCAAAGGTCATGCCTTCTAATAAAGATCAATAATATTCTCTGTGTTCATCCACAAAGCATATTGCGTATTCATTTATCCATGAGGCATAAGATCATGCCGTGGGCTCATAGAGGAGAAGTAATGCAGTTCAGAGTCCTGTGGTGTGTTTTCTGGCTGGATGAAGCTTCAGCACCCCTCATTGGTCAGTCTAGGTAACATCCTATTATCGCTAACCCTTTCTCTTTCTTTACATTCATCTGTGTTAGTGTTCAAATGTTTAAGGATCCCCAAAACCAATTAATTTTGCTCAAACTTCATACCAACTGTAAATAAAATCACAAACAAACATTGTGAACTAGCCAGAAAGACTGCAACAGAAAGGATTACTGTATATATGTTAACTCTTCTTCAGTAGTAAAGTTTATGCTTTAGCTAAGCTTAAAATTGTAGTTTAAAAAGCCCCTTGTAAATAATATAAATCAAATATGTACACCTTGATGCTCTACACAAAGATATCAGTGTAATCTTTTTTGATTATTATTAGTAAAATAGAAATGCTGCATTTCAACTCAACTAAACAAACAACATAAGGGTGTTTTGTACTTCTTTTATTTTTTTAGTTTCGGTTTTTTTTTTTTTACACTTACAATTGTTTTTTTTACTTTTTCTAATTTTCTTTTTAGACATAATTGACCTAAATATTTAGCAGGTACAACAGTTCATGAATATAGACATTTAAAACTTATGAACTTGATCTAAATTTTTTTATGTTTCAAAACAATATTTGCAAACTGACCTTTATAGTGGTGAGTTGAGAAATGTCGAGATACATTTTGGAAGGTAATGCCTAAATAAACAAGCATTTATAGTGTTTGAATTATGTCAGCATGACATCCGTTCCAAACTCGAGAGGCTTCTCATTAGATCGGCGTGTTCACTGCAAGCCTGTAATACTACAGTACGTTACAAAAACAGTTCACAGAACAGTTTCCAAGTTTAGTAACATATACAGTAATTGTTTTGTTACCCAATTGTTCAGTAACAAAAAATATCCCCAATAAACGGAAATGTGTCTTTAATTTTAACTATTTTCAGAAGGCTAAAACTGCTCATAACAAAGAAAGTAATATATTCTCTCTTTTTAAAAAGTATAATTTCACAAAATAAACATTTCACAAAATATTTCCAATCCAAGAAAATGTCGCAAAACATCCCAAAGGCATTAGCCAAACAATTGGCCTAGTTTTCTACAGGATATATTATAAGAAAGCAGTCTGCAGTGGGCAGTGATAGTATTAGCAGAGAGACTGATTGCAAGTTTGTCAGCGCTGACAGGTGGACCCCACGGCTTTTCTTTGAACAGCCGGTCTGATTTACAGCACAGAGACGCAGAGCGTTCCAGCCCTCTGATATCACCAGCTGACATTGGTAATTAATACAGTCTTAAGGAATGAGAGCACACACTGGGGAAAACTTAAGAACCGGTAATTAGGCCCAACAGTTGCTAGTTTGACAGTGATGGTTTAGTAGTCTGATTTCTGATGGGCCATAAGTAGCCATGAACGTCACTGCACAAAAAAATGACATAACTTTAGCCGAACAACAGCTAAAAATGAAAGTAAACCGTATCATTGAAAGCTGAATATGAAATTAGCCTGATTTCTTGAGCCCGACTGAGTTTCCATTCAACACAGAAAGGTAAGGGTGCTGACAGCCCAAGACGCTGACTAATTCACTCATCTGCCACGACTCAACGCTCCATTCAGACCGTCCAAGAGACAGACAGCCTCCTCCAGGAACATAACGCATCTGATAAAATCTCCCCAAATATTCCAGACATGCGGCTCAGACAAAGGAGACAGGGTGAGGGGGGCTCTCATTATCGTTCCGGTCTTCAGATAGCCCGCCGTAAAATAGGGACGTCTCTTGTCGCTTTTCGTGCTTTTGCAGCACAGGTCACTTCAGTTGTGACGGCAAGGGTCCGATCAAAAGCAGACTGAAGTCTGAGTCCAAATGCCAGCTTTTATCAGGGTCTGTCTCTGAAATTGAAGGGATAAATGTCCAGGCTATGGTTGCAGTAGGTAATAGCCATTGACTGTTGACTGTGTCTTTTCGTTTTTGGAAAGCTGTTAAATTGGTTGGCTCTGATTAACAATGCAGGTATGCACTGCATGTGGTTATAGTAAAACAGTCTTGATGAAGGTTAAGTATGGTACGCTTCACATCGTGGATCGCTAGTGCCCAAGGGTTCCCACAATTTTCTCTTCTTGATGAGGCACCATAATTTTTCCAGTACAATTTACATAAATATGTACATGGCTGCGTTTACACTGATTACTGGATCCCGGGAATCCAGGCAACTATTCTACCTTTCCTGTCTGCTCTTGACTGTCCTAAAAAAAGTTAAGTTCCAATAAGACATCCATGTACATGTAGGGTACATGTAGGGTTAAATTTAGTTTTTAGAAGTGAAAAAAAGTGATCTTATAATTTACAGTGAAGATCTGTAAATTGACATTTTCAGAACTTTCTGTGTGACAGCTCACATTTTATGGTTTTTCATTAAAATAACAGTTTCTTCTTAATTTTTTTTTTTGTACATTACAGTTTTATATTACGCCTTATGTTGTTAAATTAATGTTTATTAATTTATGTGTGACACTGTGCACCTTCTATATATTACTATTTACCTCAGCTTGTTGAAAAGCTACCTGTGATGAACTTTGGTTCATTCAATGTAGCTTTCTCTTCAACACATGTTTTTAAGGTGGTTGTCAATAAATTAAATAATAATAATAATAATAATAATAATAATAATAATAATAATAATAATAATAATAATTTGGCATATCAATATTATTTCATTATACATTTTTTACTGAAAATTTAATTTCAGTCTGGAGTGCAAAGAGCCATTAAATAATTTCCATGTATTCCCACAGAATATTTTGTTTCATATAATCTCTAAATGAGTCACCATTAGCAAAAAATTCTAATTGTAAACTTCTCTTCAGCAACCAAGCAGTGAATTCTAATAGTGTTTACACTGAAAAACGACACACATCACCTTCAAACAACTCGTTGAACATCAAAAGACAATTGGTGAGTGAGGTCAGAATGCGTATTTGGTTTGTGCTAACTGATCCAAAGGTGGCCTTCGTGAGCTCTGGTTTAGGTTAGTAGCGTTAGACTTACTCCCAAACAATCACTGGATTTCAAAGTGAAAGGTGACCCTCTTAGCCCAAGGTGCAACATTAAAGAGATGTTTAGGCAGACGGCGTGTGCCAAGCGGGTTTTTATGTACCCACACGAGCTTGAGGTCAGAGCGGCTACAGCTGTCAATGAAACAGAACAAGCAGAGTCAGGCGGCCATACAGATAAGTCATGGATGCCAGGCGCCCTGCGGACATCCTTATCAGGCCTCCACTGCACTCTGGGACAGATAACGGCACTCTCCGGACGCTTGCTGCACTCCCTCTCATGTTTACTGAGCCACATCAAAGGCTAGTGCGTCAGCTGGCCGGTCATGTTAGTCACTGACAAATTAAGCAGGGACTCATCTGGTCAGGGAGCTCCCCCTCTTGCCTCTTCTGCACTCTACTGGAGTCGCTACGCAGCCCGTCCGGTTCTCTTGCTCTGCCCTGAGGTGTTCTACGCAGTAATTACTCCTGGGTAATGACAGCCAACACTTCAGTAGGTTGTAAACGGCAGGAGGCTTGTAAAGAGGCTGTGACCGGTGGAGGCGTGAGTGTGCTGGGCTGAAACTACAACAGCAGGGAATCAGGCCCACCCACCAAACCAAACCTACTCTGCTGTTGTCTACTCTACTGTACACTTCTCTGCTGTTACTATATTAAACTCTAAATAACTCTGTTCTTCACAGCTGTACTCCATACTACTGTACTTTTTAAGTTTTTGATGCTAAAAAGGCCCAAATATGATGTTACTCTTGCCAGGGACCCTCTTACAGAGAATGATTTCAGCTATATATTCTCATTTACAACAACCCATTTATACTGTGTACAGAAGTACACTCTAAAAAATGCTGGGTTAAATACAACCCAGCACTGCATAAAATATGGAAAAACCCAGCGATTGGGTTGTTTTCAACCAACGGTTGGGTTAAATGTTTAACCCAAACTTCTGGGTAGTAACCCAACCTGGGTCAAAACAACCCAATCGCTGGGTTTGTCCATATTTTACCCAGCGCTGGGTTGTATTTAACCCAGCATTTTTTAGAGTGTAGTAACAGTAACAGTAATAGTTTTATGTCATTCCACTAGAGCAATAAGAAATAAGTTAAAATATTACCTGGGAAATATTAGTTAAATATTATCTGACAGTGGATCTTTTTCTTTCCACTATTAGAAGTACAGTTAGAAGTTCATAACCTGACAAGAAACATTTTAAAATTCAGTTTCATATATAAAACTGTTTTATTTGCAGTAACATGTTGCAGAGTAGTTTTACCGAGAATATTCCTTTACAAACATAAGTGAACAAGCTAAATGTGGCAATGACGAGAAGAAACTCTACAGAAAGATACAACAAAACCCAAAAGATGATGCAGGAATGGAGAGACTTTTATTCATTATTTGAAGATTTTTAAATATGTAAAAATAATTAAATTAATAAATAAAATAAAATCAAAATCAAAATGAAATAAATTAAATTAATAAATAAATCATTCACTTACTCATTATTATCATCAATTAATTAATAAAAATAGCACTCAATCAATCAATTAATCACTCATTCACTTATTCAATCACTTACTCACTTGTTTACTTCTTTTGGGGGTCCATAGACCTGCTTAGAAATTGCTTAAAACTGCAAGGCATCATCTGACATTCACATTTCTATGAGACAAGAGACCTATCGTGAGACTAATTATATCACATTACCTCAGAGGTTTCTAGGGCAGCCCCTTCCCCCTTGAAAGTGTCAATTGTTCAACACACAATGCTAACAGCTATCTGTTTATCACAACGGTTTCCTAAAAAGAAAAGGCTCAACTACTTATTTACTTCGAATGTAAACAGTCAGATATAAATAGATAAATATCACAGTCTGGAGATAGTTATGAGTTTATTCTGGACCAGGAATGGGGGAAAGTTTCCTATTTGCACGAAATACCATGAAAGCAGGGTGTTCTAGAGTGTCGTTATGAGGTTGCTTACTGGCTCATGTGAAAAGAACCCATCCTGTGTCTTTAACAACACACCTCTCCATGTTCGTAGCACAAACGATACCTCATTCTGAGACTATCTGAACATTTACCGATTGCTTTGATGTTAAAAGTGTTAAAATATGAAATGATTTGTGTGCCTAATTGCTCAGGTGTGTTTGTATATGTAAGTGTTAACGACAGATGTCCAGACAGCAGGAAAGCCTCTCAATATCCTTAGACTCCAGAATTCAGACAGACAGTAGATTGACCCATGACCCCAGAGCCTGCTGTCTTGTTATCGCTCTTCCGTTATCTCACAGGGAATCTCTATCGTAAGACCACGATAGAGGTTATTGCGGGATAGAAACTGGCTTGAGCTTCGCAGGCTGCGAAGATCAAAGATGGGTGGATGTGCTAGTAGTAATATAACCTAAGCCATTACAGTCGGAATTCTGGTAAGTCTATAAATCAAAAACGACTAGTAATGAGTATTAGAAAGGAATTGAATTTGCTTTAAAACATTAAGCCTTCAACTTGAGTTAAAATGTCTTCGTCTGGACAAGCAAAAGTGTCTGGCCTTAAAAGAAAAATGATTGCTTCTCCCTTTACAAGGAAATTGTAGTTTGAACCTCAGATTTGATTTAGTGGTGAGGTTTGAAAAAGCACAATGATTTGAAAGTCACAGTAATTTAGAGGGATTAGATTTTCCTGCGAAGCATGGCAAACACAACAGAAAGTGTCTATGAAGCAACAGCAGCATTTATCACCATTTCCTATTCATCATGCTAATTGTTCAGGCGCAGAAATATTGTTTGTTTTGGACAATTAGGTTTTGGTTTAGTGCCCTGTGTCAAAGCCCACAGCTGTAAAGAATTTCAGCCTTCGCTATATGACACTTAATTTATGACTCTCACAGCTCAATTATACTTGGTTCTGTGCAAATAGCCGGTTTGTCTCTTCCCCCAGCGGAAAATGGCATTGTCAGACTGTGAGAGGGCTATTAAACAACAATGTCTTCTGTCAATATGAGCCAGACAGCAAGAAGCCTATTCTGAGCGTGGAGTCTCGCGTGCGAGTCTCGTCTCTTGACAGTATTTAGAATACACACACAGACACGAGGGGATGAAAGGGCGTTTTGTGAATGTCGATTTCCAGTTATCGTTGAAACGTAGTGCCGCAGTAAACAGTGCAACGCTGGGTGGCCATGCGAAAGTTTAAACAAAGAGAGAGGCACGCCGAAATATTCCACATTCAGCAGAGCGGTTACGAAACTCAGAAAGAATGGGGGGTCTACACAACAGTGCATCACAAACAAGTGCTAAATGTCAACATGCAACACTCAATGTGTCATATAAGGATGAGTTCGGCTTCTAAAGAAATAGACAGTAGAGAAAAAAGTCTGAACAATGGCCTTCAGGAGAAAGAGAACAAAAAATGAATATTTAAAAAAATGGGATGTGGACAAAATGGGCATATATGCAGTGTTGGGGCAGCTACTTTGAAACTGTATAACTCTATTGCTGTAAAAGCTATTGCTATTGAGTCACATCTTGCAAAATCGACAATGGTAGCAGCGAGGAAGAGTAGTTGAGGCAAGATCTATGCGCAGCAGAGTTTTATTAAACAACAAGCAAAAACTAAACACACAGGAGACCAGAAGAACAGATGAAACAATAATTAACAACATAAATGTCCAAAAACACAGAACATAACCCTGGCATTTACACGCCCTCCTTAATAGGCATCTCCTGTCGCTGTAAACAAAAATATCACCAAAGTGCTGGGGAAGATTGCCAAAACTTTTGCTCTTCAAAAAAAAAGCTCAAAAATAAATAAATAAATAAATAAATAAAGATCCATGTGGTGCCAGAGGAAGAGTCCTAGCTGAGAAGGTTGAAACAAGAGGTTGGGTAGAGCTAGTGGGGACAAAGGAGCTTGGATGCTGGCTGGGACAAGTGGGGATGGAAGAGCTTGGCTGCTGGCCTAAACCAGTGGAAACGAAAGAGCTTGGATGCTGGGCCGGAGTACCTCAAGGCTCAGTACTAGGACTGTTGCTTTTCACATTTTACATGTTACCCTTGGGAGATATCATCAGGAAACATGGTGTTAGCTTTCACTGTTATGTTGATGATACTCAGCTCTATATTTCTTTGCGGCCCGACGAAGCATACCAATTTGCAAAACTAACAGAATGCATACAGAATGTTGATATAAAAAACAGGATGACTAGTAATTTCTTACTGCTAAATTTTGATAAAACAGAGGTGTTAATTATCGGACCAAAAACCTCTGTATGTAATAACCAAGAACACTGTCTAACACTTGTTGACTGTTCTGTCAATTCTTTGTCATCAATTATGAACCTAGGTGTGCTCTTTGATAGCAATTTTCGATGTTTAATCTCCCTGTATTAATCATTGAAGGAATTTGAGGGTGGGCAAAAGGGTGGGGACAGGCTCCGTGTCCACCAAGTCAATAAGCCATTCCTCAACCTCTGCCTCTGGGATGGAGCAGGCAATGGGCTCTGACTCCAGGATGGGCATTGTGACTGGCTCTAGGTATAGAAAGGACATTGTGGCTGGCTCTGTGTCCATCTTGGCTCTGGCTCAGGCTTTAACGTTTCATGAACCGATTCATTAGAATGAATTGCACAAAGCTACATACTGTGCATATGAGGCCCCATCCACATGGAGACGCGTTTAGCTGTATACGTAACCATTTTGTATCGTATCAGCGTTTCGTCCAGATGGATCAGGTATTTTGGGAGACTGAAACCGCTATTTTTTGAAACCGGTTCCCAGAGTTGATAAATCTGAAAATGACACCTTTGCTTTTTCATGAGTACAGTAAATCCATATATTTTGTGAAACGATGATGTCATCACCCCACGTCTCGCCCATATTCAGACACCGCTACGTCACGTGACAGCAACAACCATAACAAAGGCCGACTACATGCTTGTGTTCGTGCTGCAGAAGCTACTGAGCCTATTAGCTTTACTAGATTTAGGCCCGGTTTCACAGACATGGCTTAGACTAAATCAGGATTAGGCCATAGTTCAGTTAGGACATTTAAGTAATTTTTACAAACGTGCTTAGAAAACAACATTACTGGTGTGCATCTTGAGACAAAACAAAGGCACTGATATATTTTAAGATCAGTCAGTGCAAGTTTCTTTCAGTTGAAACAGCTCAGACTTACATTTTAGTCTAGGACTAGGCTTAAGCCTTGTCTGTGTTGTTGTGTTGGGTTTGTATACAGCACACAAGGTTTATGCACATGCTCCAAGTCTTCTTCTCCATTTTTAGTATATCTCTGTGGTAGAATTACAGCACCACATACTGGTCTGGCATGTATACTACATCGTACAGTGGTTTCGTGTGTACACAGATATTTCTCGAGACGACGCCGTGTTTACGGAAGAACGAGGGGAAAAAAGATCAGATAGGGAAAGCTCTGGCTTTGTGTGGATGTGGCAAATAAAGCAAATAGATTCACTAGAATTTAACACTATAGGAGTGAAGACAGGGGTGTCTAATCCTGTTCCAAAAGGGACAAATTCCTGCAGAGTTTAGCACCAACACAACTGCCTGGAATTTTCTGGTGATCCTGAATACCTTTATTAGCTAGTTCAGGTGTGTTTAATTAGATCTAAATTTTTCTGGAAGGTGGCCCTCCAGTAGCAAGATTGGACAGCCCTGTTTTAGGGTTAAGCACTTATTGATTAGTTTAGTTAATGTTTACATTACACTGTACGAAATCTCAGCATTAGCATTCGTGTAATTGGACTTTTGATTTACCTTATAGTTACTGAGATGTATATCATTGTGTGACAAATTTTGCCAGTCTACTCTATAATTATTGTTTAAGACAAGGCTGATATCAACAAAATATCTTGTCTTATCAATACAGCTTGCCATCATCCTGAAGTCAATGGCCTTTTGAATGAGTTTTTTGATTAAATGCCTGAAATAAGGTATTTGGTTAACAAGTCCAAGATATTGTCACATTTTATTATGCAATATAAAATACATCAGTAATACCCCCTTGTGATTTTTTAAAGAACTACAGAGGTTGTCTGGGTGTAAGAACCATAAACATTTGTTGGTAACGAAGCTTATTTTTCCAATAACTCAAAAGCCTCCAAAAATATGTAATCACTGCAATCATTTTCTATTTTTACCAACACTATTCCCATTACTGCAAACTCATTAGCATGGCCTTTTTGAGTATTGAAAAGATTTTTTTTCAAGTCCTGATCTTTGCAACCTCAAAGCAAGTTTAGCTTGTATAGAAAATGAACTGTTGGTGTTCATCCCATTATTCGGGCGTTTTGTTTATTCGCAAGCCGATGCGCAACATCTCGGATAAACAGAGATATCTTGGCTGGGTTAAAAGGATGAAGACCATGAGTGACAAAGCAACAAATAGCAAATCTGCTGCCAAGTTAAGAAAAGCTGCCGTCAAGGATGCAGCCACAGACAAAATACTCTTCTCTTTCAGCTGAGACCATTCAGCATTACCCAGCTCTGTACTGAAGTGAAGGAAAAAGGAAACTTTGGTGACTATTCCCTCAGCCATCAGGTGTTGTTTATTAGTGTTTTAGGCCGTTTATGCCAGTTTAGATTTGAATGAACGATAGTCACAGTTTCAGCATTAAAAATGGCAATGAGGGAAATACAAAGGATTTTGAAAAAGACCGAAATAAGTGTTTACTCATTCAGCTTTTTGTTTCATCACCCTTGCTTTGTTTTAAATACACACCAGACACATATGCCTATTGGAAATGTTTCTCAGGATTTCTCAGAAACAACTGGGGTGATAACAAACATGTCTCATTATTTCTGATCAGACCTGACAGCAGAGGTTAAAGGGTTACTCCACCCCAAAATGAAAATTTTGTCATTAATCACTTACCCCCATGTCGTTCCAAACTCGTAAAAGCTTTGTTCGTCTTCGAAACACAGTTTAAGAAAATAAAAATAACGACTTTTTTTTCAACAATTCGTCTCCTCTCTGTCTCTCCGTGTCACCGTAGCGCCATTTTAGAGATTATCCACTGAACACAAACTGCGTACGCTCTTCTGTATCAGCCGCAACACAAGGATGCACTTTTCTACGTGTATTTACACTTTGATTTGAACGAAAATAGCGTATCCTTGTGTTGCGGCAGATACAGAAGAGCGTACGCAGTTTGTGTTCAGTGGATAATCTCTAAAATGGCGCTACGGTGACGCGGAGAGACAGAGAGGAGACGAATTGTTGAAAAAAAGTCGTTATTTTTATTTTCTTTGCATACAAAAAGTATTCTCGTCGAATCATAAAATTCAGATTGAACCACTGATGGCAGATGGACTATCCTGACAATGCTTTTCATACTTTTCTGGGCCTTGACAGTGAAAATTACTTGGCAGTCAATGGGACAGTCACAAGCCTCCCGGTTTTCATCTAAAATATCTTAAATTGTGTTCCGAAGATAAACGAAGCATTTACGGGTTTGGAGCGACATGGGGGTAAGTGATTAATGACAAAATTTTCATTTTGGGGTGGAGTAACCCTTTAGAAAACGTTTGAAGTCGCTGGTGCCCCTGCTGTTATCTAAAACTAGCCGCCTGCAGACCTCTCACCATGGGGCATCTGGACTGGCGGCACTCAGCCCCTCTCAGCTCACCGGTCTGTGTTGAGCCACTTAGACAGATTAATACTTAGCTAAGGGTCAGGAGAAAGTTTAGGAAACTTTCAGCAACAACAGCTGAGTTCTGTCTAGTGCAAAACGTCAGGTGACAACAGCAAGACTGGTTTAATAAATTAATACAAATGAACTTTGAAGTCAGCTTGATATACACTACAGAGACTTAACATAGAGTAACATAAACAGTGGGGTCCAAAAGTCTGAGATCACTAGTGAAAATGCTTCTGTTTTGCAACAGTTTAATCCATTTTTCAATGTAAAAAACATGATTTGGGAATATTAGAAAAAGCATCTTGTGCTTCAGTGGAAATTGGAAATCAAATATTTTGTACAAAGGAGTCACATGATCAATTTCACAAATTTACTTATTTCATTTGTGACCCAGAAGTAGTGCAGAATGTATTTCAAATATTTCTTATTATATTTCTTTTCTAGTTATTATTATTATTTTTACTAACATTAAATAATCTACATTAAACAATTCTTATGTTTTATTTTAACTAAAAATAGATACACAATTCTAAATCTTCCTGTTCATTTCCAGGTTTAAATTCAATTTTGAATCCAAATTTTCACTGTGATCTCACACTTTTTTACACCACTGTAAATGCATTTCACTAATTTAAAAGAAGTAATGGCAGTGGCTTGCTTGAAAGAATTGAGGTTCAAAGGTTGAGCAACAGTGCCCCCCTGAGCTAACAAACTTGTTTATGTCATTACACCCTGACCTATAAACTATGACCTGTACAACTTTGTTTTACTGTTGAATTGATGACATAACCTCTGTTTTTTCAATGCAATATCAATACAGCTGACAGTATAATGTGAAATGTAAACAATATAAACATTTTTATCTTTCATACAAACACTCCGTGTCCTCAGTCAGTTCTCTTTGTCAGACATTGACCTGTGTTCCATCATGTAGCAGGTATGATTAAGAATTGAGTCACTTTGACTCCAGTTTTCCATGAAAAGCTAGAATTATGTCCCTTATTAAGTGTCTCCAAATAGACTCCGCACGGAGGCAGAAGCTTTCAGCAGCCTCTCTATTAAGGCAGCTTTGAGGACACAATAAAGCATTGTCCCCTGCTTTGCTCTCTGCGGAAGGAAGTGGGAGAGCGAAACAGAAAACCAGGGGCTGTATGAATCAAAGCAATCATCAGAGAGATGCAGCCTGGGGTCAGGATCTGTTGCACCATAGCTATGGTGACAGAGATAAGACATGTTTTTACTGCAATATGTGGGCAAATGTACGCAGTCTTTAAAAAGACGTTAATCTTAAAGGGTTAGTTCACCCAAAAATTAAAATTCTGTCATTAATTACTCACATATATACTCATATATATATATATATATATATATATATATATATATATATATATATATATATATATATATATATATATATATATATATATATATATAGGTTTCAAATGTAGTGGTTTCAAAACATCTCTTTGTTTGTGTCTGATAAATCAACCAACAAAATTTTGGAAATCAGAGTGGCATTTGCTAAGGCAAGCACTGCCGCTAATAAAAAAAAGTGTCCTTAATTGTACTGAATGTGCACTTGTAGTGTCTGTCAAATTTTACAAGTATATTTTTTAAGAACTGTACTTGCAGATAATATTAATGAAATAAAGGGCCACTTAAAGTGTACTTAAAAAGAATATTCTTTAATTACTTTGTTTCTTAACACACTTAAAAACACTTTTAAAAGGTGAACTTTGTAATAAAGTCAAATTAAATGATTTACTTTAAAGGAAATTTCAAATCATTATGTTTTACTACTCTTTTGTCGTGCTTTTTTTTGATGTGTCTAACATACTAACGTGCATGTTTTATACTGGATTATAACTGTAGTGTTATTCAGTATTACCTTTAAAGTTAATATATTTTAAATGTATTAAACTGACCGGCCATCTGTCTGTTTCCCCGCCTGCAGCCCATGAATCTGGGAAAGGCTCCAGCATCTCTGCGACCTTACAAAGGACAGGCGGTTTGGAGAATGGATGGATGTACTAAATTGTATTTAATGTACTAAATATTACAATGTATTTAACTACATGACACACAAGTTTGAATAGAAATGACATTAAAGTATATTTTAGTTTACAATATATGCTTGAAAGTAGATGAGGCAGTACACTTTGACCATATTTCAAAAAGAGTTGAAGTAATTTTGAAATCACATATAAGTCCTTACTTAGATTTTAAAAGTCATGAAGTGTATGCCAGCCTTTAGCAATAGCAACCATCCAAAACACCCTAGCAATGATCAAGTAACATTAGAACAGCTTTAGAAACACATTTAGGACCTGAATCACGTTTTGACAGCAGGTGTTTTCATTCTTCTAGTAGCTTAAACATTTACTCAATATATGTCACCTTAGTGCACTTGCCTATGACATGAATTGGGGACCCGGGTTCAATTATGACGTGGATCATGTCCTAGTCCTCTACCCATCATCCAATCCTGTTCCTGGAGGGCCACTTTGCTGCAGAGTTTAGCTCCATCACTATTTTAACACACCTGAAACAGCTAATTAAGGTCTTCAGGTTCACTGACTTCTCAATCGAAAAGAAGCATCCTTCTAAAGTTGCATAGCTCATCTGCCACATCATTAAAGTCCATCGAAGGACGTCTCAATTTGAAGGATGCTTGGAAGGCAGTCTTCATTTCGCGTCCTTCATTCTAACTGCTTTGAAGGATGCATCATATGTATCCTTCACATTCGCCAATCACCCACAATACTTTGCACATATTCCAATTCACCCAAAATAATTAGCTGAAAATGAATCGGCACTGAGCTCGTGTAATGCAAGACAAAAAAAGGTTCGAGAGATGAAGGCATTATGTTTTCTTTTGTTTTGTTTTTTTGTAAATGAATCACATAATGCTAAGCTGTGCATCATGTAAACCACCGGGAGACTTCATTACATGTACTGCATGAACAGAAAGTCAGTTAATATAAAGTTTATATATATATATATATATATATATATATATATATATACTAAGTTATTCTTCAAATTATAATTTTAATATTATATTCTTGCTGTAACCTTGGGGGCAGAAACATTTATGACGTAGCCATGCACACTTATAACACTGTCTCATTCTAACGTTTAATACTGAGCAGGACTCTAGCTTTGAAGCCTCAGAAGGACTGGACCAGGAAAGGTGAATCTTCACAAAGATGCAGCCTTGTGTTTGAGAAGCACCCACTAGAAACTTCCAAGCAGGTTTGTTGGCACTTAAAGGGATAGTTCACCCAAAATGTATGCACACCTGGAAAAATATTGATATACAGTATTTACACATTTACTTCATATTTCTTCAGACAGAATCATTATTTCTATTCATTTTACACTGATTTGCATGATTAGCTGCTTCCAGCGCTGTCTCAGTCTGTTTTCTCTTCCGCAATCACATCTATGACTCAGTAGAAGCTCATTCACTGCTCATGTCACTCATATTACGCCTTCATAACCCACTCTTTCTCTTCCTACGACGAGGTTCCCCAATACTTCCGCATTCTGCTCTGTCCACAACAAACCCAGTGAAAAGTCTCTACACATAAAACATGAAGCTAATAAACACACGATTACGATAGTATATGATTTGTATTCTCGTTTTGTACTTCTAATTTGACGGGTGTTTTGTTTTGCACTCTCTTCTCTGCGCTTCCTCGCTCGTCACTTCTCACCAGAGCTTAAGATACGCCTACATCCTACGTCATCTAGAGCAACATCATTTAGCGCAAGCTACAGATTTATATACGGCAGGGGTCTCCAACCCTGCTCCTGGAGAGCTACCATCCTGAAGATTTCAGCTCCAACCCCAATCAAACACACCTGAACCAGCTAATCAAGGTGTTCAGGGCTACTTGATAATTACAGACAGGTGTGTTGCAGCAGGGTTGGAACTGAAGTCTGCAGGACGGTAGCTCTCCAGGAGCAGGGTTGGAGATCCCTGATATACGGTATATATGGTTTACAATGTTTTAAATATGGATATTTTTCTTAAACAAATGCATCAATTTATTTCAGAAGGCCTTTTTTAACCCCCCAGAGCCGTGGATTACTTTATTTTGCTTCAAAATCTCGACTACCATTCACTGGCATTATAAAGCTTGGAAGAGCCAAGACATTTTTTAATATAACTCTGATTGTATTTGTCTAAAAGAAGAAAGATATACACCTAGAATGGCTTGAGGGTGAGTAAATCATGGGGTAAATTTCATTTTTGGGTGAACCATCCCTTTAACTCTGCAGGACAGTAGCCCTTCAGGAGCAGTATTGGACAGTCACGGAAACACCGCACGCTAACAGTCTTTTTAGCATTTGAAGTGAAGAAGAGACAATTTCATTCTTACTGTTATACTCCAAAACAGAACTTGATCATACAGATGGAAATATATGTGAATTTGCAATGCTAGAGTCATTATGTAAACATGCTGTGTCCAATCAGTGACACTGACATCGCAAATATGCATTATAAAGACTTTAACCTGGGCTTTAAGAAGGTGCAGTGTGAAACAACAGCTTATGAATACCCAGGATTAACTTTTAACCCTGGGTAAAGTATAAGCAGTGTGAAACGTGAAGCAAGATAACTTTCACTTACCTGGGGTTTAGAATGACCCAGGGTTAACTATTTCAAGTGTGAAAAGCCCTTTTGTGTAGGATGTAGGGACAGACAAATAAAAAATGCAGGACACAGTTGTGACACCAAAATGCTGTGCCATTTCGTTTGCAGCATAAACAAATATACATTATTTGTTGCTTCTCTCACACTCTTTGTGCAGATCTATCTCCCTTCCACTCATCTTCTCACTCTGTCTATCACTTGCCTTTATCTCACTGTCACTTACATTGTGCCCGAACACACTCATGTGGCAGCTCACACCTGCAGAGGGTTCCCCACTCGCACCACCCCACCTATCAGATCAATGTTCCCTCTTTCTCTTCACCCGTCACAGGCCCTCAGAGAAAGGAACATGTCCAGTGTGATAACCCCGCTCAAGCAGGGTCCTGAAGCCTGGGACTGTCTGCACTTAATGGACCCTCGGTCTGACAGGCCCTCCGTCGCCCCTCACCTCAGGCATGTCTGGAGTCCAGGCCCGGGTGTGCGAGAGGAGTACTCAGCGTTAAGTGCACCTAAGAGCAGCCTCTTGAAGGGCACAAGCCAGACAGAGATGGTGTTGAGGAAGCACAATATCTGCACCACATTTTGGCAAGCTCGCAAAGTGCCCACGCCAAAAATATTTTTTTCCATCCTATATAAAACTTAGATCCAGAGCAGTCCTTAATGCAAACAGTAAATCTGTAAATCAGTAAATCCATAAGTCTTGGCCATATGTACAAACAGTATGCGATTTCAGTTTCACCCTGCGACCGTTCCATTCGCGTCAACTTCAATTTGGTTTTTGGTGTCTGATTTTGCAGCTTCAAATCTGAGTGTCTGGATTCTGTTCTTAAAACAATACACAACAGAAATGAAACCAAAATATCACGCATATTCCCATCGCTAAACCTAAAAAGCTTTTCTGTAACTAAGCCCGGATGCTGGACTTCCCATGTGTGCAGGTGATAAACAGAAACAGTGTTAAATTAGCTGCTAAACTACGTCTAATAGGATCCTGTCAGAAGCAACAGCTAAAAGCCGGCTGTAGCCTCTCATTTGCACAAGGACATCTGCTTAGGAATTAAGAGTAAGAAACTGTTGAAACAAAAAAGGTCCTTTTAGCACTGTGGATAAAGACAATGTCGCCCTGTTGGGAGTCCCGTTGCCCCCTTTGAAGAGAAATAAGAGTGGGCCCACATGCACAAGGTAATCCTATTACCCAGGAGACAAGGGGATCGCTGCTCTCGATAAGGGGTCAGAGCCTGAATGACCTCACTCTTACCAGAACAATGGAGCGGAGAAAGACAGTGGGCTTGGGAAGCTGACAGCTGCGTAAAAGGGAAGTCTAACAGACAGGTTTTTATCAGACGTTTACATTACCTTAATATTAGCGTTCGCTTCTAGGTTAGGGTTGGGCTAAGCATTAGGCTTAGGTTTATGGATCAAATTAGTCATGCATCATGGGAAATGTTCGGACGGGAAAGCCCGCTTAACTGTTAACCTTTTCATCCCCAATGAAACCTCAAAGTTAAAGTGCAGCCCTGGCTGCTCCACTGAACTCTTGGCAGAGATGATTGGCTGGTTGGAAGTATGCAGCTTGGTTGTGTGTGTGCTGGCAGAGCCAGTGCAACCGAGACTTTAATGTAGCTGGCATGAGTCTGCACAGAGGTAGGTAGAGGCAATGCAGGCCTCTCATCAGAACCACTAAAGCTACAAAAAAACACCAGCTGTTTCTTTTCCTGTCTTAGCGTGAGAACAGTCAGGTTTTCATGGGTGAGAGCAGAAAAACATTTTTCAGGGCTCATTCAATAAGGTCATGGTATAAAACATCAGCCTGCCCTGAGAGAGTTCACTTCATTAACACTTGCGCATTTCACTCTTTCTGAAACTACAAAAACAACAGTGTTCTCTTACTTAGAAGGCACTCAGTCCCAGAGAAATATTTTATTTCTGATTTTTTTATAGCTCGAAGAGCATAATGGAGCTCTCAGATATATTTCATCTGATCTCAGATATGCTTTATGCATTGTTATTCAGTTGCTAAGGTGTTCTGAGTGGTTTACAGCAGGGCCGTAACCACCATAATCATTGAGGGGGACAAGTCCCCTCCAATAATTAAAAAAAATTATATATGTGGAATTGTTGCACTGGTCTGCTGCACTTAATGTTGTTAGGATGACAAAAATGTTTAAAAGTTACACTTTTAGGCTGGTCTGCCTCAACAGTATAATAACACAATAACACAATCAATGGCAAAATAACTGAGATGGCCTATCAAATTAAAGTAGGCGGGGTTTACCACTCACAGAAGCAGAGCAGGAATTCCAGCTTGAAACATCAGTTTTAAGGTTGTAGGAAGTAGCGAAACATTTCATATTTAACAGCAGTTTTACAGTAGAAATGTTAAACAACCAACGGTAATATCCAGTGATACAAACTGTTCAACTTTTTTTTTGAATTTAAAATATGGTATTATTTACATGATTCATGCAATTCCTAACTGAATGTGACAAGACAGGAAATGTTTTGCATTTTCAATATATTAGGCATACAAATTAAAGTGCATGTGAGTGTATTTTAAAATAATTATTTGCAACAAGTTATTTTAAAATATTTGTAAAATAATTACTTCCCAACTAGAATTAGACCTTTCTTTATCCTTTATTTAAAAAAAAAAATGCATGCAAGTTGCTATACCTCTCATGCACTTCTCCTCAGTAATCTACATGATTTCAGATATATTGTTCATGTCCACAGCACAAACTTGTACAATGTGAAGAATACATAAAGAATTTAAATACTTATTAGGGGGTCATTCATAGTCATTCATAGTCATAGTTTTGACTGTCAGAGAACTGCATATGTCAAGCAAGCTATCAGCCTGCTAATCAAAATATCTGGGGTCAGATTTACTAAACAGGGCAAATTAGCATTAGAGCGCAATTCCACAAAAGCGCAGATGGGAGGGGAAATTCTGAGTGTGATTTACTGACAATGCACACATTAAAGAACACAGACGCAGCCAGATCATTTCCATAATGACCAGCGCAATCTACCAAGAGCAGCACCTGCTTTAAGACATGCTTTTTTTAAAATAATGGTGCAAATACCAGTAATTTAACGAGTGGAAATGTTAATAAATCACGTTTTGTGATTAATCTTAATACTCTCCTACCATAAATTTTGTGTCTGAAAGGAAAACTCCTACAAATGCATATTCAATAAGATCAGGCGCAAAAATAACCATGTCCATGCCTTTTCAGTGCTAATTCTTCACTGCACGTCTTTAGTAAATCCTGACGGTGCTATTTTAATGCCAAAAGATGGTTTGCAAGCTGTTAGTAAATCTGGCCCCTGAAGTGCTGCTTGAACAAAGATCATAGTCTCTTCCCAAAAGTTACCATATCCACAGAGAGTCAGTTCTCAGTCATCGTCTTATCACTCATCTGCAGCCAGACCAGACCTCTCCATTTCGACCGTTTTTGATCAGCAGGAAAAACTCCCTTAACTGCAATGATTAGAAGATGCATTAGGGGCTGATCAATCAGAAGGCAAATGCTTCTCTTAATAATTGATGACAGGCAATTTACACACTGTCTGTGCACAGGACTCTTTCCCAGTGTTTGACGAATACAGGCGCCGTAGACTATTGACATGCGTCAGTGTGATGGACTTCATCAATCCCCACAGACAGCCACAGAGACTCGCACTACATTAACTGAACGATACTGAAGATTTCCCCCAACAGAGAGCTGAAGTACCTTAACAAGAAAAAAGTTGCTTCACTTAAGTAACAATTCTGCGGTACATGAGCCTTGAGACCATGAACATGAGTGTTTGGGGTCAACATCCGTAGAACTTCTACCTCCAGCAACCCTTGTGGAGTACATCTTAAGTCTTCTGAAGCCATACAAAAGCTTTGGATGATGAAGAGACAAATATGCTACATCTACAGTCACAGTGAACATTAATGACATTAAATGTCATTGGTTCTTGTTTGTACCATTACCAACGTCATTGATGTCAAACCTGACAAGCCATATTTGATTTGAAAGTTAGTAGAGGGCAAGTGAATAATGACTTAAATTTCAGTCTGTTTGTCGCAGAAAGGAAAGAAAATATAGCACAAGCTGGAGTATTTTCTTGGTGGTTTTTGTTGTTCCTGGTGTTTGATCACTATTAACTGGAATTATATGGGAAAGAGCAGTGTGAAGATCAAAGTTTCAAAGACTGACTATAGCTAATAAACTGTGTTTGTTCTGTGTTGACTGTGAAGAAGCATTTGGTTAGGCCTACTGAATGAATACGCACCATAATCAGTGTAATTAGCCTATTGATTTCTTTTACTATAGTTTGAAAAGCCCTTTAAAGCTAGCAAAATGGGGAGAAAAAGAATAGATCTACTTTGTCATCATGCTGAAGCATTATACATGTACATTGATAATAAAGGATAAAGACAATCATGACGTGACTGACCCTGATCTTTTATCAAAATCTTTTGAGTGTCTCAACAGTCACTGGTCACCATCTTCTGATATAATGATGAAAGCCTCTCTGAACAAATCAGTGAATGATTCTGAATCATGTTTTAGTGAACATAATCACAAGATTCAAGTCATTAATATGATTAAAAATCACTACCATTATTAAACATTCTCCTTTCATTATCCACATGAAAAAAGGGTGAGGGTAAAGCATGAGTGTAAGGAAATAATAACAAATTTTTGGATAAACTATTCCAAGAAGAAACCTGATGGAGACACCAGTATTTCAGCAGGAGACCAGCATCCAAAATACAACATATGCTGGTTTTCAGTGGGGAACGTTGCCGACTGCAGGCCAATTTCACTTCCTTTATTTAAATTGAGGTTTTTGCTGAAACTGGTTTTGATTAAGACTGGGCTTTAACTGAGATCAGAAAAAGGCAATCACATTTCCCTAAGGATGATACAATATTTTTCCAACGTGTCACAAAGATTTATGGGTCAAAGAGCCCCTTGAAAAAATCCACGATGTCTATCTTCTTAAACCGCTTTTGTTCGAGATTCTTTTTCAGACCAAGGAATCAGTTAAAAGGAAACATGCATCCCTGTTCTTGTTATCTCTTCTATCTGTCTCTTTCTCTGAAGTCTCCGGCTTTAAACTTAGACTCAGAGTCAGGCTTAGGCTCAGGGGCATTGTCATAAATTACAACCGCAGCCACAGACTAGCAGTCTGCAAACCCCGTCCCTTTAACTTCATTTTCTCCTTCGGTCTCTCAGCGTACTCCCTTTGATGCCCTTAACCATTAAGCCTAATGGCCCTTGTCTCGCACAGGCTGTTGAGGTTCGTTAGGGTCCGATTAGGTGTCTGGGGAATACACACAGTAAATCAATGACAATGCTTTAGGATTTGGGAGTGGACTGAAACCATATGGGAGGCTCTATGACTATGCCACATCAGCAATAGAGCAGAAAAGGTCACGTAAATCATTGCATTATAAGACAGTGGACATCACCTTCCCCACCTGTGCAGAATCAAAGGTCATTTACATGCATCCACATGTCTCTAAAGGTATCGTTTAGCTGCTGCCACCTGACACCAAGACTTCATGTTTAAAAGCATACAAGCGAGACAATTATGTATGTATTACTCTTAAATAAAATGCATTGTAAAAAAAATGTTACATTAAAAATCTCTTAAGTGATTAGCTGTCTCATATACGACGAAAAATTCACACACTTTCATGGAAATTCATAACTATTTTACATTTCGACGAAATGGTGACTAATTTGTATTTGTATAATTCCATTTGTACATTTTTGTATAATCTGCTTAAGACCCACTGTCGGTTAGGTTTAGGGGTGGACCTCCATGTGTCCTTTTTTGATTATTCATGTAATTTTATTGTGAAAAATGTAAAATAAGATGTTTTTGGAATTTAAAGTAAATTACCTCAGCACTGAAAAACAATAAAAGGATATGTTGCATAACATTTGATTGTTTCATTTAAATAGTTACTTTATAGTTCTATAGTACTGTATAATTTTTTGTTATCAGTTTGGGTGTTTTATTCTATGTTCTTAAACCGCTATCTATGTTATTTAATGAATGTTTATTGCATTAATTGTATCATGTGTGTCACTTGTGTCTTTGTCTATCACTGTGCAGTGTTTACATGCATTTATTAGGAATTGTTCATGTAAAGCCCAGTTTTGATTTTGAACTAAATTGTCGAACTTTATTATTTATTGTCACAGTATTTTTACATAACATCTGATGTTATGTATATATATTAAAAGTTACATCCTACTTTACAGTATACCCATGTAAAGCAAAAAATTATTATAAAGAAAATCTTTATCCATATATATAGAGTACACTCATGTAAAGAAATATATAAAATACAGCAAAACTGCCTATATTTTTTATTTCATTGCAAAAAGTAACTATATCATTGCCCAGCTCTTTATATAAAGTTGGATATATAGGTAAGTCCAACTTCAACTATCCATACAGTATACTCATGTAGGGCGATATATAGTACATAGCATATTCAAATTGCTTGTACTGCCGCAAAATGTAAACTATATTATTAATCTGATAAATGCAACTATAAGATATTAGTAAATTATAAACTTTAACATGATTTTTTGTCAAGCTGCTTTGGAACAATGTGTAAAAAGCACTACACTAAAAAAAATTGACTTGACTTAATTTTTATATATATATATATATATATATATATTGGGCCATTATAGACCACCCTTTAAATAAGCTATCAATTATAAGTTTTACATGCATGCTGTTGTGTACATATGTGACCCTGGACCACAAAACCAGTCATAAGTGTCAATTTTTCAAAATTGAGATTTATACATCATCTGAAACCTGAATAAATAAGATGCATTGATGTATGGTTTGTTAGGACAGGACTATATTTGGCTGAGATACAACTATTTGAAAATCTGGAATCTGAGGGTGCAAAAAAATCTAAATATTGAGAAAATCACCTTTAAAGTTGTCCAAATGAAGTTCTTAGCAATGCATATTACTAATCAGAAATTAAGTTTTGATATATTTACAGAAGGAAATTTACTAAATATCTTCATGGAACATGATCTTTACTTAATATCCTAATGATTTTTGGCATAAAAGCAAAATCAATAATTTTGACCTATACAATGTATTTTTGGCTATTGCTACAAATATACCCCAGCGACTTAATACTGGTTTTGTGCTCCAGGGTCACATATATGTTTCTTGTACCACATAGTGCTCTTCAGTGTTGTATTCGGACAGCAGTTGCAATATTTAATAGCCTATTCGTGGGCCCCCAGTAACTCATGTCCACCATTCCCTTCGCTCCGACGCCCCTGTTTAGAAAATACTTAAGTGAAAATTTTCTTATTCGTCAAAAGAATGTCCACAAAAAGGAATAACATTAGAGTGAATAGCAGTAGAGAAAGAATCAGGCCACACTCTTTTTAACTAAATCAGCTCAGATCACACCATTTGCCTTTTTCCCAAGAAAAACCTTGAGGATTTCCTCCCAGAGTATCCCGGGGACAATTAGCGCGCCAGTCAACGAAATAAGTGTGTCCATCTAAACCAATTACGCAGCCTAAGTGGAGAGCATGCTAGCCAGTGGCGGGAGGATGGCTCCTGTACTGATTAACTGGCAGACACATTGACCCGCCTGACCTCTTAAAGCCCTTTGGGGGAAACCCTTGTCATAAGGAATAAATCTGGGACTCCCTCTGTTCAAACATAGCAGAGAGCTCACAATAACCAGTAATCCATTAAGAAAAAAAAAAGTAGATACGGCTAATAGCATAAACATGGTTCATGCTGCATGGATCTTTTTCAAGACAAAGGAGGTTATGGCCTATGCGGGGAGCAGTTTGAAAGGAACAATGTCTGTGATCTGTTTAGGACTACAGGGAAAGTTGTTTGTTTAGTCTATAGCGAGTTTGGTTTCAGCATTGACCTGATTAGCCAATTTCCGTTATTAGCAAAGGAAAGCTTTGATCGGTGATGAAGAGAGGAACGCTGTTTTGATGGAAACTTAGTGAGTCAAGCCATGTTGTCAAAATAACATCTTTATTTGTGATTATGTAAACTGGCAGCTAAATATTATATGTAACTGTTATGTCAATCATATAGTCATCTCTAAGCAACATTAGCTATTTGATGTGTGCAGTGACAATCTTATTTTAATTAGTTCAGATTATGTAAGTCTGTTCATATAGAAAAAACAAATTTCTGAGATATCATTTTAACCATCTATTCAAATAAAATACTTACAAAAATATGGTAGCACAGTGGCTATTAATAATAATAACAAATTATAATGATTATTATATTCATGTAAGGTGCCATTTACATGATACTCTGAGGTACTTAAAAGAATATTCCAAGAATCAGAAAGAAAAAAAAGTAGTACCATTGTACTTTCTGATATCTTGACAGTTGATTTTTAATAATCTTTTTAATAATCTAAAATGATTATTATAAAAGAACATTTTTTGGTTCTGAATGCTGATTGGTGTGTTTATTATTTATTTTATTATGCAGTAATAAATATTAAGGAAAATTATGAATAATATAACAATATAGAAGAATTAATATTATTATTATTCATTTATATCATTTATACAATTTTTAATTACTATAGACATTATAGTGATGATCGTATCAATAACAATTACTTATAATTATATTATAGTGACTATTAATTAACTACTAAAATTTTATCATTAAACATATCATAATCTAATAATAATAATCTAATCTTGTTACTTCACTGATCAACATGCCTAACAATGTCTTTTAGCTATGACTTTTGTACCTCATTGTCTATTGTCACTTTTAAATATATTGCTGTATTTTGATATAATTCAATTCAGTTCACGTTTATTTGTATAGCGCTTTTCATGATACAAATCATTGCAAAGCAGCTTCACAGAAAATTAAAGTTTCTACATTATATTTAGAAGTAGTTTATCAATGGTGACTATGTCAAGATGATGTCCATATGTCCATATATAGTTAAGTATCATCAGCATAACAATGGAAACTAATCCCGTATTTTCTAATAATATTACCAAGGGGCAACATGTATATTGAAAATAGCAGCGAGCCTAAGACAGATCCTTGCGGCACTCCATACTTTACTGACGTTTATTGAGATGATTCCCCCATTTAAATAAACAAAGTGATAACGGTTAGACAGGTAGGATCTAAACCATCTTAAAGCTTGCCCTTGAACACCCGTATAGTTTTGTAATCAATCTATGAGTATGTCATGATCTGTAGTATCCAACGCAGCACTAAGATCAAGTAAAACTATCAATGAGATGCAGCCTTGGTCTGATGCAAGAAGCAAGTCATTTGTAATTTTAACAAGTGCAGTTTCTGTGCTATGATGGGGCCTGAAACCTGACTGAAATTCTTCATAGATACTATACTTAAGAGATTAAGTCTAATTTCTTGACAATTCTTTTTTCTTTACAGTTTTTTTTTTGTGTGTGTGTGAAAATAGTGGTGATTTGCTCATTACAATAGATACATCTTATGCTTTTGGCTTGAATAGCTGCTTTCTGGCCTTTTCATGTGTGCGTCTGTTGCAGAGGGAACAAAGTGTATGATTCTGTTGATTGCCATGTCTCACAGGTGTCTCTCCTGTTCAGTGCACACGTGCCCTTTTGAGGTTAAATTCAATAACAAGTTCAAACACTCCCAAAACAGTTTATAACCGAATCATGGGGACAACAGAATCCATGAATGCCCTTAGGAATGAGACAGTGCTCAGGGCTCTGTCAGAGCAATCATAATTTACTATTTTCCCCCCTCTCTTTGACAGATCTCTTTGTTCCAGCCGACATTACGCATGTCAGGTCATAACAGCATTTACACCAGCTGACAAGCAAAGGCATGGCTTTAAATGAGGCCCATTATCATGAATCACATTTGAAAATGTCACAGCCTGAAAATGCAGGAGGTGTACCAGAGTTCTCCTCTTAGATCCTGTTCATCGTCCCACCACTGATTATATTATAATAATGTATCAGTTACATTGGATGAGATTCCCCATTGACTGATCAAAGCAGATGCTGCAGTGTAGAGAGGTTATTGGATTAGATGGGGGTGCCAGTAGAGACAAATCTATCAAGAGACTATTCAGCTGAAGACCACGCAAAAATGCCTTGGATTTATATTTGTAGCTATTAGCCTTTAACACTGACAAAGATTACATTTTTCTTAGGACGCAAAATTGGATTTAAGTAGACACGCTTGGTCCTAGATTGCGCTGTTGATTTGGATTGTGCTGTTGCTCACAAGTTACAGCGTTAGGTAAAGATGAAGTGTATTATTTTTTAAGTCTTTAAATACTATCAGCAATTCTATTCTAGTGACACAGACATTACATACTTCAGCTCTGTGAGACTGTGAATTGAACTGTTATTAATTGTTATCTAACTTAAACTTTGCTCTTCAAATTCATTTTACTTTGCTTTTTGGATCCAGTTTTAAATTCAAATCTAATGTGAACCTAAATCTCTGCTCTCTGAAGCCAGAGAAACCAACTTTTGGATCCTGTGTGATGCAGTTTGGATCCATTTTTTAGATCCAGTTTGACGTTAACTGCAAGTAGATACTACAACATGCAATGTGAAATTAAATTTTGGCTTTTTGGATTCAGTGTGAAACTTTTCTATTCAGATCCAGTGTGAACTGCAAAAAGGTTTATAAACAGTATTTTTTGTTTTACAAGTTTAAATATCTAAAAATATTCAAAAGAAGTTGCATTTACTTGAAAAGCAACTCTAAATAACATATCAAGAATGTACATTTAATTTAAGTTGCAAAGGCAATGTTTTCATTTTACATATAAACAGGTTTAAAAACTAGCGAAAACATCCAGTGAAGTAGAACAAAATGCACACATCTAATATCTCATATTGTGATTCTTCTCAAGTAAATGTATGTTATTGTAAGTACTTTTAGACATTTTAACTGGAAAACAAGAAAAAATACTAAGAATGTAATTATTTGTGGTGCTTAAACTTTCACACTCAGATCCAGTGTGAATTTAAGCTTTCATACATCAGACTAGTGTGAACTTAATTTTGCACTTAACTTAATTTAAATCCAGGGTGTGAGCTTAAACTTTCACACTTCAAATCCATTGTGAATTTAGAAACATTAATTCTGACTGAAGTTGCTGGACAGAGTTTGCTGGGTAAAGTGCTAAAATTTTCCGAAGGCAAACTAACCCAAACGGATGAATCAGCTTTAGATTTACAGCTCAAACATTTGAGAATGGAAACATCTGGTCTAACACTAACGCTTAAAATAATAGCACGTTCAGCATGACGAGAGACCATTATCTTCACATTTTATGGTGTTTTTCCCATTATGTGTGCAGTTGATATGGGCAGAGGTCTCTCTCCTGGTGTTTCCCGTCTAAGGAGGTAAGGCAGCGGAATTTGGCTATCGGCATTTACTGAACGTGTAAAGTATTCATTGTTGATACACAAGGGCACAGCGGCATAATGGAAGCTTCAGCCAAGTCAATAATTGTCATTTTATCCAAGTTCAATACTTCAGTATTTTATTCCACCATATGGACCAGCTGCAACCCCATTTACGCGAGTAACTTTTATGGCTTCATTACTATAATACAGGTGTATTGTCTTGTAGATGCTTAGTTTTTTCATTGCATTTACGGAGCAAAGTAACAAAAAGATTTCAGGTTTTGGAAGCTAACCATGAGTATTAATCGCAATCAGTCTAGAAAACAGCATATCCAGTACAACAGGAAGTGTTTAAACCTCAGAAATCCACAGCACCACACACACAAACTTTTTCACCAGAGGAGGGATTCAAAGCTATATATAGTGATGGTCATCATTAAGAAGAGCACATTAATATTATGATAATGCTGTAAGAGGATGAACCATGGACACTGAGAGAATTCATACAAACAAGTGCTATGATGCTCTGCATACTCTGTAAAATGATTTTCAATGGCATGGTAATGATTATGATTATTTTAATGGAGTGTGGTTTGGATTCGATAGATCTTTTAATGTACAACTTTTCCATTACTGTTTATGGAAATCAGCAAAAGAATACGGATCAGTGACTAATAAGAGGGTGCATGATATTATAAAAAAAAATAAAAAACAGGAAAAAATAAACTGGAAAAATAGTTTAAAATAAATGTGACAAGTTGTCTGAAAAGAGTCTTTGTATTCATGATGTTTTTGAAAAGTTGACAATAACACCCTGAATATGTGAATGTACACATCTTAATTGTTTTTTTAATTAAAAAGGTCAAATATATTTTTTACAAATGTTAGGCTATTCATTAATTTATAAACCTAATTACATTTTTAGAGTGTCTCACCACATGACATTTTACATTTTTTTATATTTTCTCTAATAGATAAAGAAAAAGATTATAAGAAATAGATGCCAAACTACTAAAGTTTTTTTCCCCCAAGAAATGTTGTTCATTGTGACAGTTGTATCACCCTGATATTTTTGACACTGTCACCAAAAATATTAAAATTGAATTTGAATTCATTTTTAAATTTGAATTTAAAAATTAAAAACATTCTTATCATATAAGAGGTGTATTTATGTAACTGTATGCATTAATTCCATAGAGTATAAATTAATAAATCCTGAAAAAAAAAATTATTAGACTATTTTTGTGACACTGACCAGTTGTGCTCTCTCAACTGGCATTTTAAGCATATCACTCCAAGTTCTGAACTCTCAGATTATAACAAAAGCTCTTAGCAAGCACAATAGGAAAGCTTATAGTAGCTTTATAGTGCACTAATATATAGATAGAGTGCGGCAGTGACAGGTGTGACGCCAATCTCTCGGCCCAGGGCACTGTAATGTAATGTGGGCTTCAGATACAAGGACTTTACAATGTGGGATTGTTTTTCTGGGTTAATCCCTTCACTTTTCACCATTGTCCATCAGGTCAGCTGATGTAAATCAGATAACCATTAGACACAGAGACTCAGTCCAGTGAGGAAGTGCAGTAATGTGGAGAATAGTGAGATTACGAAGAGCACTCACACACAATTCATCACTTTATCTCAGTGTAATTCCTCATTATATCATGACAGGCTGGTAATGTGAATTCCATTTCTTGTCACAACACCATCAGCATCATTGTCCACAGAGACACCTCCACCTCCCACAGTTGGAGCATATGTTATTCCTCTGATTATGATGCTTCAAACCAACACAACCAACCAATCTGCCACTGTCTAAATAAACAATACTGGAGTCTTCATTTGGAAACACACACACACACAAATATAATATATTACCGAAATGATGACAGGTCAGGGAGTTGTTACATAAAGATATTTACAGTTAGAGTGAACCAATCCCCTTAAAGAACACTATTTGTTTGTGTTTGTTTGTTTGTTTGTTCGTTCGTCCGTCCGTCCGTCTGTCCATTCATTCATTCATTCATTTTTAATTAAATAAGTAAATAAATAAATGTTCTATTATGAATAAATGGCTTTTTACAGTTCATGATAACCCTGTTTTTTTTTTTTTTTTTTTTATTCAAGATGTCAATGGATGTCCCTAGAGGGGCATGTTATCATGCTTTGTTAAATATATAAATAAGGATATGTAATTTCTGAAATACTAAAAGTATTGTCACAATTAATTAAGCCCATAAATAGATAAATAAACAAACCCCCAGATGTCGCTAAAGGGACGTGTTATCAGGTTTAGTTAAATATCTAAATGAGGACATGTATGTAATTCCTGAAACATATAGACATCTATTGTTATCTACACTGCCTTACAAAAGTTTGGGATCAGTAAGATTTTTAATGTTTTTTAAAGAAGTCTCTTATGCTCATCAAGGCTGTATTTAGTTGATCAAAAAAAAAAAAACAGTAATATTGTGAAATATTATTGCAATTTCTAATATTGGTTTCCTATTTTAATATACTTTAAAATATCATTTATTTCTGTGACGCAGCACTGAATTTTTATCAGCAATTACTTGAGTCTTCAGTGTCACATGATCCTTCAGAAATCATTCTAATATGCAGATTTATTATCAGTGTTGAAACTGTTGTGCTGCTTAATATTTTTTTGGAACCTGGGATACTTTTCTCTTTGATTTTTTGATGAATAAAAAGTTAAAAAGAATAGCATTTTTTCAAAATAGAAATATTTTCTAACAATATAAGTATTTAATATAAATTTTTATCCATTTAACACATCCTTGTTGAATAAAAGTATTACTTTCTTTAAAAAAAAAAAAAAAAACAAAGAAAAAATTTACTTACCCCAAACTTTTGAATAGTAGGCCTAGTGTGTATTGTAAAAAAAATAAAAAATAAAAAATAAAAAATTCTATTTTGAATAAACACTGTTCTTTTTAACTTTTTTATTTATCAAAGAATACTGAAAAAAATATCACAGGTCCCAAAATATATTAAGCAGCACAACTGTTTCCAACATTGATTATAAATCAGCATATTAGAATGATTTCTAAAGGATCATGTGACACTGAAGACTGGAGTAAAGATGCTGAAAATTCAGCATTGCTTCAAAGGAATAAACTGTATTTTAAAGTATATTAAAAAATATATTTTTTTTTTGTATTGTTTAAACATTGTTTATTTTGTTATACTGTATAGGTCTATTTATGTTTTCCATTTGAGAACGTCCCAAAAAGTGGGTTTAGTCAGATTCAGGTAACACCTGGGGACATTTTTCAGTCATTTTCTTCTCAAAGAATAACTAAGTTAAACATGTAGACTCACGCACACTCTTCACTCAAGAGGAGCAGCAGATCAGAAGTGTTTCCTTGTCAGTTTAGCACCATTATGGAGGGTGTGGGTTTAGCTGCTGTCAGGCGTATGTCTCCATCACTCATGCCCTCAGATTAGCCCTCTAGAAAACCTCAAGCAAAACTCGACTTTCAGTCTAGTCCCCTGGTATGGACTGCCATCTAGCGGTGGATAAACACAATAACATGAATCACCGCCACACCAGTTCTTGTAAAAATGTAAAAAAAAAAAAAAAAAAATGCCTCAACAAAGTGCATGTATAAGTAAGTCCAAATACTTTTGGTGCCAAAAGCAAGCTCTAAATTACATTTCAGTAAACAATAGGTCTATATGCTTAACTATGGTCTCATTCTCATGCTATGGAGTTCATGAAATGTTACCAGATTCTTCCTTAAGAAAAATAACAGAGAATAGCAATACATGTAAATATTTAAACACAAAACTGAGTATCTCTTTATTGCAATTCCAGAAAAAAAAAAAAAAAAAATCAAACCCTGAACAAGACGGCATCCAATACACTAATATTCAATCCCATTTCAAAGAGAGATACAGTTAAATACGACCGATCGCACATTTCAGAAAACCACAGTGAAAGAGGAAAGCAACTGCCCCTATTGCTCAGGCCAGAGATATTACAATGTGAAATCGCCAGTTTTTGACAGGGAACAAAAGGGTTAAAAAAAATAATAATAATCAAACCCTGACAGGTTTTAACGTGCAGTATCTGAACAAAACAATATTACTTATCTCATAAATGTTTTTCTCTCTCTCTCTCTCTCTCTCAAATTTAATTATTTAGGGCCTTTGTAGATGTGTTTGAAATATAATATAATTTCATTTCTATGTATTTAAATCCATCATACTGTCACTGTCATTCAGGCAACTTCACATGAGTACTCAAACCAAAGCTGCCACTATAGCAAATAGTGAAAGTTCATCTCGAAGCATAAAAACACCATGAAAACATTACTTATTATCCACCTTGACAGTTTACTGGAAAATCTCCTTCGAAAAGACAAAGTCTCAAACATGGGGCAACAAACATCCCGCTAAAAATGTGCTGTACACTCTGGCAAACACCTTCGTCTAAACATCGGCCCATAACCACACATCACATTAGCTCTGGAACTGGTGTTGGAAGATGTTATCTGCTTTACATTAACGGACATTATTGATATTAAACAACTTACAATATCGAAATACATACAAAAAGGTGGACAGTCAAAACAAAATGCCCCAAGAAAAATACAGTTCCTAAGGATATAACAGAACATGCAATCCTCAAACTTACATCAAAAGAAAATAAATAAATTTGCTCTGTAGTCCGATGATCAGAGATATGTCTTAGATTAATTAACTCATGCTCTCTGAAAACAAAAACAATGTAGCAACTAAAAATTAGAAAGACAGGACAATGCTAACAAATACATTGAATACTGGTGTGAATATTTAATGCATAAACAATGAATATTGGCGAGGGCAAATGTGCACACAAGCATTGTGGGGAAAGAAAATTGGATATTTTGAAAAATAGTATAAAAATATATATTGTATACCTCCAACTATTTGGTCATTTTCAGAAAATCTGTACAAGCAATTCATGAAATTTAAAAGATGGAGTTGAATAATGCGGTTTAATTTAAAAGGAGAAAGATTAAATACATCCTTTAAATGAATATTACTTTGAGAGACTGTTACTTTGAAATACTCTGCATTTTTTTTTTAAATATAAAATAACTATAAATCTGATTGCTAAAAAGGAGATTTTCTTTTTACTCTCACATTCACACCATTAAAATTAAAGGAAAGAAAAAACACAATGATAACACTAATAAAGACTAAAAAAAATCCTACATTACAAACAGAAACAGTGGCACATAGTCAAAACATGGACACAAACAATAGCAGTTATTTATTCTTGTGACCATGCAGGGCATCAGAAACCAGGATGTAGACTGAACGTCGTCTCTTTGAGTTTGCATTAGTCTGACAGAGGAGTTCAGCAGACGCAGAGGGTTGCTTTGCGGGGCTGTAGTATAGGGACGCTGGGGGTCCGTTTGGGAGTCTTGCCGGTGTTGCGTTTGGGTACAGAGCGGTCACCAGTCCTCCGGCGGGAGCTGCTCGGGATGAGTGGGCTCCGTCTGGGCCTCTTCCCCACCGGGCTTGACAGATCCGTCTCTGGGGTCCGGTTACCCTCGCTGGGGCACACAGTCAAGGCAGCTTTGTCCGTGAGCTCAGTGTAAGGAAGGTTTTCCTCTAAAAGGGGTTCTGCGCTCAGACTCACTCCTGAAAAACCATTCCTCCTCTCCAGCGCTGGCAAAGACTCACCGCTGGCTGAGGACAGGTCTGGATCTGGGGTCTGTAATGGGTCAAATATATGGTCATTTTCTGATTCTAGAATTAACATTTTATTCCATACAGATTACCAGTGTTGGGAAGGCTATTTTTAAATTGTAGTATGCCAAGCTAGCAGTAAAAGTAGTTCAAATCCTTTTGAGAAAATTGACAGTTCCACTACAAGTTTTATTTACAAGGACTATTTATATTTTATTATGTCTTTTAAAATGGATTTAATTTATTTTAAAAAAGAACGAAGAAAAACAGCATTTATTTAGCATTTATCTGGCAAAAAAGTTGTGTAACTTAT
This sequence comes from Spinibarbus caldwelli, assembly GCA_039654775.1. Taxonomy (NCBI): domain Eukaryota; kingdom Metazoa; phylum Chordata; class Actinopteri; order Cypriniformes; family Cyprinidae; genus Spinibarbus; species Spinibarbus caldwelli. The sequence continues at coordinate 14,869,107 of CM077223.1, forward strand.
GTAACTGCATGTAGCGTAGGAGTTACTTAAATTATTAAAATGACTAAAATTAATAATGTTATATTGTGAAAATATTATATTACAATATATTGTGAAATATTATTACAATTTAAAGAAATCATTCTAATATGTTGATTAGAAATCATTCTAATATGCTGTTTTATTTTTGTTGACATATTTTACAGGACTTTTTTCAGGATTGTTTAATGAATAGAGCGTTCAAAAGAACAGCATTTATTTGCAATAGAATGTTTTTTCTAACAACGTAAAACATTTTACGGTCACCTTTGAACAATTTAAAAGGTCATGAAACCCCCGTTTCAGCACTGGTCGTTCTTCACTGGTCGTATTTATTAAATTATAAACAGAAAGAATAGAGGCATAGTTACTTTTTGTTAACTCTTCTTTGGATTTTCGGTCTCTATCATTGTTGGCTGTGTATCACAATAATCCGTCGCGTCTTCGTGTTCATGATCAGATGCACTGCTGTATCAGCGCCCTTATTCGCGCATATTTCATTTGAAGAAGACATGATATGTGCGCGAACATGGTGCTGGTTCATGTTTGGAGCACGAGAGAATATGGAATACATTCACAACCGTAAGAACGAAATTGCTCCAAAAAATTAAAAAATAACCACTTTTTGCTTAATAATAGACATAATGAGTGCTATTGTTGTTTTCACTGATGTGCAACCTGTTCATATATATTAACATCTCAAAAAAATGTGTTTTAGGGTTTCATGACCCTTTAATGCATCCTTGCTAAATAAAAGTATTAACTTCTTTAAAAAAAAAAAAACAACAAAAAAACAAAACTAAGAATACACAATGTATATCACCCTATATCAGATTTTGTTTTAATACTGGATATTTAAGTATGCAAGTTCTTTTGCCCCATGATTACATTTACAAAAATAATTATCAGCTTATCAGTACGGTAATATTTAGGAATCCTTAAAAAAAATCCTAGAGGAAGTACCAGAAAAGATTGGAAAAGATTCAAACTGCAAACAAATGTCAACAACTCTAAAAGACAAAATACAAATAAAGCAAGTCTAAAGTCTGGTCTTCATCACTACAACAGGGGAAACGCATCGTGGCTGCTCTTTTGCATTCTCTTGCCCTGTTCTGTATTTTTCATTTCCCCTCTATCAAAATCATAACAGCACCAGAAGAGCAAACAGGAAAAACGATCAAAGCGGCCTCCCAAAACCTCAAATCCACTCCACTTAAAAGGATTAAAAACACAAACATCTGTCCACTCTCCAGCTCTCTGAGCCAAAGCAAAACAGCCAAGAACAGCTGGAGGAGCCGTGCTTCAAACACGCTGGGGCCAAACAAACACGCAGACATGGCTTCCATCGGAACTGCTCTGACAATGGAGGCCTCAATTGGGAAAGAGGGAGATGGGGAGAGAGAGATAGAGAGAGTGTGTGACAGAGTGAGAGGATAAAGAGAAAGCAGGCAGGACTGATGAGCAGCATGTCAGAGTCTCTTTTGTTGGGCATGGAGCCAAAGTGTGGCTAACATGAGCAGGAACTCTGTAAAAAGTCTTATCTAAAGCTTCTGATTGGCTGTGAGCCTGGACAGTGTACAGAAAGTTCGAACTCTTGAAGTTCAAGCATATCATGAACTCCTGTTTTTGTCTGCTTGAAGTTGCTAGGTAGTGTTGTCAAAAAAAAAAAAACGGTACTTCAGGACCATTTCGATACTGAAATAGTTCAAATGTGACAATACCAGACTTTTTGCAGTACTGAGTACTGACACAATCTGGTACCCACACATAAGCGACTGCATTTGCGCTCTGAAGAGCATCAAAGGTTTCTATTTACAACATGTTTTGACATGTCTGTTGAGATCAGGGGCCAGATTCCCGAAAATCTTCTTAAGAAATGAGAAATAAATTTCCAAGAAGTTTGTAAGAATGTTCCTAAGTGCAATACTTGAAAAACTCTTAAGAATTTCTCAAATATGTTCTTAAGGAACATCTTATTTTTTTCTTAAGAAGAAAATGACAGACTTTATCTGACTGATTATATGCCGTTTCTTGCTGAAGACTCACTGATTAAAAAAAAAAAAAAAAACATTTAAAGGATTGTCTTTTTGTGCTAATATGCTAGTAATATGCATGCGAATAAACAACTATGTAATAGTGAGAACTGGTCCCTAAACTAAAGTGTTACCATTTATTTTTTTCCAAATAGTTAAATAAAATAGTAATAAAGGGACTGTATTCCAATAGCGTTTGCTTTGTTTTCAAAATTAGTACAGAGAACCGTGAAATTTTACTAGTATAAGTACTGACTTCTGAAATTTTGGCATTGCAACAACACAATTACAATGGGTCATTTTTGCGCAACTGGCAGCACCAAGCAGAATAGCAAAAATATTGATTTTCTTTCCTGAAAACTGCTTCAGCTCGCCATTGCTTCTCAGAGTGTAGCATCTCTTCCTGATTTTACCTTGATGAGTGGCGTGATGGAGCGGGACCCTATTGCGGGGTCACAGTGCGGGCCCTCTGCCAGGCTAAGTATGACCTCGTCTCTGTGCATAGGTAGGTGGGGTTTGCCAGGCTCAGGAAGGGCAATAACTATGACGCTGGTGTTGTCAGCACGGAGCATCCGCTGACGCCATCGCATCAATGCGTGGCACCCCAACCGACGTGCAACCGACATTCCAAAAGGTGCCTAAAAAAAGGCGTAAAACACTCACTTTTAGAAATGAACACAAATAGCAGTAAATCATAGTAGTTAGAGATGAATTTGTTCATACCACAGCTTCATCGTGGCTCTGGCACACAGTCACCGCCTCCTGTGGTGGCACCATGTTCCAAAGGCCGTCACTGCCGACGATGATGTAACGATGTCGTCTAGGGTCAAGGGTCACCACACTGGTGTCAGGCTCAGGAGACACCACAAACTCTCCACTGTAGAAGTCATAACTCCATAGATCACCTGGAAGAACATTAGAATTAATATTATTTGCTGACCTTAACCTTTGCCAATAAAAATACCCCAGGAAAAATCTCTAAATTCTGATATCAAGGGCCATCAGCTCAAAAAAATATAAAAATGCAGAAATAGTCTGATTATTCCATCTAAGCTTTAAGGTTAGAGTTAGACAATTCATTTCTATTCTTAAAATATTGTTTGTGTTTCACAGAATACAGATTATCATACAGTTTTGGCACAACATGAGGGTGAGTGAATAATGACTGAATTTTCATTTTTGGGTGATCGTTTTTTTCCCGAATGTCCATTCAATGATCTGCAGCAACATAACAACCTGAAGTTATTCATTTTCAAGGATGTAAGTTGAGATAATGGGTCAGCACAGGGTTAGTTCACCCAAAAAGAAAAATGCTGTCATCTTTTACTCAAGTTGTTCCAAACTTATAAGACTTTCTTCCATCTTTGAAACACAAATTAAGATATTTTAATGAAACCTAAAAGATGTTCTGTTCCTCCTCTAAAAGTTATTCACCAAAAACGATCACACATAAAAAGGCTCACATAAACATCATAAAAGTAAAGTCTTCTGAAGAGACACGGTCGCTTTGTATGATGAACAGTTTCCATTTAAGCTTTCATTCACATATAAACATTGATCAATGCACATGATAAAAACAAATACAGTAAACAGAGACTCAAACATACTGGCTTGGCATGAAAGCACCTGTGAGGTTTGTGTAACGCAAACAAGTTCAAATCATGTTCAAAAGTTTTTTGTGTGTCAAGCAAGCTCAGCTTCTGTTCAGCATATTTGATGTGCCCTATGCATATGCATTGTTCAATGTTTATATGTAAATAAAAGGCTAAATTACATCTGTTCTCTTCAGATGACTTAAATTAAACTGCTCTATTCAATGTTTCTATGAACTTTCTGAAGTGTGAAAGTTTTGGTGGTTTGGTTTCAACTTTCAATGGAGAGACAGAAATCTCTCGGATTTCATTAAAAATATCAGTATTAGTTGTTCGAGGATGATTGCAAGATTTATTGGTTTGAACGACATGAGGTTGATGACAGAATTTTAATTTTTGGGTGAGCTATCCCTTTAACTGAATTTGATAGTAATGGATTTTACAGCATAATCCTTCTGAACACTATTTAAAGCAATGGTTTTTAACATATTAATGAGAACTGATGTCAGTAAAAACCCTGTGTTAATCAATATTCGACATATCTGAGTGTAATTAAGTGTTTACCCAGAGCTCTGGCGACAGCGAGGAAGGGGATCTGATCAATCGGGGTGCTCCTTCTGACAGGGCCGTTGTGAGTAAGCCTAGGCCTCTTCCATACCACACGGTTCACACCAGACTTCTTAACCACACTACACTCACACAAACAAAGGGAAATTAATTTCAAAATATAATTGAAGTGGTTAGTTGATTTATTTTAAGACTGCTTTTTATCCAAGAGATTGATTCTTATGATGACTTAAAAGTGTCTGCAAGCATCAAGATCTCACCTGCCACCCAGTCCCTCAATTCTCTGCTTCTCTTTCGGGAGCTCAGGCTTGTGGTCTTGTGTGACCTCCACAGCTTTGATGACTTTATCAGAGGGATCTTCCCTCACACCCAACACAACAGATGAGTCCCCGACATGAGCCACAAACATGCGGTCCCCTCTGATGACCACCACACTGGCTGTAGTGCCTGAAGTACTGGGGAGGCCAGTTAATGTCTTTGGCCATTCAGCTGAAGAACAAGACAAATTGTTAACCGCGACTACAGCAAGACATTACAAGATAAAATGGAAGCCTATTTCCCCCAGTTGAGTAAACATTCTTTAAGTCATGATAATTATACATTTTCTTGTAATAATGACTTAAAATCTCATGATAATGAAAAAAAGTTCATTTTTATATCCTATCACTTTAATGAAAACAGCAGCTGCTGCTCTGCGCATGCGTACATTAAATAATAATTAGCAGAAAGTTTCTCATTATTAAACAATACTAAGTCATTATTTTGAGAAAGTACCTCATTTTAATCAGAAACTACGTTATTATTATAAGTTTCTCATAATGAGATGTTAAGTTATTATGAGGAAGACTCTCATTATGAGAAACTTTTTCATTATTATGAGATGTTAAGTGATTATGAGAGATACTCTAATTATAATCTAAAGTCGTTATCAGAAACTTCCTCATTGTTATGAACTGTTAGGTGATTATGACACAGTTTCTCTTTACTACAACATACTAAGCCATTATTATGATAAAGTTTCTCATTATTGTCACTTTTATTATTAGAAAGTCATAATAACGAGATTTCTTTTTCTAAATATAACGTTAACTTAATTATGAAATCGTTTCTCGTTATTATGATATACAAAGTACATAATTATGGTACAGTTTATAATATGGGGCACTCACAATTATAAGGTTTCTCATTATTACAACTTACAGAATCATATTTTACTCAACTGTGGTAGAAACGGGTTTCTGTGATATAATGCATTTGCTTATTACCTCTAAACGTGTGTTAAAGTTTGCAACAGTTTTATATGGACCTGCTGCCTGTCTGTCTAATAAGTAAATATGCGCGCGCACACACACACACACACTTGTCTAAGATTCCGCGCATGCGCAGTGTGACCCTTCCATTCGATTTTTTTCATCTTTTCTGCAGTAAGTAGATAGCGTGGCGCCCAATTTCAAAAAGTGTATTAGTCCGACAGATAATTTACACAATCGCAGCCCCAGTGTATACCTTTATCTATCTTACCATAACAATAATTCCAACATGCATGCAATTTCAGTCTTTATAAATTGCTTTGAGGTCTTAAATTACACTGCCGATCATCATAACCATATACTCAGAGCAATTCACAACGCAGTTAAAAAAATAAAAAAGCACAGGAAACGTCACACCATTCACATGAGAAAGTAGTCTTGAGTTGACTTACGAAGCTTTTTCCACATTGCATGGTGACATGCGATGAATCCCTTGCGAATTGCGGCACAAACTTTCCGGTAATCCTTCGACCAAAAGCCCCGCTGCTTCTTGAGAAAATCCCAGAGATGATCTCTGGCGAACAGCGCAGCTTCTCGCCCTCCGTGGCCGTCAAACACGGCGAAGAAGGCGACCGATCTCCGGCTGTCCCCCGCCGCCGGCTGAGTCCCGGGCTCCTCGGTACCGTCGCTCTCATCGGTCGACAGTGTGTTTCTCCACGCTACCGTGACGGGTAAAGGCTTGTTTGTGCAGTCCGGCGGGTCGCTTTCGGAGACCGGCTCTTGGTCCGGCTTTGGATCGGTGTGTCCGGCCGCTCGCAGCTCATCCTCGCTGGGCTCCAGCTCCACGATCACCTCGGTTAAATCCTCCATGTATTTCCTTCCTCCTTGTTCGGAGAAGACGCTCACTCGCAGCGATAGGTCGGGATTCATGGCCAGTCGGACAGCCCTTGTTGATAGGTCAACCTAAAGACTGCAAAAGCGTGATTAAAAGATTTTAGTTAACGTCAAAAACATTTATTAATCTGAGCTCGTCTTTTGTTTATTTTCTAAGCTGCCAGTCCTTCCTTCTTTCGCAACACATAGTAATGCAGGCAGAAGGGTCATTAGCGCCATCTGTTGGACAGGAGGATCATGTACGATGCAGTGGCTAGGCTATGTACTACCTACAATTCCTAAAAATAGTCTAGACTAGACATTTCAGGTTCAAATATTTCAGACAGTAATATGCGACATTGTTTTCACATGACGTTGTTTCAGAAGTGCCTGGTTAGCATCACCCAAAGTGGTCAAGCCATTCCGAAATATTTTGATAAACAACTTGCAAACTGAATTGTATTGTAGCATGTTTTAATAGTGCACAGTTCTTTTTTGGAGGCTCTTAAAAGCATGAAATGTTCAGTAAGAAGAGAAATTTTTCTGTGAGCCACTACTCCACAACAGCCCATTTATTTCTCGAGATAACAATAATCAGGTTACATCTGCACAACAAAGTAAATAACAGTTGTAGAAACCATCAAACTAATTATTTTAGGGAGTAAACAGATTCCCAGGCAATTAGGCATAATTGTTCAGAACTGCTGATACTGCACTGTTGCACAGAGCTATTGTGATGGTACCTGTACTATAATGGTATCAGATAGTAAATACTATGGTTTGCATTCATACTACCATACTCATTTGACAAAAATGGAAAGATAATGAATTAAAGATTGTGTAATATTTAAATGTTTGCTTAAGCCCTTATGTTTATCTGAATGTATTTGAGGTCAGTTCTGAGAGCAGACTGTGTTTTGTAACTAAAGGTGGCTTTGGTTTACTGGTCTACTTTTGAGAAAGTACATTTTGTTCCAAGAAAGCACTATTTTGGATAGAGGACATGAATTTTAGCTGAAAGCAATGGTTTGAAGTTAAAAACATCTTGATAAATTATTACAAACATGCAGCTTTTGCTTTGAAAGACGCTAACTGATGGACTAGAGAAGTGTGAATTGCTTGTCGATTTTGTAATGTTTTTATCAGCTGTTTGGACTCTCATTCTAATGGCACCCATTCACTGCAGAGGATCCACTGGTGAGCAAGTGATGTACTGCTAAATTTCTCTAAATCTGTTCTAATTAAGAAACAAACTAATTGTATATTTTGAATGGCCTGATGGTGAGGAAATGATGGCACTTGGGTGGACCGCTCCTGTTTGCCAGATCTGAGCCACAAGCAGGCCATAGCAATGTCACATGTCAGCCAAGAGCAAAGAAATAAACCACACTGGACCTTATCTGAGCCACAAAATCTTCATATATTATTTATAGAGTCCTCTCAGCTTGTCTAAGCTTGTTAACAAGCAAAATCACTGAAGGAAAGAAGAGAACAGAAAAAAACAGAGACAAACAGAAACTCAAGAACTACAACTGACTGCAGCCACAGCCTTAGATGAAATCAGCTGAAGATAAAAGACATTAAATCTCTGAAGATCTCAGCAGAGGAGGATTAAACAACTCCACAAACAGCATTTCCAGCTTCACTTATTATTAACCAGATTGACTTTATTTCTGTTATAGGTCTACAGAAGTTCTTATTGAGAATTAACAGGGTTTAAGTCTAATGTTTTTCATTTGAAGTCGCCATAATTGTGATTGGTGTTTCCATTAGTTGGGCTCTTAACTGTTATTATTAATCATTTGTCTTCTTTGGCTGCTGTGACAGTGTGTTTGTTAAACGCATTTGCAGTACATGATAGTCTGTTGGTTTCACAACTATCATATAATGGCCTGATTCACTGAATTCACTGTGTAATTTAATGCTTTCACGTTACAAACCCTGTGTTACTGCAACGCGAGTTGCAACATCAGTTTGAAGATTTAAAAAAAAAAACACAAAAAGGTGAGCTATACTGACACACACAGATGTCAGCAATCAGCATATGAATCTCAACAGTGGTGACAAAATATTCAGCTAATCGGATCAATTCTGGACATCACAAAAATCTAAAAGACACAGGGGAAAATAACAGCAAAAAATACAAAATAAATATACGAACCAAAGTTAGAATTAAAGCAAATAATAGGACAATTCAGCTGCATAATTTATTCATGCTGTGATGCATGCATTGCAACATTACACTTTTTATTGTCACCATTGTTGAGGTTCATGTGTTGATTTATGATGACTTTGTGTGTTATTGGAGTTTAACTTCTTGTGCTTTTTTTTAAGAGAGAGAGAGAGAGAGAATGAGAGAGAGAATGAGAGAATATCTTTTAACTGGTTCTGCAATACTGTTGATCTTATGCTGCAGTTTTATACAGCAAATGTATTATTGACACAACACAATCGTTAGAGTCATTAGTGGCATTAGTGAATCAGGCTATTTAATTATGATTGTAGAACCATCAGTGGCTGACTATCATCACCTGACCACATTTTGTCATTATTTGCTACTGCAAATGTGTTTGATAAACACAGCCGCAACCAAAATCAAACTAACTGCAATAAGAGTTAAGAGCCAAACTAATGGAAACACTACTCACCATTATGGTGACTTCAAAAGAAAAACGTTACATTTAAACCCCTGTTAATTCTCAATAAGAACTTCTGTAAACGTCTGACAGAAAGTCAGTCTGGGGTGCGTTTCCCAAAAGCAACCATGGTCGCAAGTTCCGTCATTACCAATAGAGTTCAATGGAACTTACAACCATAGTTAGCTAACGATGCTTTTGGGAAACGCACCCCTGGTTAGTAATAAGTGAAGCTGGTAAGGCTGTTTGTGGAGTTGCTTAATCCTGCTCTGCTAAAATCTTCAGAGATTTAATGCCTTTTATCATCAGTTGATTTCATCTAAGGTTGTGGCTTAAGTCAGTTGTAGTTCTTGAGTTTCTATTTGTCTCTCTTTTTCTGTTCTCTTCTTTCCTTCAGTGATTTTGCTTGTTAACAACTTAGAAAAGCTGAGAGGACTCTATAAATAATATATGAAGATTTTGTGGCTCAGATAAGGTCCAGTGTGGTTTATTTCTTTGCTCTTGGCTGACATGTAGCATTTCTATGGCCTGCTTTTGGCTCAGATCTGGCAAACAGGAGCGGTCTGCCCAAGTGCCATCATTCCATGCTACATGTGGGCCAGATCATCATTCCACATGTGCCAGGTTTGGGCCGGATCTGGGCCGACAATATGTTGCTATTTGGGGTTGATTCACATTTTCCCACCAACTGCTGACAGCTACTGTACAAAAGTGTGCCTCTAATGCATCAGAGAGACTTGTGGCATTTTGTTTGGTAATAAACAAAGTTTATTGGGTTTTGTCATCCTCAGTGTGAAAGTATAGTATCTTCAAATCTCATCCACTTATTTTAATCTTCATATGACTGTTTAAGCCTTAAATTCAAGTAAATGTTTGAGAGACCAAAATTAGTAAGGTTTAAACTGTTCTTTATGATGCAGCATTGATGAACATCTGGAAGAGATGAGTTTTTAGCTGCCTCTTCAGTGATTCAGCATTCCGGATGGGGGTGGAAAGACGATTCCACCAGCAAGGAACAGTAAACAAAAATGTTCTTGAAAGTGATTTTGTGCTTCTCTGTGACGATACCACGGGGCATCGCTCACTTACCAATCTCAGGCTTCTGAAGAGGATGTAGACTCGTAAAAGCGAGGAGAAGATGCACTTATCAATGCTTACTTTCTAATCTCTCATTTGATGTTTTTACCTTGGCATAATTCCATTGTACTTTATCCTTTATTAAGGACATCTGTTGTAGAGTCCCTTACAACTATGCAAAGAAAATAGTTTATACCAATTCACTTGTTCTCTCTTAATAATGATATTGGTGGCGAAGATTTTGCCAAGTCTCAGTGGAGACAAACATTTACTCCACCCAAATGGTAAAGCTCAACTGTATTAAATATAGAATTGCCATCAATAGAGTACAGTTCGTGGTAGTGAACAGGGTGTTCTTGTTGAAAACATTCAAATATCAGGCCCTAAAGGCAGACATACACCATGTGAGTTCTGGCAACTGGGAGATTGTGGCCCCTTGCACACGTTACGAGTCAGTTAAACTGATACTCGTGTCAAAGCAGTTGATACACGGCACAACTACTGCATGGCAAGCTGGCAACAATCACGTGAGCTTTGCGCTAAACAGAGGTTTTCATAGTTGCTGCTATTGCTTTGAATAGAATAAGAAAATTTGACTGTGCAAATGATGAGGTGAACAGCAGAAAACAGCATGGTCAAAAGAGTCTATTTGTGTGTGTGTGTGTGTGAGAAACAACACAATAATGTAGCCTATTACCAGCAAATATAGGCTTTTAATATTTTTTTTTTTTTTTTTAGTTAATCAGTCTGTATACAGCGTTCTCTCAATACTTCTCTGTTTCTCTGCTTTTACATGTAAACACAGAAACTCATCAATGTGCATGATTTTCTGAAAACAAGAAATGGAGAATTCATGACTGTGATATTGTACAGCACAAAACATGTAACATTGTGTTATTTTTTGTACATATACATACACACATATATATATATATATATATATATATATATATATATATATATATATATATATATATATATATATATATATATACACACATATATATATACACACATATATATATATATATATATATATATATATATATATATATATATATATATATACACATACACACATTATAAATATTTTACATTTGTATGTCCAGTGCTGTCATGCAACCTTTAAACCTGTTCCTGAAAATGGACATTTTCCTGAGTAGCACATTATGAGTTTTTCACTGCCATCTGCACTTACATTCTATTGCAATGTAAGTACAACAGAATGTCAAATTGTTTTTGATTTTTCTCATAAGGGAACATTATGACCAGTGGAGACCTGTAATTGTCAAATTGCATGAGGGTCTTCACTGGTGTGGGATGGTATCTGTTTGTTCAGTTCTCTCTGTCCTAGCAGTGCTCTTGCAGTGCTCCGGTTTATTGCCCACCTGATGGCCGTACTCAAACCCGATCCTCAGTTCTCCCACCTGTGAGTGTGGAAGGATGTCTGGGATCCATTCAATCACAAAGGGCACAGGCTCTGTCTGCTCAGCAGCACATGTCCCTGAGAGAAACCATACCACAGTGTTTAGTCATAAAGCACAATACATTTAATGATAATGATTCACGCAATAACATACAGGATGTCTTGGGCATCCAATCAAAGTACTCAGAGGTCAGACATTACCCTATATGGATATTTAAAATATAACAACCAGTAAGGCAGGTGTGTGTGTGTGTGTGTGTGTGTGTGTGTGTGTGTGTGTGTGTGTGTGTGTGTGTGTGTGTGTGTGTGTGTGTGTGTGCGCGCGTGTTTAGTCCTTGTTTTCGTGCAGGTGTACCATTGAGTCCAAGGTCTAGTTCCTGTTTTATCTTGGTATGTCTGTGATGGGCACATAACAACAGGAAGTAACAGAAGAGCAGTCAAAAGTGGAGCATTAGAAATAAGAATATTTTAACAATGGACACTTTAAATTTATGATTTAGCACTTCACTTTTAATGAAAATTTCTGATATGGCTTTTTATCTCATAACTTTTTATGTCATAATTATCATTTACCAAAGCATGATTATTTTCTTATATGGTGGAAATGGGCTTCATACGAAGCGCCAGAAATGACATGCAGGAAAAAAAAGTTTACATCGAGGCCACGAGTTAACGATATGTTCCCACGACTTACTAATTCATCACCTTAAGTAAATCGTGAGCATGGTTTACTAATTCGTTACCTCGTTTTAAGTACATTGTGTGCATGATTAACTAATCCATTCTGTTCGTTGAATGATTTGTCAATAGCCAATTGCACCCTCTTTGTGAACAGGCTACACCCCGTTACAGTTCTGTCATACATTATTTATAACAGCAGCAATAAAGGGCTTTTTTCACTATGCCAAAATCATGATGAGTTTATGAATTTGTGGATAGGAGTTAGTAAAACTTAAGCCGATTTCACTAAAATGAGGTAACCAGTAAAATGTGCTCATGATTTACTTAAAATGAGTGAAAGAATTAGTAAATCATGCTGATGTATTAGTAAGTTGTGGAAATGAACGTCTCAGGTTACACATGTAACCATGGTTCCCCGAGAGGGAACGAGACGCTGCGCCCCCTAGGAGGCACTATGGGGAATGCAGTCTGCATGACCGGTGTCTGAAGCACGTGTGAAACAACGCCAATCTGTTGGCTCACATGGCCCATGACATCATAGGTGGGGTGCCCGGAAGTATAAGAGGGCACCTGCTGAAAACGTCATCCACTTAGCTGTCTGAAGGAGACGTAGACAGGCAGGCCGAAGGCATGGCAAGGGGGCGCAGCGTCTCGTTCCTTCTCGGGGAACCATGGTTACATGCGTAACCTGAGACATTCCCCTTCTAGGGAACTCCACGCTGCGCCCCCTAGGGGGCACTATTGGGAATGAAATCCAACCATGCCGTGCCGAGGCGCATGCCTGTCCTGATGGGAGAGCACCAAGGAAGCGACATGCATACACCTAAGCCTAGCCTTAGAAAGGAGCCATGCCACTGACGCTATAGGCCGCTCACACAAGTTGACAGAAACGGGGGAACCTGAATAGATCAAGTGGAACATCCCACCCAAGTTAAGAGCACAGCTATCCTCAGATAGCTATGCTATGTGAGCAGAACTAGCCTGGATACACAAGACCACTGAAGAGTCTAACTAGAAAGCCTCAGAGGAGCTCAAGAGATCGCTACTTAAATCCCAGGTAAAGAGAGTAGCTACTAAGCTAGAACACAGCTATCCTCAGATCAGATCAGGTCTTATGAAGGCTTGTGGACCAGAATAACATAGCTGATATAGCCTTCCTGCAGAGCTGCCCAAACCACAGAGAGTGGGCCATCTACTTACAACCCTAGCAGGGGAGATAGCATTGTATAGGCAAAGGCTCAAGGACACCGCTACTTAAAGACCCTAAAAAGGGGACCAGTCACTGAGCTAGCACATAGATATCCTCAGATAGCTATGTTCCTAGGAAGGGCTACCGGAAGGGGGACTGACTGAAACTACCCAGACCACAAAGAGTGGGCTGTCTACTTACGACCCAAGAGGTGAGACAGCATTGTGTAGGTAAGGGCTCAAGAGACAGCTACTTAAAACCCTAAACAGGGGAACAATCACTAAGCTAGCACATAGCTATCCTCAGATAGCTAGACTCTAGGAAAGGGGACCACTCTATAAGAGGGCTCACCGCAACTGCAGTAGAAGACAGCTAACCACAGATAGGTGTATTCAGGTAAGCCCGTCCTGCCATAACAATGGCTGGAATATAATCACCTACAGATGGCTATACCAAGGAGGACCCCAATCCTTGTCAGTCCTAGTGTAGATAGCCTTCCTGCAAGCTGCCCAGACCACAGAGAGTGGGCTATCTACTTACGACCCTAGCAGGAGAGATAGCATTGTATAGGCAAAGGCTCAAGGACACCACTACTTAAAGACCCTAAAAAGGGGACCAGTCACTGAGCTAGCAAAAAGATATTCTCAGATAGCTATGTACCTAGGAAGGGCTACCGGAAGAGGGACCAACTGAAACTACCCAGACCACAAAGAGTGGGCTGTCTACTTACGACCCAAGAGGTGACACAGCATTGTGTAGGAAAGGGCTCAAGAGACCGCTACTTAAAACCCTAAGCAGGGGAACGATTACTGAGCTAGCGCATAGCTATCCTCAGATAGCTAGGCTCTAGGAAAGGGGACCACTCTATAAGAGGGCTCACCGCAACTGCAGTAGAAGACAGCTAGCCACAGATAGCTGTATTCAGGTAAGCCCATCCTGCCATAACCGTGGCTGGAATATAACCACCTTCAGGTGGCAACACTAAGGTGAACCCCAATCCTTGTCGGTCCCAAAAAAAAAAAAAAAAAAACAACAATACACAGCTAGCGTAGATAGCCTTCCTGCAAAGCTGCCCAGACCACAGAGAGTGGGCTATCTACTTACAACCCTACCAGGGGGGATAGCATTGTGTAGGCATGGGCTCAAGGAGGCCGCTACTTAAAGACCCTAAAAAGGGGAGCAGTCACTGAGCTAGTACATAGATATCCTCAGATAGCTATGTACCTAGGAAGGGCTACCCGAAGGGGGACTGGCTGAAACTACTCAAACCACAAAGAGTGGGATGTCTACTTACGACCCAAGAGGTGAGACAGCACTGTGTAGGTAAGGGCTCAAGAGACCGCTACTTAAAACCCTAAGCAGGGGAACGATCACTGAGCTAGCACATAGCTATCCTCAGATAGCTAGGCTCTAGGAAAAGGGACCACTCCATAAGAAGACTCACCGTAACTGCAGTAGAAGACAGCTAGCCTCAGATAGCTGTATTCAGGTAAGCCTGACCCGCCATAATGGCTGGAATATAACCACCCTCAGATGGTTATACTGAGGACATCCCCAGTAAATGTCAGTCCCACATTAGGCTAGCTAAGCACCATGTTATTGACCAGGAGCTCACAAAAGGGAGATCCGGACCCTCCGTAAATGATTCGCTAAAGAGCGAACACATAAACATCATAGTCAGTGATCAAAGCCTGATGTAAGCTGAGGCCATAACACTAGAGGGCTGGACACAGCTATCCTCAGATAGCAGTTCACTCAGATAAGGCTGAAGATAGCCCAGACCACGGAAGTGGACCATCTACATAAAACCCTGAAGGGGAGACAGCACAGTCCATGCAAGGGGCTCACGGAGACCTTTTTTTTTTTTTTTAAGCAGTCTCCAAACTGGAACACAGCTGTCCTCGAATAGCAGATTCCTAGACAAAGACTTCAGTGCTTAATTCGGGAGAACTTGTGCCAAGGGGAACCCAACCTAGTTAAGGAGCCAGGCCAGAACATGGCTGCCCTCAGACCGACATATTCCAGAATAAAGTAAGCCGGGCTGGAGCATTACCATCTGCAGACAGCTACACTCTGGCTTAACACAGGAAGAGACATTCCCCAGAACCACTCTAGGTGCTGAAAACTCTGGGAGAGAAAACTTGCAAGTCTGTCTCCACAGAACATAAAAATATATTCATGCCCAGTGAGGCTCTCCACACACAAAAACATGCATATTAGAGAGGCACAGCCGAGCCGAATATAGCTCCGCCCACGATCCCGCAGTATCAGGGCTGAAACGACTCCATGCTCACACTTCATCGTCATAACCCAGTAGTATCGGTGATATCCAACAACAAGTTTAGAGAGGGTGTGTGGATCTCGCAGATCATGACTGAGAAACTGTGCCGCGGCAATGGCGGAACCTCGCCGTGAGACACAAACTTTGTTCCGCATCCCTCGGGAATAGGAACGAACGAGCTGAGCCTAGACACCGTGACTCATCACGATGCGTAACTCTGAACGCGTGTGCTCTTCGCCGAGACAAACGAGAAAGCAGAACATACCCTCGAGTTTTAGAATCCAAACACGGAGGCACACATCCCCTAAAGCGCTGCTCGACTCGAGAGCTATCCGCGGGATCCGATAACCCAAAAAGAGCGTCTAAAACCCGCGAATCCCACGATCCGAGTCTTCGCCGTGCCTCGGCAACAGCGGGACCCGAACCGCGAGACACAAATACTTGTCACTCATCTCTCGAGAAAAGGGGCAAACGCGAATAGAGCTTCTCATTGGACAACACTCACAAGGAGTGCGTTCAGCGCCCTCGAGCACTGAACAGGCAAGCTCCTGACCAAGACACATGACAGATAGATCGTGCATGTCCTCAAGTGCCAGAAACCTCTGGAACGGAGGCACACACTTTCCACACCGCTCACCTGCCTTGGTCTATCACATGCACTTCAAACAGACGGCTCCTGAAGACAGCAAAGAGGATGACGTATTCAGCAGGTGCCCTCTTATACTTCCGGGCACCCCCCCTATGATGTCATGGGCCATGTGGGTCAATAGATTGGCGTTGTTTCACACGTGCTTCAGACACCGGTCATGCAGACTGCATTCCCCATAGTGCCCCCTAGGGGGCGCAGCGTGGAGTTCCCTAGAAGGGGAATCATTAATTGTAAATGATATAAATATTTTTTTCCCCCACATGTCATGTCTGGGGCTCCATAGCTTCCAAAGAAAGTATTCCAGAAAGTGGTGTATTTTATATTTCTGGATTTACCTCAGTATTGTACTGAATATACAGTAGTGTAGAATATTTATGTTGTGACGCAACAACTTTGACAACTGAATATCAGCCTCATATTTGAACAGCAAATAGGGTATTATGATATATACGTATTATGATATATATTTGTATGCCCAAAGCATTTGCCATGCTATGAATTATGAAAAAAGTTTGAAAATGGAAAATGTTTAATTTGACCATTTTTTCTTTGGTTATGTCACGTGATAGCTAATTGAAAAGGCATGATGTATTTTCATGGTTAAAACCAAAGATATGTATACGTAGATGCCTTATTTTGGTCCTGTAGGGTCAAAAATAATCAAAGACTTCTGCTTTCTTGTTCCAAACATATCTTGAGTAACAAAAGGGCCATTTGGCATTCCTGAAGGCACAGAAGTGCTGATATTGATCAAGGCCTGTAGGCCAACATGTGTATACATCGGGGGTCTTCTAATTCTCACACCTTTTGCACAGTGGGTGAAACTGTAATCTGCTGATTGGTCAGTTTGAATGTCTCACATTTGGTTTTTAGTCACATGGTCAAGGAAGGGATAAAAGAAGATTGTAACTGTTGCTCTGTCTCTTTTCTTTGCTGCCTCTTTTCTTTGCTGGCGCTCTCTTCTTGGGACTCTGCCCTCTCTCCCTCTTTCTCTCTCTCTCTCTTTCTCTCTCCCTCAGGTAACATTATACATACATGCTGGGTACAATTAACTGTGTATGTTTTATGTTTTACCATCCTTTACCTGTTTTGTAACCAATTCAAGTGTAACCATAACAAAATACTGTTATTAAACCATTTCGATTATAAATTATGTGTTAACTAGTCTTGATTCAACATTAACATTGAAGTGCTACCTATTGCAATACAATATAGTCACTTAATAGCAATGCTCTCCCACATATTTAGCTATTCTAACTGCGCTTATTTCCGTCGTTGGTATAAGTGGCAGTGGGTGGTAATAGACTAGAAATGTACAGTTTTATCTCATCGTGCTGATAACGTTTCTTTAGTCATTCGGCAATCCTACAGCCTGAACCACTGTAGGGAATCCATATTGGAATGGTCAAAAACGGCCAAACACTCAGGTCCGTGAACACGAGAGAGCAAGTTGTCTGTGTGTTTGCAACTGTAGTTCTCGCCTGTGAAAGTGTTTCCCATTTCTTCATTCGGGAATTTAAATTTGGGTGGTTTTTACAACCAGAGGCTGCGCAATATTGTGGCATCTTGGGAAACTCATTGATTTTTACTATGGTGACGACATATTGACCATTTCAAAGTGGCGGACACATCGATGTGTCTGGAGCGGTCGAATGTGGCATCTACCTATACATATTTATGATTAAAATTACATACAACAACGAGCAATATTGTAGGATGTTAAATCAAGAATCTAAAAGAACACTTTCATTGTTTCTATCTAAAAGAACAGTTCTTTCAGCCAATGGAATCACTTTGGGGCCCAATTAGAGATGAGAATTGATAGGGGGATATGATTCAGCACAAAACCAGGATCGATAAATCCAACTTCACATAGATTCACATAGATGTGAATAGATGGACTTACCCACTCTGAGGAAGGTACGTAGCTCCAGTGGTCTGATGGCCAGAGGCTTATTGGTGCGTGAATGGTGGTCTGATCCAGGATCAGGCGGGGTTTCCCGACAGCGGTATGGTGAATAGGAGCCATCACTGTTCTTCACAAAACTCTGAGTGAGTTCTAGAGGTAACTGTTCAAACAGAGTGCCATCATTTAAAGACTATCCACAGATGCTATGGCCATTAGTGAAGATCTGACACATCAGGCAGCAAACGAGTACACACCTCTGGGGTATCAAAGATGCGTTTCACATGCATCAGGTTGGTAATGTGCCAGGTGTATTTAGAGAAAGAGCCCAGAGGCAAAGCGTCATTACGTACAAATGCTAAAAACACACAAAATACAAAATATTAAAACAAGGTGTAACAGTATTTATAATCAGATCGGATTGTTTTGATTGAGCACATGATCAATGTAAGGTCAGATGTCTACATGGCTACAGATATTCTACTCACTTGTGGTGTAGTTGGGTAGTCGTCTCTTCTTTGAGCCCAATGATAAACGCTGCTGTAAGGCATTGAAGAAAGCCTGAGGGATGTGGAACACCAGCGGCTCTGGTTTTCCTGTTCACATAGTAACCTTCAGTATCAAATCTCATCTGATCAAAGGTAGAAATGCTTGAAAAGGGGGAAACTTAAAAGTATATTTTGCAAATTGTTTTACTTTTTGCTAGATTTTACAAATTTTTATTTATTTTTACACTCATTTCATAAATTTAAAAAAGTATATTCCTATTTGACTTGTTTAAAAAAAAATGTATACATCATAGTAGTATTTCTGTACCACCCTTGTCAAAATTGCTATTTTGCATAATTTGACAATTTTATGACAATTAAACATGAGAAGCTTTCTGTCGATAAAGTGATTTTATAATTTTACATATATATTTATAATTTCAACAATATTTGCAAAAAAATCTCATTATGCCAAGTGCCTTAAAATGCCGTCAAACATTACAAAATTACAAGTATTGAAGAAATCTGAATGTGTCTCAGATGTGTTTTTGCTTCTTCTTTTTTCATTTTTATAAAGTTGCAACCTGAATCATTACATATTCTATTGTTATGGTACTATCATATTTTGTACATGTAACTTTATTGTAAATTAAAAAATTATTTTATAGACTCCCACTCATAATTCATAACTTTATGATGTGCGTCGAACTAGTAAATACAATCTTTCGGACATGACTTGAGTGTACCAATAATCTTTAATTTTTTTTTAATTTTTTTTTTTTTCCTTTTGATTTTGAGGTGTTAGCTTCGCCCTAATATTCTCTTACCATCAAACTTAAAGTGCATCGTCTGATGGATTCTCTCAGTAACACTGGCCAACCACTGCTGGAAACCCAGTGACACATGTGTCTCATCCACCGGCTGGCTGCTTCCTGTTTAATTCAACCAACCACACAATACACATCAAAATCAACAAACTACAATAATGAAAGCCATGTGTACATCATTCATATTTTTAAACTTAAACGGGTAATGTGATTATAAATCTCTCAAAATCAACCAACAAATGTTTCATATCTGTACTGAAGAGCAATGAGAGCATGGGAAGGATACAGAAATAAAGTCATAGAAGAAGAAAAGCAAAAGAGTGTAAGGGAAGAGGAAGTATCTGGCAGCACCTGGGTTCCTAAGCCCAGTTGAACTGGAGTGTTTTCTGTGAGTGGGCTTGCGCTGGTTTAGGGTGGGAGCAGAAGTATCTTTGACAGCCAGAAGAAATGTGGAGGACACAAAGGAAGCTGTGTGAAACAGTGACAGGTCCACAGAGGCAAAGAATAAAAGAGGAAAACAGATTACAGAGGAGGTGGTCAGTAACTCCTGAACAGCAGCATTTAGATATCAACAACAGATTTCAGTGGGTGGAAGAGAAGAGACTCCAAGAAGATTCATTTTGAGGCCCACTCAGAATCTGTGCCAACAGAAAGCTCAGATTTCCACAAAATAGAAACATCCATCATTCACAAAATTCCCTGCTTCTCCGTGTGTCTGTTTATTAAATATTTTGGTGAATCTTATGTCATTTTTGTAGCTGATGTAACACTCTCAGCTTAGCTTGACAAATTTTAGCATATGCACATATTTCCATGTTGCAATTATTCCAAAAATAATTACAAAAACTGCATTATGAGCAGGCCCAGAGCACTGCAGACAATTAGGTGACTTTTCAGACCCCTTTTCATAGAAATGAATAGGCCTAAACATCGCTAACTGAAAATGAAAGATCGTTATAGTGGATTGTAACCCTTACGTAGACTGTGAGCAAGAAAAATAAGACATTTTGTCACTTCTAACTTTATCCACGAGTGATAATTGTATATAAATACAGCTGAAATCACAGCACAGCCTTTGTTTTTAACTTATGTCTGTGGTGATTTTGTCAGATGACAGCAGTTATAAATCAGGATTTTAGCATTTCATGCTAATTTCATTGTCAGAAAAATATGTAAATGAGAACCGTTTTATTCGGAATTTGGCTGTATTAAAATACAGAGAGCACACAGAGTAGGGGAGAAACAAATACTTGTAAAGGGTTGATACTAGGTAGAATTAAATTACAATTCAATGACATGCTAATTAGCGCACAGCACAGTCTAAGGACATTTAGCTACTTTCCCCTAAAAGTACTTGGCAATAGTGGTCTTTGTGCAGTAGGTCTGAGGTCACACATTCTGTGAGGCCTATCCATGAGCTTACCAGTAGAGGACTCCACAAATTTAAGTCTCTTGGAACGATGAGAGATGGAAGGCTCAATGTGCTGCTTAGACTCAGGTATACTGAGCGTTGTGCCATCTGCCCTCTCTTGCAGTCCTGGACATGCATAATAATTCTCACAGTCATCTCTGATACATGGAAAAACACTCAACAATCTATATATAGATCTGTTCCAAACCTTTAGTAAACCCTAACTAGATATCACAGGTGTGCTCTTGACACAAATGCGGTTTCCTAAAGGCAGGAATAGTATACTCTCTAATATAGATAATTCTGGTCAAGCCCTAAAGAAGCATTGCACGTATCCTTAATGGTGAAAGCATTTTAGAATAAAATTTAAATTTAAAATTTTATTTTATTAGATAATGTTGTTAGCCTAGCATCATGATAACATCAAAATCCAATGGAAACAATTAAGTCAGGTTTCCTGTGCACTTCAGGAGCAATATTTTGTGCTGCACAAGTTGTAGAGCTTTCCAAATCTGTCATTTTTGGAACCTGGGTTCAGATACAACCTTAATCAACCCTGCTCCTGGAGGACTACCTTCCTGACTGTTGTTTTCAAGTAATCCTAAATACCTTGATTAGCTGGTTCAGGTGTGTTTGATTAGGGCTGGAGCCAAATCTGCAGAATGGTAGCCCTCTACTAGCTGGGTTGGCTTATGCTGCCCTTCATGTGCTATTTGGAAACTTCCTACTTCCCACTTCTAAAGTTGTAATCACGAGTTTGTCATGTTCAAGTGCTTTGTTGTCGGAAAGAACAGAAATCATCATGGTGCATAGCCTATTCATTCTTGCCTATTTCTTGGGGAAATTTTATTAAAGCCAAAAGGTATTAGAAGATATTTAGTCAATATCCAACAGGTTTTGAATAAAATGTAGCGCCCCATTCATTGGTAGTCATATAAACATTAACAGTGCTATCTACATATTTAGCTTGCTGATTCTTAAATTTCAGTCAAATAAATGCTATTTTCACTGTGTTCAATACATACAATATGCATTAAATGGTTATCTATATACATAACTATATATGACTGTAATGGCAGGAGAGAGCAATGTAGATGTTGTGAGAAAAACTAATAAAACTTTACAGTACTTCTGCTGTTTCTCTCCTCCGCCATATTTAAAGTTTATGGCTCGCCCAACTCGGAAGCTAGAGTATCAAAATTATCTCAGAGTTTCCCAGTTGTAAATACAACTAGGGAGGCTGTTCATGTCCAATTTATGACTAGGAAACTTGTATTATGATAATTCCGATAGCACGTGAAGGTAGCATAGCTCTGTCTTAGAGGATAGCTGCGTATGTTAGGCTGTAGACTTGGTTCTCAACTCCAGTCCTGGGGACCCACTGCTGTGCACATTTTGTATGTCTTGCTTATTTAACACACCTGATTCAGATAATCATCTCATTAGGAGAGAGCTAGATGAACTGAACTGAGTGTTCCAGATGAAAAAGACATACAAAATGTGCAGAGCAGTGGGTCCCAAGGCCCGGGGTTGAGAACCACTGAACTAGGGCTGTCCAAACCTGCTCCTGAAGGGCCAGCATCCTGCAGAGTTTAGCTCCAACCAGCTCACACACTTGACTGGACGTTTCTAGTAAGTCTGAAGACATTAGGCTTATTCGAGATGCATCAGTGCTGCACAGACCGATCAGTGTATGAAATCAAAGTACTGCAAGAGCAACTCAAAAGCAAAGCGTCTGCTCTCCAATCACTTTTGCGGTACTTTGATATCATACTTTGATGTGCATCTCGAAGACGCCTCTTGATTAAACTTTGCAGGACAAGTGGCCCTTCAGGAACAGTATTGGACACCACTGCAGTAGACAGAAATTAGGCTCACTAGGTCAGTGATTCTCAATTCTGGTCCTGGCGACCCACACATTTTGTATTTCTCTCTCATCTGTCACATTCAGTTCAGTTCATGGAGATCTCTCCTAATGAACTGATGATCTGAATCAGGTGTGTTAGATAAGCATACAAAATGCGCAGATTGCTGGGTTGCAAGGACTGGAATTGAGAACCATTGCACTAGGTTGTAGAACTTATGTGCAAGTGCAAAATTTTCAAAGTCGTCGGATCACCGTTGTTTTCACACTGTACGACTATCTGAGGTAGCATTCAGTTGTTGCTGTGTTCACATTGCACAATGGATCGGCGACAGGAGGTTACATACTGCATGACTTCACAAAAGGAAGAATCGCAACAACTCTGTCTGGTCCAGGGTTGCCAGGTTTTCGCAACAAAACCCACCCAAATGCTACTCAAAACTAGCCCAAAAATAGCCCAATCGCGTTGAACTAATTCGTTGCAATTCGTTGAACTAATTTCACACCGCAGGATTTTGAATCGCCGACAGGTCCAGATATTTAGCATGCCAAATATTTCACTGGCGTCGGCGACACGTTGGCAATTCTCTCACATTGCGTCTTTGATAATTTACACTGTGTGATTGTCATTCGAGTGAACGGGCAATTTGCCTCCGATTTCCGGCATTTGTCAGCGATTTCACAAAACCTGTCAGCGAGTGAAAATCGGGGATAAAATCGTGCTGTGTGAACTCGACATAAGGTGATAACCTAAATCCTAGGTCTTCAACCCTCTCCTGTGGACACACCGTTCTGCATAGTTTAACTAAACCCTAATCAAACACACCTGAACCAAATAATCAAGCTCTTCTGGATCACTTGAAATATCACAGTCTAGGTGAGCTAAAGCAGGTTGGAAACAATTTTTGCAGGACAGTGGGTCTCCAGGAGCAGGGTTCAAGATCTAGGACCTAAATAATGGACTCACCATTCATGTTGTAGTTGAGGAAAGCTGAAAACTCAGAGGCCAGCTTTTCATCACTTGTGAAGGCACAAACGCAAGCATAGAAATGGAGGCAGTGCTCAGGTAAATTATTTTGGTGGGAATTTTCTCCTTCATTGATATTAGACTGACACCCGCTTCTTGCCCCCAAATCCCCCTTGGTATTATGTATGTAACATGCACAGTGAAAGGGAGCTGCACCCACAGTCTTGTCTTTAACACCAGATAAGGTCACCGTCAGATGCAGTAGTCCCAGAGGGTGGGCTTCACCTGGCTGGCACTTAACTATTAGGGTCCCTTTAGAGACCCTCTGCACTAGGGGTCCCGGTGTCTCTGTAGCCAGCCTCCACAACTCTTCCTTGGCCTGGGACGTGGCCACTAGGGCTTCCAGCACAGAGCTCTTGAGTGGAAGAGGTGTTGCTTGGGTCTGACACTCCATGGCTTGCTTCACATGGGTACATGGACTTTTGGATGGTTGTGACACTTGCTGATGGCCACCTTCAACTGTCAACTCACTTTCGTTCTGCTGGCAAGAGGGCATGTAACAGCGACCGAGGTTGACACGGGTTAGCAGGGTTCCATCTGCGGTAGTAATAGCTGTATCCGTGAGCACTAGCTCAACAAAGCCTCGCTGTTCAGAGCCACGTCCCCGCTGACGCACAGAGAACACTTGAGGCCCTCCAGCCCTGCCACCTCCACTGTCTGTCACAACTCGAACCACTTCACATGCCCCTTTCTTCAAACGTCCCGTTCCATGGTCCCCATCCCTGAAGATGGTTCCACAGGCCTTGTTCTTACAGCTGAGGCCGCGGGTGCCATTGTAAACACCACACTGAGGGCACTTGCGGATGCCTCTTAAGGTAGCCTTGCCCAAGTTGGACAGAAATGCAGGAGTCTTCCGCTTGTCCCGAGGCTTCCCGCTCAAGTTGCCAGAGGTTTGGGTAATGGGAGAAACCACCGTTTGTGACGCCAGCGGTATTCCAGAGTTTACCAGAGAAGCATCCATTGTTAGCAGATGTACACTGAAACTGAGATTGATACAGGACAATTTTATTGTTCATCAGCAAGGGGGGAGCCCTAAACAAAGCAGCCTTTTTACTGAGGTACAAACCCCAGTGAAGTATTGCTGTGTCCCAGTAAAATTTTACTGTTCAATCCTTGCCTGACTGTGGAGATTACCATACCATGTACTGGTTTGTTAAAAGGTCTGAAACTGTTCATGATTCAGTTTGATTCATTCAGACAGTTTCATTCAGTCAACTGGGACACACTGTATCGTTTGAAGAGGTTTCTCACATCCAGATACTTTATATGACAGAAAACAAAAAGAGCACTGGATAAGGTTGATCATATTGACCTACAATCCTTTGTAGGAAACGAAATGTGCAAATAATAACCACCTTATTACTGCACCTGGCCAAGACAATTTACATTATTCACACATGGGCGTCGGAAGCAAAATAAATGTGGGTGGGTACTCCAACAGAAAAAAATAAAAAATACTGGAGCATATGCCATTTTCTGTAGTCTGGTGGTACCTTTTAATGAACAGAATAGGTGTTGGCAGGGGTTATTTACATTACTTGTGCCCACTAACCTCACAACATTACAAAAGACGGTCAAAAATTCACATTTCCAGTAGTGCAGGTGGTAATGCGCCTTCTGTTTTTGACTCGAGCGACCAGAGTTCGCATCCGCCTTTTGCCGAAATCGTTCTTCTCCCTTTTCACATCTCATATTACATCGGGATTTGGAAAGACATTTGTTTTCAATAAAAGTAAAAATGAAGGAAATAATCGAAAAGGTTATATAAAGTATCGGGTAGGGTCAGGTATATCTGAGCATCAGATATGCTTTGTTTAACATACTTTGCTGTGTCTCGGGAGTGCAGCAGGTGCGAGTAACTAGTGAAAACAGAATGGAGTTTAATTTATATGCAGTGGTAGTGTATACAGCGTATACCCGCTTCTTTATCAGTCGGCTTTGCGTATACACGCATATATAAACCCCCTCTGATGCGCATCATTCATTAGTGTCCTGTATAGCCAAAATCATGACAGTCCACCACACGAGCAGCTAATCAAATCGCACGTGAATAAATGCAAATATTCCCTAATAACACCCAGTAAAGACAGTGATGTGGTCAGTACCGTGGTGCCGGCTTCCTTTGAAATGTGTTTGATGATGCGCCTGCGCCCGCTCTGTGGACAGTGACAGAGATGCTGCCTGTTCATATGCGAGAGCACGTAGAATGGTAAAATAATAATTATTATTGATTACTAATTTGAATCAGTACATTATAACTAAAACAATACCTTAAAAAGGAAAAGAAGCAGGTTTTTACGATCAGAAATTTCTTAAACCGGTGAATCCCTGTAAACTTTTCAGTCCAAGCGTCCATAAATTAAGGTATACCCGCTTCTGCAGGCACCACTACACCACTGTTTATACGGACTCTGAATGAGCCAAGTGGAATAGATTTGAGTAAGCAGCAACATTGAATTCAAGGCTGTAGCTAAATGGAGTTTAATTATTTAGCATTCATCATGTGGAATGGATTTGACTGACGGCGCTCTGAACAGTGCAGAGTCAAATGCTGCATTCACACCATATCTTAATTACCGTAATTCCGAGATGACAACACGTGACGTGATGTTCATGTCATTGAACTGGGGATTATCCATTTCTATAGTGACAGTCAACAAAATGAACCCGCGACCGCATGAAAGAATGTCACTGGCAGCTGTAAAATCAATGACTATAGAATACCCAAGACCTGTCACTCGTGTAGTTTTGAATGGGGAAAAATGCAACGCAAGAAGTCCCGGTTGCTATAGAAACAGTCAGCGTTCTGTGACGTGCGCTTAGGACTGCGCATGCGTACTGGCTAATCTAGCCTGAAAAATAAGCTTTTTATAACGCTATTTAATCGTAAGCTTAGAGAACAGTTTTGGAGAATTTGATGTTTCCCCATTCAAAGAGATAGGAGCTGCACTTGCATGCCCGAGAGGCGTTTCAAAGATGGCCGCCGAGTGACATGACTTGTTTTAAAAAGACTTTGGTACAACACATAACATTACATTTGTATGCTACTACTAAATATTGCAGAACACAGAAGGCGTGTCAGGTAAAAAATAAATACTAACCGTTTGTTTGTTATTATTAACACGGTTGCCAACTTTCAAGTTCCGCTTGGAGTGAGATGTTTTTTTTTTTTGTTTGTTTGTTTTTTTTTGTTTTTTGTTTTTTTGTGGGGGGGGGGATTTCGATCTCGATGTCAATTCATATGTATATACTGTACATATGAGGGGATAAAACTCTGAATTGCAGCTGAATGCCTTTTTTAGCACCATTTTAAAGTTTTCTTGGGTTAAATTCAGAATTTGCTTGCATTCATTAATATCCAATTGTGTGAACTTATACGAGCATAAAAAAAGGATGCAAGTTAACTTTTTAAATTTCACATTTAAAAAAACCTAGTGTTTAATCATGTCTAAATATTTATTCAAATGCAAAACTTAAAAAAAAGTAAGCAGGTATGACTGCAATACTTTTTTGAGAAACTAGTAGATACATGTATATTTATTAAAGAGCCATACAGGTACCTAGTGGGTAAACCATGGCATTTTTTTTTTTCAACCACAAAATGACTAATTTGCCTCTTTGCATTGGAATTTAAAACTCTTTTCTCTATTGTAACTTTAAATACTACACTAATTGTAATATAAGTAATAGAAATATTAGAAAAAATAATAATTTAAGTGGTCATTAATGGAGCATAATTATTGCACAAATAGTATTTAGTACCAAAAGATCTCCTCAAAAAAATAATATATATATAAAATTATTGAACTAAAATATAGAACACTGCCTCTCCCATCACTCTCCAGAATTAAATTAAACTGTAAATGTCATCGACGTAATAATCAATGCATAATATGCTGTAATGTTTACCAAAAGTTGCTGCAAATACATGTACAGCTGTCGTCTTCCTGCTTAAAACCCATTCAAATGTATTGACAGCGCTGGTTTGTTTGGAACTATTGAGCGCTCCATGAACCACGTGACCGCGTGGCAGCGATGCCGGCGAGATCAAAGAAGCCTGTTGCAACTCTTTTTTTCTTTAACTAAGGCGCTACAATAAATTACGCCACATTAAGTGCGCCAAAACGGTATTTATTGTTTGAATTTCGTATTAAAACTTACAAAATTTGAAAGCTGAGACTTTGTTTCATATCACAAACAGGGTTGCCACTTTGGCGTGAGATTTACATGGGCAGCGTGAGAGCGTTTGTCACGCCAAATGCGTGAGAGTTGGCAACCCTGAAAATTATTAATGACGGCGATAAATGTGTTATTGCTAACCTAAACAACAACAACAAAATAATAACAGTATGTACACTTACATAATGTTTTTATATTATAGTACATTATAGTATCTATATATGTATCTATTTCTCCCTTCTTTTTTGTCTTTTTTTTCTTTTTTTTTTTTCTTTTTTTTGAGGACGTGAACACTTTTTACAAGTTGGAATCTCGTAATTACGGGAATTCCGATATGGCGTGAACGCACCTACAGGTGCATCTAAATAAAATGTCGTGGGAAAGTTCATTTATTTCACTAATTCAACTCAAATTATGAAACTTGTGTATTAAATAAATTCAATGCACACAGACTGAAGTAGTTTAAGTCTTTGGTTCTTTTAATTGTGATGATTTTGGCTCACATTTAACAAAAACCCACCAATTCACTATCTCAACAAATTAGAATATGGTGACATGCCAATCAGCTAATCAACTCAAAACACCTGCAAAGGTTTCCTGAGCCTTCAAAATGGTCTCTCAGTTTGGTTCACTAGGCTACACAATCATGGGGAAGACTGCTGATCTGACAGTTGTCCAGAAGACAGTCATTGACACCCTTCACAAGGAGAGAAAGCCACAAACATTCATTGCCAAAGTAGCTGGCTGTTCACAGAGTGCTGTATCCAAGCATGTTAACAGAAAGTTGAGTGGAAGGAAAAAGTGTGGAAGAAAAAGATGCACAACCAATCGAGAGAACCGCAGCCTTATGAGGATTGTCAAGCAAAATCGATTCAAGAATTTGGGTGAACTTCACAAGGAATGGACTGAGGCTGGGGTCAAGGCATCAAGAGCCACCACACACAGACGTGTCAAGGATTTTGGCTACAGTTGTCGTATTCCTCTTGTTAAGCCACTCCTGAACCACAGACAACGTCAGAGGCATCTTACCTGGGCTAAGGAGAAGAAGAACTGGACTGTTGCCCAGCGGTCCAAAGTCCTCTTTTCAGATGAGAGCAAGTTTTATATTTCATTTGGAAACCAAGGTCCTAGAGTCTGGAGGAAGGGTGGAGAAGCTCATAGCCCAAGTTGCTTTTAAACTCTAAGTTGCTTGCCATGATGTTGGTGTGCTTGACTGGCCAGCAAACTCACCAGACCTGAACCCCATAGAGAATCTATGGGGTATTGTCAAGAGGAAAATGAAAAACAAGAGACCAAAAAATGCTGATGAGCTGAAGGCCACTGTCAAGGAAACCTGGGCTTCCATACCACCTCAGCAGTGCCACAAACTGATCACCTCCATGCCACGCCGAATTGAGGCAGTAATTAAAGCAAAAGGAGCCCCTACCAAGTATTGAGTACATATACAGTAAATGAACATACTTTCCAGAAGGCCAACAATTCACTAAAAATGTTTTGTTTTTTTTTGGTCTTATTTGCTGAGATAGTGAATTGGTGGGTTTTTGTTAAATGTGAGCCAAAATCATCACAATTAAAAGAACCAAAGACTTAAACTACTTCAGTCTGTGTGCATTGAATTTATTTAATACACAAGTTTCATAATTTGAGTTGAATTACTGAAATAAATGAACTTTTCCACGACATTCTAATTTATTGAGATGCACCTGTATATTCGCTGAATTAGAGACGGTAAAAGTGTGTGGATCCAATATCATTGGTCTTCAAAAGTGGGTAGGTCCTGTCCCACATTCAATGATTCCGACGCCCATGTATTCACAAAATATATAACAGTACCAAAAGAGTATCAAAATATGGGTAAACTATTCAATTTTTTTTTCTTCCTCTTCTTTATATATTTTTTATTTTATTTTATTTTATTTATTTATTTATTTATTTATTTGTTTTTTGTACTAGGAGCCTATGAAACTGTATTAAAGACTAGAGACGCTCCTGGTACATTGATGGTATCAGATGGGAATACCATTTCAGTGAGTCAGTAAATGGTTAACATATAGACCAATACATCAGAAAGAAAGAAGAAAAAAAATAAAAATAAAAAAACACGTACATGTCCAAGAAACCCTGGTGTTGGATAACAACATATCTAAAAACCCATTTTACTTTATTTGAAAACCCATGGAAATTTATCTGATTGTAAAATCCCTAGGCAATGCAACTTTTAAGTCTATATGATGAATGACGATAGATTAAAATGAATGGTTTTAGTACATACTTCATTATGTAAATGTAAATAACGAAGACAAAAACATGTTAAACATTCATTAAATATTTCTTCAAATTCTGCCAGAAGACACATTTGCACAAAAGATATGAAAATATCATTGCCATGCAATTATACAGTACTACAGTATAAGATTAACAAAGCCTTCAAATGACATCGATAAATCGGGAATGATCTTAAACATTAGCTGTGCGACAGTGAACGAATAAAGTGAAGTAAATGATGATGAGAGACAGGCCAACCTCTACAGCGGCTCTTTCCAGGCGCTCAGTGGTCAGACTCAGCGGAGGACTTCACTTCAGAGCCGCGGCGGCCGACGCCATTCCTCCTTACAAACAGACTCTCCGCTGCGGCTGTAACGAGCTGCCCGATTGGCCACAGGGCGACCAATCAAAAGCATACTGGGAACTGGAGTCAATAGCGACTCTCATTATTTAATAGCTTATTAACTTTTTTGGAAATTTCCTCTCTAATTTCGTTGGTTTGTCATTTCTGGACTTTGAGAACTGACTCTAGATCATTTTAAGTACTTATGTATAATAATTAGACAATAATATATCTCTTATATGATAGTTTATATATATACATATATAAACTATGTATGAAACTTCTTACCATACCTTCAATTATTTTTGCTACTTAAAATTTAATGTACAGATTTTGATATACCTTTGTTCCAGATGTGGACATATGAAAATATACCTATAGAACACAACAAAATTACATGTTTAAATCTATCATAACCTAAACACCTAAAAAAAAAAGTGAAAAACCAACCATTTTATTAGTTACATAAATTACAACTGTCCCTCACTCATTTCCAACACAACCAACAATTTTGCCCCTAATAAAGCTTTATTTTTACTATTATGTTCTCATTAGCAACCCTAATATGTGGAGTAACACAATCTAGCTCAAAGACAGGACATAACAGACAAAGGTTGGTTCGCATCTGTATTTTAATGGGACAAAGCAAGAACACGTAATAATAGGATGAACATTATTTTAAAAAATCTCTCAAAACACAAGGTCTCAGTTTATTCGTAGGCACTGCCTATGTTTAATTAACATCAGTTTCTTCAAATGAAATCAACTCAAATAAGGCAACACAATTGGACTCGTCTTTTAAAACTCCAATGGGCAACAGTGCAAAATTCTGATCCATTCAGGTTTCTTGTCTTGATACTAAATACTTCATTTAAAAAAAAAAGTCAACATTTCGATTTTATACACAGAATTATCGCAATTCTAACAAAATGTTCATTTTGCAGCGCAAGGCAGCAAATTCTTCCCCAAGAGTTCTCTGGAAGAATCCTTAAAACCGTATGGACCAGCATTTAACAGAGCCGCTAATGCTGAAGGATAGTTGCGATGAAGCCCAAAACCCCTTCCCCGCCCACGGTCGGTCCCCTCCCACCTACCTACAAAAAGAACAAAACAAAAAAAAAAACTAAACCAAGCAAGCATCCATAATCCACATCTGATTTATCTTTATATTGCGTCCCAACAGTTGTTTGGTTATTTACATACAGAACGGTATACTGTACTTATAAGCCCTCAAAAACAAGTGGAATGCAAAACAATTTAAAACACCTAAAATTTGCGTAACATCAAATTCTTGTGAAAACGTATTAATATTGTGCAATATTCATCTGCCTTCAAGGAAAAAAACGTGGCAGTCATCCCTGCAATTGGTTCAGTTTGAGAAATTGAATGTCTAATTAAAAAAATACAACAGTTGACATCCATTTTATTCATTTTATAAACAAACAAAAAAAAAAAGTTGACATTTCACACGATTCATTGGTGTCATCACTCTTCGCAACGAAACAATTTTGCTTTTAAAATGGCAAGTCCAAAAAAGAAAAAGGCAAAGCTTCATATATTACAAAATCAGCAGCTGAAATCGCTCTAAACAAACCAAAAAAAGCAAAATGGAAAAAGTTGCAGTTATTGTTGATTTTATTCATTTATAGTACTTTGAGTTAAAAATGGCATAGTCCTCTTCGAATAAGTCAGTCGGACACCAGGCCGAAGACTTATGGATTTATGTGGGTGTGTGTTAATGTGTCTGAATACGTTTGTGTATCAGGGTGTGGTGTTTAATCCCAGTGTAGGGCAACTCGAGACCCCGCGATGACGAGCAAGATCTGCCTCAAAGTCTCAAACGCAAAGAAAATAACAGGTGGAGGGTGGGGAGGGTCAGGAAAAAAAATAAAAATAAAAAATTATTGGCACACCCCTCCCCAGGCCAGGCATCTTGATGGGTGTTTAAGAATGGGGTGGGGGTCATGTGTAGATCCCTGCTGCGGCCGCAGTGGAGTGCTAGAGTTGTCCGTCTCTCCATCAGTGTGTGTGGTATCCTGCGGTGCCCATGCTGGACTGGTTGGCCAACACGGTCCCGTTGACTCCCTGCGCAGGCTCCACCACGCCTCCGTTACTCACAGCGCTCACACCGGGCCACCCAGCGCCAGCCTGTATGTGACTACAACACAAAGTTGCTGTTAGCAGCTGGAAGAGAAGATATTTTAGCAGATACTTTTATTTGATCATGATAACTGACAACAGTCTCACAAGTTTCCCATTTACCTAAAAATGTACGAGTGGAAATGTTGACCACAGACTCTACACACAATTTCCACTAATTTGTTTGGTGGCGTCTATGAAATCCCTCATTAGAACTATTTACCACTGCATAAATGGTAAAACCACACTGTTTGTGTACAAAGGAAAAGGTTCCCACGGATTTTGGACATTTGTGTTTGGATAAGGATTTTAACCGTTTTTTTTTTTTTTTTTTTTTAAATATACTGCGTACATAAAAGAACAATTTCTGTTCAAATAAGTATGTGAGCTAAGCACAACTAGGGGAAATTATTTTTAATGTTTTTATTATTATTATTATTATTATTATTATTATTATTATAGGTATTGGCTGGTAATTTTTTTCTGTTTAGCTAACAAGTGTCAGAAGTGGGACTTTTACATTGACAGTGTTAGGAATTTTATCTTGAAAGCCCTGAAATTACTACATTTAAATTCATTTTGTGTCTCTTTTTTTTTTTTTTGGTGAAATATACTATATCAGAATAAATAAGAATACAAATCAGCATGTTGCTAAAGTATAAAACTTTCTACACTATTTTAAGTTCAAATGATTGTTTTTCATACTCATTTTTAAATTACTGCGCACACTACATTTGAAATGAATGCATAAATATACAAAGTATAAATGTCACTGCAGCATGAGTTATGAACTATGTGCTGCATATATCTGCCACTGTGGCCTCTAAAATATTGGCATCAGCCATCAAAAAAATAAATAAAATCTATATTAGTCAACCACTAATTGTACTCACTGCCGAAGTGTCTACAACTTTGAAGATTTAATATTCAAGGCTTTTATTTTCAGGTTTTCCTGTTATGATGGCACTAAATCTCTTTCGCAGAGGCCAAAAGTACATAACTTGCACCATTTTACCCAACAGTAAGAGTTTCTTATTATTAATTAAACCAGTAAATTGGACTACAATAAAGCAGCCTTCTGAAATTTTAAGGAAAATGGAAGCATGTTGATCTGTAGACTTACTTGAAGCCCTGCTGGTTCCAGGCCTGTCCGTACACGCCGTAAGTGGGTACCTGCCAGCCGTTAGGGACGTACTGACTAATTTGTTGTGCGTTGCCGTACCACTGTCCCCACTGGCCATATGGTTGTGCAGCAAAACCAACTTTGTTCTGCTATAAAATCAGAACATGTGCCCATGAGTTATTTATTCATTTATTATCAGGAAACTTTGAAACAATTCTCATTACATTTGCAACATTACCACACAAGATGAAATTCCACTTTATATTTTGCTGGAACATTTCTAAACTTGTTTTTTTTTTGTAAAGAATAAAACACCACTGCTCACCTGGGGTACCTGCACCTGCTGCATGGGGCTCACCATGTCTGTAGTCTCTTTACCCCAGTAACATTTCACTATGTGACCTTCTACGGACGTACCATTAACAGACACTATCGCATGAGCGGCACTTTCATGAGAGTTGAACCTGCAAAGATAAACACTGTTACATCAGCCTCCACCCATTAGGACCTGTAACAACCACATTTTACTTGAACAACATTAACATACCTCACAAACGAGTAGCCTTTGTCTGGAAACACTCGAATTTCCATGATTTGACCAAATGGGGAAAAGGTCTGTCTCATGAGTTGTTCTTCAGAGAGAGAAAAAAAATAAATAAAAAAAGCACATTACAAAAATGACTTTCCATTAACATTACTTTGAATTCAAAAGGGTTACACAGTCCAGGTATAGCTTCTCAAAAGGCTAAATAAATTAAAGCTGTAATGTTTTGGCCTCTAGCAAACACTAACCTGTAAGGCCTGTAGTGACTCCGCCACAATACACCGTGCAGTTGCTGGGGCTGGACTGGTTCAACACCTCATCAAACGACAAGTGCTTGGTGTTTGCTGTGAAATTGATTAATGAAATGCTGATTAACTGATGGGTCTATGTATCAATTTTAAAGTTCATACACAATTTAAAAGTTGTCATCATTGATTGTCATAAATTTTGAAGTTATTCAAAGCTAAGGTCCATTTTGCTGTGTCGGTTGTCACTTGTATCAAGACACACTGAACCAGGATTGACAATCATGCCAAACATGTTCTTGCAAGTCCTATCATTAACGTAAAAGCAGTGCGACAAGACTTGACATGCCATATTTGAATTGAATGAAATGTGACTTATAGTGAATAATGACTTAAGCAAAAGCTTTGAGAGAAAATTTAAAAAAAATAAATAAAAATAAAAAACCCTGTAAGACGTGAAACAAAAATGAAAAAAAATCCAGCATTTATAATGCTTTGCTTAGTTACTACTATGATTTTGTTTTCAATCTAGAGAGTTCATAATGTTTTAGAACAAAGGTGAGAGAAATGGCAGTATTTTCTTGTCTGACAGAACACTTTTACCATGGGTTAGATTGCGGTTTCATGATGGCAGCTAGAAAAAGAAGAAGGTTTTCTCTTGATTTAAAGTAGTGAAGAAGTCTTTAAATGCATTTGCATACTCACTTTCATAGGTTGCTTTAGGTGCTGGGGGTTTTCTTGTAGCCCAGTTAGTCCTGATCTGCCTGCCGCCCAGCCACTGACCCCCCATTTGCTGAATGGCATTCTCTGCATCCTGCCAATAACCAGCACAATAAGAACATCAGCACATGGCCACAACAGAAGCTTCTGGGATACACATTCAAATGCAGATGTTCCCCACCCTTAGTTAAAAACCTGCATTTCCTGATGTTGGGATTATGACTCACCCATTTGTTGAAGAATGAAACAAAACCATAGCCTTTTGACTTCCCCGTTGCCATGTCTTTGACTACACGTGCATCTCTAAGAAAAAGAGAAAAAAAGTTGGGTGTGTTGAGAACAGACAGACAACAAACTCCAATGTGCTATTTTCACAGGAAACAAATTAATCTGAAAACTTTTGAGACTTTTAAACGTTACTGAGGGTAAAGTCAACAAATGTTAACACTGCTACACACTGAAAAACTACTCATTACAAAAACC
This sequence comes from Spinibarbus caldwelli, assembly GCA_039654775.1. Taxonomy (NCBI): domain Eukaryota; kingdom Metazoa; phylum Chordata; class Actinopteri; order Cypriniformes; family Cyprinidae; genus Spinibarbus; species Spinibarbus caldwelli. The sequence continues at coordinate 14,904,943 of CM077223.1, forward strand.
CATTTTAAGTATTCAAATGGGGAACAAAAAAGCAGAAAATAGTTTACATGAGATTTTTTAATATTCCTAGAATATTTAGTGACGCAAATAATCATGTGCATATTTAATAACAACTGAACTATACATGCAAACTCAAAGTGGGGCAATGGGCAAAAACCTAGGTGTGTTGATGTGTTTTTGCATCATCCATACATGACCTCTCCTCGATAAAAAGGTGAAAAGGCTTTTGCATGACCTTACATGTTACTGGCTTTATTAGTCTTTAAACAGGCCTAATGACTCAAAGTAGTTGAAAGCAACTCATTGAAGAAAAAAAAAAAAAAAAGATTCTTTATTCAAAATGCATCATGTGATTTAACTTACGATATCCTCCCAAAGGGTGCAAAGGCAGCTCTGATGTCATCAGTGGTGATTTCTGGACTGAGGTCTCCAACAAAGACATGGAAGTGATCTAAAGCATACCAGACAAGAGTTAATTGGATTAACACCTCATTTGTAATAATTCAGACATTCAGGGATTATAAATTAGTGACAGATCAATGCATGCTCCAGATCTATTAATCAGAAAATATTTGGCTTTTTCAAGATTATAGGCATTAACTGAAGACAGAACTCACTGCTTGTGTCTTTTTTCTGGCTGCTTGGTGATGTAGCCCAGTTGACTTTTACCTCCTAGGAGAGAGAGGGGTATAGGGAGGGAAAAATTGAGAGAAATTAGAAATGATACAGACGTGGTCAAGTTGCTAGTCTCTACTTATCTATTAACAAATTACTTTCCTCATCACTATAGAGGACTGAATGTACAGCAGAGAGGAGGGAGACCTGACAATACTAAATTCACACTTCACTGTCCAAGTGAAAACTTATTTGAATAGGCAAAAAAAAAAAATCTTGGTAGTTAAAAGGTCCAAATAACAAGAGACTTACAAAACAAGTGAAATTACCAACTTGTATTACTCTTAAAATGGTCCTTCATTACCTGCTGAGGATAAAATATTTTGCACTGAATAGGTATAAGGCTTAATAATTTGCCTCTAATGTATAACTTTGTTCTAGAGTCAAATTCTACATATTTGAAGGGGTAATATGCAATATACTCTACTGTTTTGAAGTTTGTGGTCAGTAAGGTGTTTTTTTATTATTATTATTATTTTTTTTAAGTAGCGTCTTTCAGGACTCTCTGAATAGAAAGTTCAAAAGAAAACCATTTACTCTTTAACAATTTATTAGGGTTAACAAATACAATAAGCAACACGTTTTTAACGCTGATAAGAAATGTTACTTGAGCACCAAATAAGCATATTATAATGATTTCTAATGGATCATGTGACACTGTAGACTGGAGTATTGCTACTGAAAATTCAGCTTTGCCATTACAAGAACATTACATTTAAAAAAAAAAATATATATATATACACATTTTATTTATAGTAATATTTCAGTATCAATGCTTTTACTTTATTTTTAACTAATAAATGCTGCTTTGACAATCATAAGAGATTTCTTACAATATTTACAAAAAAAAAAAAAAAAAAAAATCTTACAGACCTCAAACTTTTAAATGGTAGAGTATATGAAAAAACTTCAAGCAAAAAATAAAAAGTTATAGAGGTGACATGGCTATGAGTGAATGTGGGTGAAGTTAAGCTTTTTTTTATAATGTTATCTTTTGTATAATAGTAAAAAAGTGGTAATGGTTGACTTTGACATTGGATTTCCTGCCTGTACTTTAGCACAGAATTCACATTTCAAGGAAGCACTACATCCAGCGATGGAAATACAAAAGCATCGGTCAGGTGAATTATGTACTATTCACACTAATCATTATTCTAGTCAATTTGAGTAAAGAAAAAATAATAAGATTTGCATGGCCCGATTATGAAAAATGTCAAAATCTCCCTCTGCACATCCAGTATACAGGCTAACGTTGACCTCAGACTGGTGGTCAAGTCTATTTCGCAAAAATTTGCAGAACATCTAAACTGTCCCACCCCCCGTCCCAGCCCAACTCACCCTGTAGATACGATAGCTTACCTTACCCATTATTTTACGCCCATTCATAGCTGCGAGTGAGGCCGCTGCGTGCCTATGCTCGAAGAACTCCACAAAGCAGTATGGATCGTTACCTGCCGTCTGAAGGCAAATGAGTCGATTAGACAAAAGCAACTCATGTCATATTGTGTATATCTTCACAATTCCTTAAGGTCAAGTAGCAGATAAAAGCCTCATGTCTTTTTAGACTGGGTGGGAGTTACTGGTGCAAGAAACCTTGTAAATTGTAAATAAACCTCAGAGAAAAAAACTCCAATGCTAAAAATTAAATATATACACACACATTTATATCAATAGATTTGTTGAGATGCAAAATGTTACTGATGCAAGAAAAGTTGTACACTACAGGGGATCTTGCAAATATATATATTTATATATTTATAAATATATAAATATATATATTTTTTTTGAAGGTACACAAAATATCTACAAATACCTCCAACCCACCAAAAAAAAAAAAAAAAACCTTAAATAAAATGTCAGGTTTTTTAAAATTACATTGCTTAAAGACATCATTAGCTCAACTTTCTGCGCACACAAATTATATACTCACATCCACAATCATTTTACAGCTCTTGCAGGGGCCAATTTGACCAAAGAGCTGCATTATAAGGGCCTCGGTCACATCCCGTGACAGGTTTCCTACATACCTGTACAAAAAAAACAAATGGATAAGCAAATGACAATGAGTGACTTGCTAAATACAAGAAACATGGATTTGAATCTATAATTTGATACACTAATTATAGGCGTCCATGCGCGCAATCTGTGCCATCTTCAAGTACCTGAGTTACAGTGATCCAACTAATTTACATTACAAAGGAATTAGGTAGGCATGAGGACCCACGGGCCGTTACTTAACCTTAAAAAACCTCAGTCATCCAGCAATGAGCTGCTTATTGTCGTGTATACAGGTTTGAAACAAAGAGATGACAAAACTGAGCACGCACGAGCGACCAGCAACAAAAGCTCTCGCAGTCTGCTATATGACCAAAATATTCACCATTTATAATCTGTCTGCGTGTCAACTGTATAAGCATGCAGCATTTATAGAAGTGAAGATACTTCAGTGAATACACTAGACTGGCTCTTTGTCTAGCAATGCTGTAACACAATGAGCTTTCAGTAAGTACAAGGTAACTTCACACACTCAAACACAGACAGCAGTGTGTGAGCGGCCCTGCTGTGGCCTCGACAGGCCTGCTGCAATTATCTAAATTAACTCCACGACTAGCACAGGGGGTAAGAAATGCTTTGAAACCACACGACTGGCCTTTCTCTGAGGGTCTTGGGCGCCAAATATAATGCACATCGTTTACTGCAGCAATCACAGCTTTTGTTTAAGACACACGATGTACACGTCTGCCTTATGACTGTAGCTCCTTTAGCATCAAACTGTTAGCGACTACAAATAAACGAAATGACAAATTGGAAAGTGTTTTTAGCGAGATTTGACTTTATATGATATGAAGTTGCCCGTTGGTGTGTAATAGCAATATACATACAGGGTCTTGGGCTGCTCGTCGTCCATCATATTTTTCCGATCGAATTAAGACACCCTGAGAGAAAATCCTCTTGTGTGGATGTTGAGATGATCTCGAGTTCCGCTCGTGTCTCGCTCTTTCCAGTGTTGTTACCCTCTCTGTTCTCCGCCAAACCTCTTATAACGAGAGTAAATGTGAAATGCCGCCTCGGCTCACTCCAGTTATGAACAATGGAAAGGCGACATAAGATGGCGGAGGAACCGGACCGGAAATGCAAGCGCGCATGCGCGTACGAACACAAGCTTTGAAAATGTACAGTACAATAAAGAGTCATTTATGTACACCATTTGCAGCGTTTAGTAGGGAAATATCCGTTATTAAGTAGAGAAATGCACTGAAATGTTTGGACTTTTAGACAAAAACATGTGCGCCGCCCGGGAATCGAACCCGGGTCGCAAGAATGGGAATCTTGCATGATACCACTACACCAGCGGCACTGTGAGGAACTAAACACATGTGGCCTATGTAAACACAATAAAACAAACCGACTGATTTTAAAATATATCAGTGCCTTTGTTTTGTCTCAAAATGCACAACAGTATTGATTTTCCTAAACATGCTTATAAAAGTTACTTAAATGTCCTAATTGAACTATGATCTAATCCCGGTTTAGTCTAAACCCTGTCTGTGAAACCGGGCCTAAATCTTAACATTGACATTAAAGAGTCTAAATTATAAGATAAAAAAGTCAATTATGACAAAAAGTCGTGTCATAATGACGTTTTATCTCATTGCGATTGAATCCGACTCTTTTAAAGTTTACATTCAGATATATGCATGTATTAATGAAACATTTTAAGATGTTGTTGACAATGTAACTAAACATAACATTTTAACCACGCAAAGGGACGTCCCTGACTGTGGACTCTTTACAGAGAGACTGTGCTGAAACTATTAATATATCAAACATTATTGAGGAATAGCGTCTCAGTCTCAAGAGGAGTTCAAAAAACGTTTCAGAAAAAGGGCCGAAGAAGCTGATACTGCTAGAAATGCCACCGGTGTCAGAAGGTATCTGAAGAAATAAATTATTTATTATTATTTGTGACTAGCTGCGATGTTATAAAATATTAAAGAAATTACCTAACTTTGAAACTATGCTACTAATTAATACAATCATGATTACGCCACCCGGGATTACCCACAGGTTTGCCTTCTCACAAAATGACCCAGAGACGTGAATACCTTGTATAAAAGTAACAAATCTTTATTAAACCATTTCTCAAATAAAATGAATCCTGTTCAAAAAATAAAAAATAAATAAAAATAAATAAATAAATAAATAATATATATATATATATATATATATATATATATATATATATATATATATATATATATATGCACAGCAATTGCAACAAACTGTCATGAAATACATACAGAACAACAAAAGAGCAGGGCTTCGCAATAGAGAGGCGATAGACACCGGGCTTCAATAGAGCCCATACTACTGAATACCCACAAGTGCACAAAACCACACTTACACACCCCTGGAAATTCACTGCAAATCCACACCACTTTGGTGAAAAGAACTATTTCTGCACGGGAACAGCCAGCCTGCCTTCTCCAAACCCCCAGCTCCCACAAAAGACAGAAAGAGAAAGAAATTAAACAAACCACAAATAACACAAACAAACTTGTTGCCACAAACAAAAGAAATAAAGGAAAAAAAAAAATTAAATACCAAGCAGAGTTCTTGACTGCAAACAAACATTAATAGTACAACAAGCATAAATACAAACAACAAGCTTAAATACAAACAAAAAGATTAGATGCAAATCCAAAAGTAGGGAATGCAAACCAAACAAATGAATTAACTGCAAATAAAAACGTAAATAAAAAACTAATGCAAACCAAACAATAAATTGACCAAAGACAAAAGACTCAAATGCAAAGCGAGTTAATAAATACAACCCAAACAAATAAATCAACTACCAAACAAAAGACTTGCATACAAAACATACATTAAAGCAAAACAAGTTAATCAAACATTATTTAAAAGCAAAACAGCAGTGTTGAAATTGCCAGCCATGCTGTAGTCCCTGCTAGGGCTGTAGCTATCGAATATTTTGGTAATAGAGTATTCTACCGAAAATTCTATCGATTAATCGGATAAGAAGAACTTTTTCTTTATTAAAGAGCAGTACTAAATATACAAGAGAAAATAAGACAGGTCTCTTAAAATGAACAAGTAATTTGTTTCCTTTTTAGAAAAATTAACATTTTTTTTTATTGCTGAAATTGCATATATTAATAACTGTGAAAAATAAACCCATTTAGTGCATTTAATTGACATATTACATTCAAAATGCAAATACAAATATATAAAAATATAAAAATCAATTTCAAATTACTTTAAAAAAGGTAAACATAATACAACCTAAAACAAAGACATAAATCTAAATAACTGTAATTTAAAAAATATTATAATAAAACCTAAACATTGTGCAACTTAACTTTCAAGTTTCAGCCTAACTACAGTTCAGGCATGACATAAGCCTTTACTGTCTTCTTAGAAGGCTTTGTGGCTTTTGTAAGAGGCAAAAATTAGTGGACAGGAAGCTAACGTAGAACAAAAACAAGAGTCCACACACATAACATTTATTAACATTTTTCAACAACATGAATTTAAAGGTATTTGGAGAATAAACCCTCTTAAATGTCTCTCTGCATACTGGTGTGTGTGTGTGTGTGCGTGTGTGTGTGTGTGTGTGTGTAATCCTTTAAAGGAGCATGTGGTTGCAAACACAGTGCTCTGTAACCGAGAATTCTGGATGTGCTTGGTCGAAAACCAAAACCGAAAATGCTTTGTAATAATTATTTTATTAAATAATATAAAGTAATTTTGTAAGACTTTTTAATTTAACTCAATTTTAATGACACAGAATTTAAAAAACACAAGCCAATAAAATAACCACACTTTTATTGAAAGAAAATTTGACAGAAAATATATTAATATTAAATATCAATGTATTATTTTTATTCAGTTCTATGCAACAGAATCAGGCATAACTGTTGTTGTTTTTGACTAATTATCCAAATAATGTATAGTCCTGCAAACAGGGTTTTTCCTTTCTCAAAATGCGGCGGAGGTGGTACCATCCTGATCATGTGCACACAATGTACTCACCCTTCAACTGGCTGAAACAAACACTTTTTACATGCAACATATTTTAAGTGATACAATAATTATAGCTATGAGTAAAGAAAATGACAATTATAAAGTTATGTTTTATTTTCTCTCACCTAATGTTTTGTTATTTATAAAAATAACAAACTTAAAATAGCCTTATGAAATGTTTTCTTTTTCCTCAGAAATACTGTGTTGTGTATCTGGTTATCAAATGAAGGCATAAAACATTAATTTCATTTATCTAAATTATTGAAAATGAAACTTTTTGGCAAGCAAAGGGGATTTACCATTAAAATTAAAACATGGAAGAAATGTTGTGTGATCAATCCTTAAAAAAAAAGTTTTCATAATTAGTAGTAGTACGTACATTCTGCTGAACATATATTTCTGCTGCAATGTCTTCAAATTAAACCGGACTTTTATTTTGACGGGTTGCCGTGAATACCTTTACATTTCTGTGTGTGTGTGATATGAAGCTAGTTTACCTCAAATGAAAAGGTAAAGGCTGATGAAGTGACTCTCAGAGCAGTTCTGGAGATGTTGTTCATGTGTTTATGTCCTCATTGAGACGGTAAACGCTCAAATCATCGCGAGCGTCAGTGTGTGTGGTAAAAGAAAACGCGCGTCTCTATAACGTTATATGGGCGCAACACGCACCCGAATAAATGCCAGCTTCACAGAGATTACTAGTAGCAGACAACAAACAGTTAAAATCACTATTAAAGTCTACAATACCGACAACCTAGATGGAAACGCCAATACACAACGCAACGAAACTCCGGAAGTGCGATCAGCTGAGTATGACGCAACACCCTCCTCCTTCTTCTTCTCTTGGTTAATGGCAGATTGCAAACAACTTTTAGGTGCATACCGCCACCTACTGTACAAGAGTGTGTAACATCATCTCTTTTTAACTGCTCATATTCTTCTCATTAACCCTGTGTCATTAAGAAATTTAAATAATGCTTTCCTAGTGATCCTTATCCCCTCTCTCTCTCCTTCTGACCCTAATATCCCCATCAGGTTCCACTCACGCCCCACCTCCTGAACCCTATTTTGCATCACCCATCTTTCCACCTCACAGTCAAATACGACATGCTCAACATTTTCTTTAACCCCACAGTTATTACAGTTCTCATTATTCCTTTGCCCCGTTAAAAACAAGGTGCTATTCAGTCCTGTTCTATCATCTGACAGATGTCATTGACTGTATGCTTTTCATGACAGCCAAGAGATCTGTGCATACTGTCATCCTATCAGGTTTGACCTCTTCAACCCACTGTAGTGCAGTGATGACTGCCACAATTTCTGCCGTACATACCGATAACTATCTGATATTCTCGAGGAAATATCAATTTTAAATTCTGGTATATGTATTCCAATTCCCACACGTTCCTGTTTGTTCTTGGATCCGTCTGTATCAATTTTGAGATAATTAGAATAACTGTTTCTTAGATACATGCTTGTTTTAACTCCCACTTCCTTCATTCTTCTTTCTTTTCCGTAATACTAAAATCTGTCTTTACCTCTGGAAACAACCGTGGGGGGATGTTACTAACTGGATTGAGCATAGTGAAATCTAAGGCTTCCATTCCATATTCCCTCGCTCTTTTTTCCTCGTTCCATCCAAACCCGTCCCCCTGAATACTCCCAGCAATCCTTTATTGTCTCCTTTGTAGGGTTTTCTTTCCCACTTCCCTCCAATCTTATCCAATATGCTAGTGCAAGCTTTTCTCTTCTTAACTTCAGCGGTAATTCAGCCGTTTCTATAAGTATTGCATTAATGGGGGTTGACTTAATAGCTCCAATGGATACTCGTAGTGCTCTATACTGTAATCTATTAAATTTTTCAAGTGATGTTTTTGCTGCTGCACCATAAACTATACAACCATAATCTATTGCTGATCTCATGCAGGCTCTATTTTATTTATCTGCACCCCAATCACATCCAGCCACAGCTCTTATTAAATTAATAACTTTTTACATTTAGTTTCTTAACGTTTTATGTGTGTTTTCCATGTATACTTACTATTAAACCATAAACCCAGGTATTTAAATTAATTTACTTTCTCCATTGGCTGCTGATATAATGTTAGCTTTTCAACATGACATTTGCGCTTATTTGTGAACATCATGTAACAGGATTTGCTTGTTGATATCTTAAACCCCCATTCGTATGACCATTTTTCTACTTTCTTTATTGCCTTATATTCTCTGTCACATATTTCTCATGCCTTCCTCTCATCCATATAGCCCCATCATCCGCATATAACACTGATTTGATGTGTTCACCTAAATCTGAAAACATGTCATTTATCATTATGTTGAATAATACCGGGCTGATTACGCGCCCCTGAGGAATACCATTGTTTACATCCATGGAAACCTCTGACCCAACTTTCACTCTAATTCTCCTGGTTGTTAAAAAGTCCATTATCCAATTGTACATCCTTCCTCCAAAACCCATTCTACTTAGTTTAATAAGTAATCCATCCCTCCACATACTTTCATATGCTTTCTGTATGTCAGAATATACTATTATCATCAGCTCTTTCATTTTCAACGCCTTCTCCACCTCATTGCTTACTCGTACTAAAGCATCTGTTGTGGAATGTCCTTTTTGAAATCATGCGATATCCTACAAACTATCATCCTCTCCATTCATTTTCATAAGTGGGATGTTAGTGCTATGGGCCTGTAATTACCTGGATTGATTGGGTTTTTACCAGGTTTGTTAAATGATAGAATGACTGCAACTTTTCCAACAACTCGGTATCATTCCCTCCTTCCAAATTTAGTCTTAACACTAATGTAACTGTTGAAACGTGCCATAACATAGTTGATCTTGTCCTGGACTTGTATATTCAGTCGCAACACCCTTCCATTTTGCCTCACGCATTTATATACACTCCCCTGACTAGGAGGACATCATAACAAATAATTTCACAAATTTCACAAATAACATTTCACCACATATTGTTTTGCTGAGGAAGCCAAAACGAAAGAACGAAAAAATAATCTATCCATCCATTAAATGTATATTATTATTATTATTATTATTATTATTATCATTATTATTATTATACTGACATTTTAACTATGACATTTGTCGTATTTTATAGAAACCCCTTTGAAACAACAGAAGGCTTCATTGAAAAATACAATCTAGCACAAGCTAATGCAAGGTATTGCTTACTTCATTGTTCATCCAGTTTAAACTGTTTTAGAAATAAGGCTTCACTATGGAGATGTATTCAGGTCAGAAAACTCTCGAAAAGAACTGTGACAAGTTGTAATAAATTGACGCATTACTCTCTCTCTCCAGCCACAAGACGGAGACAAATCTCCATTGATGAAAACACTCGACTCAACTGCAGTGATTCGCTTTCTGTCCTCAGCGTCGTGCTGGATTCTCATCTGGAGGTGAAGGCAAACATGTTGATCTCCTCGGGGCCTGGACACAGCTTCTCCTGCTGAGCTTGTGCATGGAAAACTTAGAAATGGTGTGTCAATGACTTGCAGTGACTGACAGCTTCTATTTTTTACAAATGAATCATCTGTTACAATCGGTACACACAGAGATAGTCACAGAGTTGTTGACTCCAGTACTCAGAACATATTAGATGTTAATGCTATGGTACTTTTATATACCATAAGACTGAATAATTACAATATTCACATACCATGGTTAGTTACACTCAAAGGTACTTCTAAGAATACTAGGATGGTACATACATTTCCAAAAATGTATTATCACGGTACTTTTTGGTTTATTTCGGTTAGACAGATGACAAAATGACAGATGATGCTCATGATTTTTCTTAGATACTTTGGATGTCCTGGTCGTGTCATTGGACCACGCACCTGTTCATGCAGATCAGATCCCTGTGCTGTTCCACCTGGCAGAGTCAGTCCAATATTTCCTGTGCTCTGACACAACTCTTTTGGACCAGCAATGTTCTTACCAGAATCAGAATCAGAATCAGAATGAGCTTTATTGGCCAGGTATGTTTACACATACAAGGAATTTGTTTTAGTGACAGAAGCTCTACAGTGCAACAGAAAGACAGCAACAGGACAGGACACAGATAATAAAAGAATAATTTACAAATATACAAATAGGCAATGTACAAATAGCAAAAACACAATATATAATATGGACAATTATGGTGTACAGGTCTGATATGTGCAAGTCTGAAATGAAAAAATAAGTATGTGTGGTGAATAAATAATGTATAATAGTGTTGTGTGTTCCACGTTTGTTGTCAAGTGTTCATGAGATGGATTGCCTGAGGGAAGAAACTGTTCCTGTGTCTGGTCGTTCTGGTGCTCAGAGCTCTGTAGTGTCGACCAGACGGGAAGAGTTCAAAGAGGGAGTGTGCTGGATGTGAGGGGTCCAGAGTGATTTTGCCAGCCCTTTTGCTCACTCTGGATGAGTACAGTTCTTGGAGAGTGGGGAGGGTTGTATCAATGATTCGCTCAGCAGACCGGACTACCCTCTGTAGTCTTCTGAGGTCAGATTTGGTAGCTGAGCTGAACCAGACAGTTACTGAAGTGCAGAGGACGGATTCAATGATGGCGGAGTAGAACTGATTCAGCAGCTCCTGTGGCAGGTTGAACTTCCTCAGCTGGCGAAGGAAGTACAACCTCTGCTGGGCCTTTTTCACAATGGAGTCTATGTGATTGTCCCACTTCAGGTCCTGAGAAATTGTGGTGCCCAGGAATCTGAATGACTCCACTGCAGTCACAGTGCTGTTCATGATGGTGAGTGGGGGGAGAGGAGGGGGGTTTCTCCTGAAGTCCACGATCATCTCCACAGTTTTGAGCGTGTTGAGCTCCAGGTTGTTAAGACTGCACCAGACAGCCAGCTCCTTAACCTCCTGTCTGTGGGCAGACTCGTCACCGTCCTGGATGAGGCCGATCAGTGTGGTGTCGTCTGCAAACTTCAGGAGCTTGACAGAGGGGTCTTTAGAGGTGCAGTCGTTAGTGTAGAGGGAGAAGAGCAGTGGGGAGAGAACGCAACCCTGAGGAGCTCCAGTGCTGATGGTGCGGGTGCTGGATGAGAATTTTCCCAGCCTCACTAGCTGCTGCCTGTCTGTCAGGAAGCTGGTGATCCACTGACAGATGGAGGTGGGGACGGAGAGCTGAGTTAGTTTGTTCTGAAGGGTGTCCGGGATGATGGTGTTAAAAGCGGAGCTGAAGTCTACGAACAGGATCCTCACATAAGTCCCTGGTCTGTCCAGATGCTGCAGGATAAAGTGCAGTCCCATGTTGACTGCATCATCCACAGCCCTGTTTGCTCTGTAGGGAAACTGCAGGGGGTCCAGTAAGGGTCCAGTGGAGGACTTCAGATCAGCCAAAACCAGTCTTTCAAATGATTTCATGACCACAGACGTTAGAGCCACAGGTCTGTAGTCATTAAGTCCAGTAATTTTGGGTTTCTTTGGGACGGGGATGATGGTGGAGTGTTTGAAGCATGAGGGGACTTCGCACAGCTCCAGTGATCTGTTGAAGATCTGTGTGAAGATGGGGGCCAGCTGGTCAGCACAGTTTTTTGGCAGGCTGGTGACACACCGTCTGGGCCTGGTGCTTTCCTTCTTTTGTTCTTCCTGAAGACCTGGCGCACCTCGTCTTCACTGATCTGAATTGCAGGTGTGGGGGAGAGGGGGGTTGCTGGAGGTGTGAATGGTTGTGTGGAGAGGTGTTCAGGGCGGGTGTGGGGTGTTTTTTCAAACCTGCAGTAGAACTCATTCAGATCGTCTGCCAGGTGTTGATTCTCCAGAGTGCTGGGGGATGGTGTCTTGTAACTGGTGATTTCTTTCATACCTTTCCACACTGAAGCAGAATCGCCGGGAGAGAATTTTTTCCTTAGCTTGCCGGAATAATTCCTCTTTGCCACTCTGATCTCCTTTTCCAGTGTGTATTTGGCCTGTTTATACAAGACTTTATCCCCCTTTCTGTAAGCATCTTCTTTGGCCTGACGGAGCTGTCTGAGTTTTGCAGTGAACCATGGTTTGTCGTTGTTGTAAGTTAGATGAGTCTTGGTAGGAATGCACATATTCTCACAGAAACTGATATAAGATGTTACAGTCTCTGTGAGCTCGTCCAGATCATTTGTGGCAGCTTCAAAAACACTCCAATCAGTAAGAGAGAAACAGGCTTGTAAAACCCGCTCTGTTTCATTAGTCCATCCATTACGAGATGAATATGCTGCTGGTACATGCAACACAGTATAAAATCTCTAAACATGGATCATTCTGTAATTGCAGACACTTCTTTCTTTCTTTCTTTCTTTCTTTCTTTCTTTCTTTCTTTCTTTCTTTCTTTCATTCATTATTATTATTTATTCAGATATTTGCTAACTAAACACAAGTAAAGCCTTTTTATGTAATAAAATATGTAATTTCTCTATGTAATTACAGAATTACCCATATATCAGTCCTTATTTAGCCCATATATCTTTCTTTTCATATATAAGTTCTGCTGACAGTTTCACTCTGTTTTTTTTAACAGCTTGGTTATTTAGTCTCTCTGAGGCTGTTCATCTTTAAACTGACTGGTAATTTGAAAGGACATCAGCTGAGCAGCATCAATCTTCACGGTTTAAAAGGTCTGAGACAGTCTTAGGTCAAACATTATTTCAAAATATCAAAAATCAGTGATGCACTAAAAAGTCAAAATTATGGCATACAAGTTGTTTTTTTAGATATTAAGTCATAGCTACGAGATAAAACTCTTAAATTTTGATGTAAAAAATGAACATAAAAGGGTCATAATATGGCATAAAAGTTGAATTTTTAAGATAAGAAGTCATAATTACAAGATAAAAACTAAATTTTGATGTAAATATTGACATAAAGGGTCATAATTATGACAAAAAGTTGTAATTATGAAATAAAAAGTTGAAATTATGACATACTGTCATAATTATGACAAAATTTCGATTTAAGACATTAAAAACTTCATGTAATGACTTTGCATATCAGAATTTAGACTTTTTGTCTAATAATGACTTCTTATTCATAATTATGATTTACCAATGATTCACAATGATTTTTTTCTTAGACGGCAGAAACGGGCTCCTTTAAATATGTTATATGACATAATATTTTATATTTTGTCAAAAAAAAAGTGTTGAGTTATGACCTGAGGACAGGTAATTTCAAAGTATAAAAGTTGCTTCTGTCAAAACTAATGGCAAGTAAAATTGTGGGACACGTCTCCAGAATCAGTGGAATGCATATAAAGTTAACAGCTGTCTTCATCTGTTGACAGGGCTGTTAAAGTGTGAGACACGCTACCAAGAGTTCCCCAACATGTTATTTGCCGTTCACTTCATGCTGTACATTGGGGAGGTTCTGTGTGCTCTCAAACTTACCAACAACAGTTCAGTGCAGGATTGAAGACTGGGTCAGCTGTATCAGAAAGGGAGTGCTGAATGATTCACTGAAGTGAAAACTCTGTTTGATTGACAGGTCTCTGTGGAAGCACAGGAGTTAACCAGGTACTATGGCAGTGCCTTCTCAGCTATCACTGCGTGCAAAACAATGGCATTCAGCTCTCTCGAGTGATCAAACAGCTTATGTTGCTGAGAGATAAACTTAAATATGACAACTGGTGCGTGAAGTGTTTGGGAGATGCTTTCCACAGGTTTTTACGTAATGTAAGCAGCTTATAGGTGGAACTGTAGGTTACAATCCCACAGTACCATCAGTCTTTTTCACCTTCTCCTTTCTCAGGGCCTACCGTGGGTTAGGAGTGATGATTCTGGTAGAGGCTGCCAAATCTAGCATGCTGTGCCTTCAGACCCTTATGAAACGTCACATGACCTAAAGATAAGAAAGTTCTCAGGTGCATAAGAAAGTAGAGGGATAAAAACAAACAAACACACACACATTGAAACACACTGAAACACTGATTGAAAGGAATGGTTCAAACGAATGAATGAAAATCAGTAAGTCAGTTGGGTTCATATAAAGATAATGACATAATTTCAAAGTTTTTTTTTTCTTTTACTTTAATCTAGTTTTTCAAATATGAATATGCAGTGAAGTAGTTTGTTAAAATAGTTTCCTGAAAATATTATGCCAAACTATAGTAGTCAACATTTGAACTGGATCAAAAAAGTTCATCAAAGTTGTCCTAAGACAAGAACAGTTATTGTTTTGGTTTTAGGACAACTTTGATGAAAGGTTTTGATCCAGTTCAAATGTTGACTACTATACTTAATAAGATGAGGTTAAGTAATGAAGCTGTTGTTCTTCATTATGATCTGTTTTTTATGTTTTATCTCCATGGAATTTTAGACTTATGCCCCCAAAACAATATCAAAATGAATATTAATTGGGAGATAAAACAACAGTGGTAGTGTATTGCACAATGCAATGCATTTGACCTGTTGCAGTTTAGCATACAGTTGATTTCAAGAATTGCATATTAATATATATATATATATATATATATATATATATATAAAATTTTTCACTCTTTGTTATATTGCAGCCATTTGCTAAAATCGTTTAAGTTCATTTTTTTTCCTCATTAATGTACACACAGCACCCCATATTGACAGAAAAACACAGAATTGTTGACATTTTTGCAGATTTATTAAAAAAGAAACACTGAAATATCACATGGTCCTAAGTATTCAGACCCTTTGCTGTGACACTCATATATTTAACTCAGGTGCTGTCCATTTCTTCTGATCATCCTTGAGATGGTTCTACACCTTCATTTGAGTCCAGCTGTGTTTGATTATACTGATTGGACTTGATTAGGAAAACCACACACCTGTCTATATAAGACCTTACAGCTCACAGTGCATGTCAGAGCAAATGAGAATCATGAGGTCAAAGGAACTGCCTGAAGAGCTCAGAGACAGAATTGTGGCAAGGCACAGATCTGGCCAAGGTTACAAAAAAATTTCTGCTGCACTTAAGGTTCCTAAGAGCACAGTGGCCTCCATAATCCTTAAATGGAAGACGTTTGGGACGACCAGAACCCTTCCTAGAGCTGGCCGTCCGGCCAAACTGAGCTATTGGGGGAGAAGAGCCTTGGTGAGAGAGGTAAAGAAGAACCCAAAGATCACTGTGGCTGAGCTCCAGAGATGCAGTCGGGAGATGGGAGAAAGTTGTAGAAAGTCAACCATCACTGCAGCCCTCCACCAGTCGGGGCTTTATGGCAGAGTGGCCCGACGGAAGCCTCTCCTCAGTGCAAGACACATGAAAGCCCGCATGAAGGACTCCAAGATGGTGAGAAATAAGATTCTCTGGTCTGATGAGACCAAGATAGAACTTTTTGGCCTTAATTCTAAGCGGTATGTGTGGAGAAAACCAGGCACTGCTCATCACCTGTCCAATACAGTCCCAACAGTGAAGCATGGTGGTGGCAGCATCGTGCTGTGGGGTGAATGTGGCCAAGTACAGGGATATCCTGGACGAAAAACCTTCTCAAGAGTGCTCAGGACCTCAGACTGGGCCGAAGGTTTACCTTCCAACAAGACAATGACCCTAAGCACACAGCTAAAATAACGAAGGAGTGGCTTCACAACAACTCCATGACTGTTCTTGAATGGCCCAGCCAGAGCCCTGACTTAAACCCAATTGAGCATCTCTGGAGAGACCTAAAAATGGCTGTCCACCAACGTTTACCATCCAACCTGACAGAACTGGAGAGGATCTGCAAGGAGGAATGGCAGAGGATCCCCAAATCCAGGTGTGAAAAACTTGTTGCATCTTTCCCAAAAAGTCTCATGGCTGTATTAGATCAAAAGGGTGCTTCTACTAAATACTGAGCAAAGAGTCTGAATACTTAGGACCATGTGATATTTCAGTTTTTCTTTTTTAATAAATCTGCAAAAATGTCAACAATTCTGTGTTTTTCTGTCAATATGCGGTGCTGTGTGTACATTAATGAGGGAAAAAATATGAACTTAAATGATTTTAGCAAATGGCTGCAATATAACAGAGTGAAAAATTTAAGGGGGTCGGAATACTTTCCGTGCCCACTGTGTGTGTGTGTATATATATATATATATATATATATATATTTAGAAATAATTTACATTGGTGACAAAAGAGATAACTGACAGAATTTTGTGAATGAGAACAACAGAAAGAGAATTTTCATTTTTAGTGAATTATTCCTACTCAAAATTCACACCCAGAACAGTCCTAAATAAATCTCTAATCATTTGATTCATTAATTCTTATTGTGTGAATTATTTTGTTTTTGTGTATTTTGTTGATGAAGGAAATGACATCACGAAAAGCATCCTGGCCAGTTGGAGCAAATTTACTGCTCTATTTTGATAGACATTTGCCAAAACAGCCACTGTGCTGAAATGAAGAAAACAGCCCTCACTGGACAGTCAAAATCAACTCCGTTCTGGAGGACTTATAACCTTACTAAAACAATGTAAGTGTTTTAAACCGAAAGATGTGCATACAACGTCTACATGAGACTAGAATCATAACTCAGAAGGTGTTGTGGGCAATTCTGTCTATTCTGTGTGACAAAGTTTATGTATAGTGGCTTCCAAAAACTATTACCGGTATTGGGACACTTTTCTGGTTGTCAAATGGGGGATCAAGTTCGTAATTAATGTGTTGAGCTACACCTGTAGTTACTCTGGAGGACAACATCGTGAACTTGAGGAGAACTGAAAAGTATTTGCAAAAAATAGTGTCCAAATATTTTTTGGGCCACTAGTCTTTTATCATATATTGAAAGTAAAGCACATATCTGTGTGTGTAGCGCATGAAGACACATGGAGGCTGCGGTAGAAAGAAACAAAGAAACCTAACCTAAGAAACCTGCCAAAGAAACCTAACCTAAGCCGTAGAGTCACGCTTCAGGATGGTTTGAGGAACACTGCCTGGTTAACACTGCAGAAGCACCTGAAGCAGGAGACAGACCCCCGTGTCATGAATGCTGTGAGGATCACTGAGGTACTTCAGCTTCCTGCTGCTACAGAGGTACAGAGCTTCCTGCAGCTCAAATATTACAACTCTACTCACAACAAACTTAACAAAAAACAAAAGCCCTCTTTTGCTTAACCTGGTCTGTCAATTACTCTTGAACTACTACTTTCTCCCTTCTACTAGAGTGATTTATGTTCCTGAAGTCTGTAAATATTAGTTAAGAGACATTGAATTCAACATGTCCTTTCTGGTAGTTTTAGGGTCATCTGTATGCTCCGCTGCAAGGTTGAGTGCATTCTTTGATGAATTGAAAGTTCAAAAGAATAGCATTTATTTGAAGTAGAAATCTATTTTCTAACATTATCAGTGTCTTTAATGTCACTATTGTTTTGATAAATTTAATGCATCCTTGCTAAAAAAAAAAAAAAAAAGAAGTATGGATTTCTTAAAAAAAAAAAAAATGTTACTGACCCCAAAATTTTAAACATTAGTACACACACTACTAGTCTAAAGTTTTGAACAGTAAGATTTTTAATGTTTTGTAGGAGTCTCTTCTGCTCACCGGACCTGCATTTATTTGATCCAAAGTACAGCAAAAACAGTATAATTTTGAAATATTTTTACTATTTTTTTTAAATATATATATATTTTTACTATTTAAAATAACTGCTTTCTGAATATATTTTATTATTCCTATAATTTCAAAGCTGAATTTTTAGCATAACTCCAGTCACATGGTCCTTCAGAAATCATTCTAATATTCTGATTTGCTGATTATTATTGTTATTATTATTAATATTATGTTGAAAACAGCTGAGTTTTTTAGGTTTCTTTGATGAATAGAAAGTTCAGAAGAACAGCATTTATCTATAATATAAATCCTTTGTAACAATATAAATGTCTTTATCATCACTTTTGATCAATTTAAAGCATCCTTGTTAAATAAAAGTATTAATTTCTATAATCCCCCCCCCCCCCCCCCCCCCAAAAGAAAAAAATTATACTGACTCCAAACTTTTGAATGGTGTAGTGTAAAATGTTACAAAAGCTTTTTATTTCAGATAAACACTGATCTTTATATCTTTCTATTCATCAAAAAATTCTGAAAAAAAATGTACTCCACTGTTTTAAATATTGATAATAATAATAATTCTGGGCGATAGACCTCCTGAAAGTTTGCCACTAACTTTTTTTTATTGTAGAACTGATGGCGTGGACACTTAAGAACAATGTGATTTTGTTTCAAGTTGTTTTTTAGAAACAAGTAAAGGGTACTGCTATGGGTGCTTGTTTCGCTCCGAATTATGCCAACCTATTTTTGGGATTGTGGGAAGAAAGATATATTTTTTCAACTCATAACTTCTTTTTGGATAAAATTGTTCTGTGGGGTAGATATATTGATGATGTCTTGTTGATTTGGTCTGGTTCAGAGTCTGAATTACACGTTTCATGAATATATTAACGGCATAAATCGCAATTTGAAATTGAGCCTAGAGTACTCAGGGTCAGAAATTAATTTCCTGGATCTAAAAATGCTGGTGATTTTTAGGAAACTAATGGATTGAAATACCATTCTTAGAGCTAATAGTTTTCATCCACCTTGGCTGATAGAAAATATTCCACATGTTCAGTTCCGAAGATTGAAACATATTTGTGACTCAGACAATGATTTTGAAATTCAATTACAGAATATGACTAGTAGATTTTGACAAAGAGGTTATGATCCGAAAGTTTTAAAAAGAGCCACACAGAGAGTTAAATCTATGGATAGAAAGCAATTACTGAGTAAGAAGAATAAGGTACAATAACGTTCAAATACTAATTCTAATCGGGTCTTCTTTTCGACAACTTAGCTGTGAGGTTACACAAATTGAACATATTATAAATTCTAATTGGGACATCATAGAAAGTGATAGTACTCTTAGGACGATTTTTCCAGAAAAACCATTGGTTAGTTATAGATACCCGCCAACTATAAGAAATAAGGTGGTACGTAGTTATCTTCCGGCTCTGGAAAAGAAAACATGGCTTTGTTCATTTTAGGTGTGGAAGTTGTAAACATTGTGAAAGTTGTAACATGGTGAGAATGAATAATTTTACTGATGTGATTTCTGGTAAAGTGTCTCCAGTCGAGTCCTTCATTAACTGTAATCCTTTGTATGTAATATATAGGATAGAATGTGAGTGTGGACATTTTTACATTGGTCAAACTAAAAGGAAATTAGGTTTGAAGAGTGTATGAACATAAATATGCTATTCGCATGAAAAATATGCTGTATCATATGGTGAGGCATTTCAATGAAGCTGGTCATGCTAGTGAGAACTGTTGGAGAATAACAGTTAAAACCCAAAGGACCAGGTGTTGTTGAATGAAGGCAAGGAGTCAATAGATGCGATTCAATTGAAGAAATTTACTGAAGAACATAGTTTGCAGTTTCAGGCAGAAGTCAGCTTTAACACTCGCACAGAGTTCGTCGACCGCTCTGCCTTACATCTTACAGAAACCAAGAATTATACGTAATAAGGTTACACATTTCACTTTTGCTGCACTGCTCTAATGAAAGACCAAAAACTTCTATCTATAATTATTATTATAGATGGCACCACTAAGTGAATCATCCAATAATCTAGGAGGTGAAATATTGATCCATAACTTGATTAATAAGTCAAACAAGACATAATGCAATCATTTTAATAAGAAATAATGTAATGATGATATGATTAATATCACTCTGGAGGATATGGCAGATCAATCTTTACTTCATCCACTCCTTCAGAACTCTTAAAGTGATCGGAATTGAATCTATCCCATGTTCAATAAGAGGGGGAGAAACTTTCTGGATTTATACACTTAAGGGGACTAAGCCTCCTGGAGTTAATGAAGAAATTAATTTTCTACCTTTTTTGTACATACTTTTGGTATTTGTATAAGCATGCAGATTATACATGTGTGTATATCATCATAATTATTATTGTTGTATCATTACTTTTTTTTTTCTTCCTTTTTGAATATTGGTATGTTTTATACAAGTAGGAAAACTCTACCCACTCCCACTGATTGACCAGCTGGCTTTGATTGCTTACTAATTGTTTAAGAACACTTGTTTAAACAATTGATGTGTATCCTGAAGACGGCTGTGAAGCTGAAACGCGTTTTAATGACTTAGCCCAGTTATTTAAAGGCTTTTTATTTTTACTATATGAGTGCCTTGGAATATTTCATCTTCTCAATAATAATAATAATGAATGTTTCTTGAACAGCAAATCAGCATATTAGCATGATTTCAGAAGGATCACGTGACGTGTAATGATGCTTTAGCTTTGATCACAGGAATAAATTCCATTTTAAAATATATTCAAATAGAAAACCTTTATTTTAAATAGTAAAAACATTTCAAAATTGGACTCTTTTTGCTGTACTTTGGATCAAATAAATGCGGGTTTAGTGAGGAGAAGATACTTCTTTAAAAAACATCTTACTGTTCAAAAACTTTTGACTGGTAGTGTATGATATACCGTCAAAATAGTAAAAGTAGAAAGTTAGTATGTTATCCTGAGCAGTGGACAGGTTCACAGGATTTAAATGAAAAGTTACTGGCGATTTAAAAGAAAGGGAAGAATATTTTGATATGTCCCACCCAACTTTGTTTCAATAGGAAATATAGAAAGTACAGGGAAGTCAGTTGTGTTTTTCAAACAATTTCATTTGGTCTTTACAGTGTTATCTACAAACAAACAAACAAACAAAAGAAAGAAAGCAGTTGTGTTTTGTTATTATTTCACTGTCATCCAGCTGAATAATGCATGAGGCTTATGTAGATTCAGTCCAAAGTTATATTGTGCCAAACACTGAGGTGGCATGCTAATAGAGAGTTCATGAGGCATCAGAAAGGAAAGCACATCTGAATTTAAACAAAATGCTAAAGCACATTGCTGTAGCTTTAAACATTCATCTGGTACGACTGCATTAAACTCTGACACTATGAAATCAGACGAGTCAAGAACAGAATCTTTATTCAAGCCTACATGATCAATACGACCTGCAGTTTCACCCTGTTATTATCTCCTTTCCAGGGTGATAAAAGGTTTCTGGAGAACCACAGAGAGATGATGAGAAGTTCACACACAGCTGAAGTGTGCGTATGTGCACAGAGCGAGTGGATCACTGGTTGGCTAGCACACTCTCTTTCCCAGAGCTCACTACTCATTCTGCAGACCACCGGCACAGAATAAAACCCACCAAACCCAGGAAAGAGGCAGTTTCCACAGCCAGAGCCAGAAGAGGATGCCCTCGACCGATCACACCCCACTCCATTACTAAAGACCATCACAAGACACCAAGGTTATTGGCTTCTCTTCTAAAAATTGCATCTGCTACACTAACAGAAAAGTATATATCAAAATACCACAGTATTTAATTACCATCTAATACCATCACTGTATCACGGTACCTCTATTGTACCTCATTTGATCGCTTTCATTTCAAATATGTGCCATATTTGATCAGACAGGGCAAACGTGGAGCTTCTCATCCGGACCTGAGAACCAGGACTGATATTGATCTGATTAAAGTTGTGGAAGATCAAGTTAGTACTGCATTCTCTTTGATTCAGTGCAATAATCCATCAGCCAGTTAGAGATGGCCAATTCGCTAAGCGGTCCTAACGAAGTTTGGATTAGTATTTAGATAGAGGTACAGTAGCTGTTTGTTAAGGAGCTTGAGACTAGAGAATATGTGCAGAGAATTGCTAAAAATCTATTATTATTCTTTTAGTGGCAAAAGGAATCGAAAATAATGCTGGAAAGAGAGGAAGAGATGGAAAAGACAGAGCTGGAACAAAGAAAGCAAGAGGAAGAGGAGAAGATCATGAAGAAACGCATGGAAAAGGTCAAAAAGAACACAAAACCTTAGGAGTTTCCATGAAACAACAACATATGAGTCTATAAAGGAATGAGAAATAGTCCAAACAAAAGAAAAGTCTGAATATTTTTTATTTTTTTGTAACATTCCTTTCAAATGACACAGATGGACATTCGTTGGCTAAAATAGAAATTGGCAACACTGGTAAAAAGATGCATACTCTTCAGATAGTCACCACACTTTTTAAGATTAAAAAAAAAAAAAGAGGAATGTTCTCACAAGGTCGGAAAGCATCGGCCTGCTTTCATTATCCTGATTCACTACAGTCACAGACCAATTTGGTCAAAAATGTGTGAATTAAGCAGCTAGTTGGAATACAGTGATCACAGCACTTCTGACTGACTAATAGAACGACATGCCAGTCGATATTTTCATAAAAGGAAAAAGAAAAACATGCTGAATCAAATCAATTAACATTTGAAAAACAATCACAGTAGCAAGTCAACAAATGATCATCCTTCATCACGCTCAAGACAAGCAACCAACTCTTATCGACAGCCTGACAGCATATTTAAACAAGAAAACTGAAAACAAAAAAACAAAAAGGACCCAGAGTACAAGACAGGAAATGATCTCCCTTCAAGAATAAACATCACAGAATAAAGGAAAATGCATTTGAGGAAAACATTCATATCACATGCCATGACGTGTTGCAAATCTACAACATACCAGAAATATTCTCAAGAACTTAGCCAGTTAAAATTGGGAGAATTACTGCCAGCCAATTTCTGACTTGATTTAAGATAAACCCCGTAGGTCCCGTCTTACCTGTCAGTTTAAAAAAATAGATCATCGTTGCATAAGACAAAAATGTACATTTGCATAGTTTGATTGTGTAATAAATCTAACTTCTAAGATCATTTCCATTCATAAACCTCAACACAATCACATTAAGTTTATAATCTATAATAACCATGATTTATCACCCCTTTCAACTAAACCACTGCGTTAATTTATATTTATATTGATAAAAATATATGCATGTTTATATTCATACAGCCTAATATATTAAATAAAACATTTAATTTCTTCTTTGATAATTATCATCTCTGGGAACAATGGAATGACATTTTCAATACACATTCTTTTGGAAATTGTTGCAAGACACCCAATCGCCTTTGGTGAATTTAAGTTGCTACTGAACCAATTTACAATCCTTCAGAGTGCATAAAATAGACAAATTAAGAAGAAAAAAAGGTGACACATATATAGTATCTATATGTTTCAATCACAGAAGAAAGATAAAGACAGAAACTGAGGCTTCATCATCTAAATTTCAAGTTGCATTAAATGACCTATTTCAATGAATGTGATAAGCACACGTAACTTACAGTCGTTTACAAGAGACATTTAAAGAAAACGAACAACACAATGGCAGTTTAGTCGATCTGCATTCAAAAATACCAAGGGCCAGTTTTACTAACAGCTTGCGCCAGCGCAAACCATCTTTTGGCGTTAAAATAGTACTGTCAGGATTTACTAAAGACGCGCAGTGATGAATTAGCGCTGAAAATGGGCACAGTTATTTTTGCGCCTGACCTTATTAAATATGCATTTGTAGGAGTTTCCCTTTCAGACACAAAATTTATGGGAGGATAGTATTCAAATGAATCAGGCAATGAGATTTACTAATGTTTGCACTCGTCAAATTACTGGTATTTGCGCCATTATTTAACATCTTAAACTGTTTTTCGCTTGAAATGGCTGCAAATATTGTTGCTAGGAGGAGGCACCGCAGAGAACAGCAGAAGGGAGAAGATGTTTTCCACACGTATTAATTTATTTGGAATGCCAGGAGAACACATTATCCGAACATACCGTTTGCCAAGCCATGTTATTTTTAATTTGCTTCAGAAAATAAAAGACGACTTGGAACACGCAACTAGGAGTCACGCAATACCAGGTCTATCAAAACTTATTGCACCCCTTCATTTTTTGGCCTCCGGTTCTTTTCAACATACTGTGGCGTCTATTTCTTTATTCTTTATTTGTGACTACGCTAACTTGCGCTGCGCTTGGTATATTGCGTTGATCGATATGTAAATGAGATGTTGCATCTGTCTTCTTTAATTTGTGCATTGTTAGTAAATCACCCGCAGAAATTTCCACACCCATCGGCGCTGTTTTGGAATTGCGCTCTCACGCTAATTTGCCCTGTTTAGTAAAACTGGCCCTAAATATATGATTGCGAAGATATGTGGTTGTTGAAAGATTACTAAAATTTCTTAGACTATTTTCTCACATCCATTAAGACAAATACCACCCTGTGAGAGTAAGGCACAGTTCTGAGTAAAAACTTTGGGATTGCAATAAAATAATAAAATAAAATAAAATTTCAGGTAAGATTCCAATCAATTTTACAATCTCTATATATTAACTTTCATCTGGGAATTGTGAGGTTGAAACAGGAGCTTTTCTCTTCATCATGTAACAGAAGTAAGAAGAGTATTTCTTGCAACATGCCCACTGTAACAACACTTTAAAAGCGTACAACAACTTGTACGTTCCCAGTGCAAAATGTCAACTCTCAACACAGTGAATCACACATAAGAAGCATCACATTATGTTAAATAACCTGAGAGAGCTGGTTGGGAAATCTTGGAGATTTCATATTGCGCTTTGCTGTGAAGCTTAAGGTTTCCGTCGACAATCGTTTACCGAGTCCTTGGCTGAAGGCAACAACCTCACGGCTCTCCAGTGTAAAACACGGAGAACGTGAGCCGATGTGACTGCAGCTCAACTCAGCTGCAGACGGTAAGTCCTGATTTCCATGGGTTTAAGGCTGATCTCCTGCACGTCGGCATCACTATTGTGTGTGTGCATCAGAGACAGCGATACAGGAGTGATGCTTTTGACCTTCAAATCTGTCAGGAGCTTCTCTAAATGAATCTACACACACACAGCAAACACAGTATGGTGATTAGAGCATTTCCAACGCAACACATGTTCGAGTATGCATTGAGTCACGGCCTTAGCTTTGACTTTTCACTTGTAAGAAGTGAGATGGTTAGCATATCTGACAGTCTGACAGGTTTACTAGTTCAAACTAAGCCTGTGAACTCAATGGAAAGTAAACAACTTTAATTTTCTATTTCTGTAAATAGCTCATTTACATAAACATCTTACAGGTGACGTATCATTTTTTTTGTTGTTTCTGTCTCATCTTAATATGCAGAGCAGCTATTAAGTAGGTTGATTTCCGAGTGTGGAGTGCAGCACTATGACTTAGTCCTGGAGGGCCACTGTCCTGCAGAGCCTTCTAGAAATCCTGAAGACATTAATTAGCTTGTTCAGGTGTGTTTGATTAGGGTTAGAGCTAAACTCTGCAGGACCAGTGGCTTCCAAGATCAAGTTTGCCCATCCCTGCTCTATGGCATTAAGACTTTGTTTGTTTTGAGTATCTGACCAGGGGTGTGATTCCTATACAACAGCATAATTCACTGCTTAAAGGGATAGTTCACCTAAATATAGATCACCATAATATTATGAAGCTACGAGAATACTTTTTGTGCGCAAAGAAAACAAAAATAATGCATGGTTTGTGGCACTTTCATGAATGGCAGTGGACGGTGACACAGAAGAGAAGAATTGTTGAATAAAGTCATTATTTTTGTTTTCTTTGCGCACAAAAATTATTCTCGTAGATTCATAAAATTACGGCTGAACCACTGATGTCATGACTATTTTTACAATATCCTTACTACCTTTCTGGGCCTTGATCGTTTCAGTTGCGTTGTTGTCTTTGCATGGTCAGAAAGCTTTCTGATTTCATCAAAAATATTTTAATTTGTGTTCTGAAGATGAACGAAGCTCTTACAGGTTTGGAATGACATGAGGGTGAGTAATTAATGAAAGTTTTTTTCATTTTTGGGTGAACTAACCCTTTAATCTCCATTGTGCAATGCATCACATTAATTATCTAGCAAGTCACTACTTTTTTTGTATTTTTTTTATATACCATCATAGTATTTATTAATAATTTTGAATTAGCTTTTATTTATTTTAGTTTAAGTTTTAGTAATTTTGTTATGTGCTTATGTCATTTGAATTTGAATGTGTAGGCACCTAATTACTGTAAATTTTCTTATTATTCTTCGCTCTTGAGTCTCTGGCACCTCATAGAACCACTTGTGGAAAAGCAATGAAATGTGGCTCCCAAATTTGGAGTCTCCAACTCAATTCCTCTATCGCCACCAACTGTCCAAATGTTTTAAATTTAAGGGCTAGAAACAAATCTTTTTTTCTGAAATTCTCTCTCTGAATCCTTGGCTTGAGACACCTATTTCGTCATTTTGAATTTTCCTACTTTTTTTGAGTTTGCTTGTTATTTTTACAATTTTGTTTAGAGATTACACATCTTTAAATCGTTATATTATAAAACAGTTCTGATTCTGAAATCTGATTGGATGAACTGTGTTCCATGTCAAATTAACAGCAAATTTTCATTTTTAGGTGAACTATCCCTTTAACAGTTCACTGGAGGGGAACATTTTCGGTTTCTTGCCAAAACTACTGCATGACTTCAGAAGACTAATGCATTTATATCACTTTTATGGTACATTTGCGTCCTTTTCAAAGCTTGAACGCTCCAGTGCCTTATCATTGTAAATGGACAGAAAAATTGACCAGCAAGTTCTCCCTTTTGTGTTCCATGGAATATGGGTTTTGTGTTAAAAAGAGATTTTAATTTTTACATGAACTATCCTTTTGGTAGCAAATGTACAATCTTTTTTTTTTTTTTTAGGCCTCAAGGTCTTCCAAAACTCAGGCCAAAATTAAGTAGCAGTGATGAGACCCTCTTTAAATTAGTGATGTGTGTCTGTGTGTGGGAAGCCGCGTGATCTGCTTTACCTTGCCACGTGTGGTGGTACACAGTAGGCCAGTGTTCCGATTGGAGAAGCCACAGTCAAAGCCTTTTCTGTGCAGTATCAAAGCAGCTTGCTCGGATGGACCTCCCCCTTCCTCCTGCGAGAGAAGCGAGACAGAGCCTCAGGCCACATAAACACAACACTGTTTCTTCTCCACATGCACACACTGGGCCAATTATGGAGCGCTGCCTTTCACTCATCAGCTGCAGCTCAGCACCACAGTGAGAGTCTCTCCCATCACAACACCATGGAAAGAGCTTCTCCTCAAGACTTCAGAAGACAAAGGAACTTAAAGCAATCCTGCTGGTTCAAAATAACTTGAACTTTATTAATAGCACGTGACAGGCTGCCGATTTTGTGCTGAAAATTTATTTTGACGTATCCTTCGGTTTGTAAAATCAAAGACTGCATTAACAGTAATGCTTTTAACATGGATTGATGGAGTAGGCATTCTTCATAATTTTTATGAAGCACACTCATTAGATCTTCTGTACAGAAATGAGTTGTAGTTGGGCAAAGCTGGATTTCTCTAAAGTTGTATAGAGAATTATGCATTAATGATGTAATTTGGCTAGAGTTTCTGGTATCCTTCCATGTATCGCATCACAGTTACAGTGTTTATGAACTTATCATGGTCATACACATACAGTTGAAATACTGGATTTGAAATACTGGATTAAAACAAGTGATAATTTTTTTACCAATCCTCCACACCAAAATTACATTTTTCATTTAGCATAAAACCGAAAAAAAGTTTACTTATTAATCAAATAATTAATCAAATTGAGCTATCTATAAAAATGTAAATTACACATAAAGTAGTTTTATATAAAATTAATGATGTATTAATTAATGATATATTATGTATCAACTCCAATTTGTTGTTGAAATATAAACATTTAAACGTGATAAATAAAATAATCTAATAAAAGCTGATGCACAGTCAAAATAAAAGTCCCGCCTCGAACACATCGGCCAAACAGAAAAACTTTTTCGGCCGATGACAATATTTGAAAAATGTTAAATATCGCAATATATCGGACGGTCGACCACTAAAAACAACAGCTACTGTTTTGTTATAAAACTGAAAAAATTTGAAATCTCAGGCTGTTTTGTATCAAACAAGTAACAAAATGTTTAAATGTGCAGTACACTGGATCTTCTTCACCCAGTTGTTTTGCACATTATACTGACACCTATTGGTCTGGATGTACCACTCTATGATGTAATAGTGTGGCTAAACCCCGCCTCCGCAGAAGAAGATCAATGCCTGCTTCTACATCAATGCCTGTTTAGCCCCGCCCACCAATTCACACATGCAGTGTAAATAACAAGAGAGGTGAATGTGCAGGTCTACGCAGAAACCAAATGATAAAGATGGCTCCGAAGGCAACAAGAAGCTGTGCAGTGCCAAGTTGAGGAAAAAATTGTCTTTGCATTGCCTTCCTACTAATCCCAACACTAGGAAAGAGTGGATGAAATTTATTTTTAATTAAATTCCAGACCGCATCAGTAAAAACTTGGTCCTTTGTTCACTTCATTTTAACATGGATTTGTTTACAAACAAGGCACAATTTGAAAAATATTGAAACTAAAAGACGATGCTGTGCCGACTATATTGGATCCAATAGTAATGTTGCAACACAAGTGTGAGTAACTGTTTTTATTACGTGATCACTATTGCTTTGTCTGTTATTACAAATCGTTTTATACATACTGAGTAATTATGCGTTTTTAATCTAAAACACAACAGCATCCATCTACGAAGGATGTAGGCTATCAAACATACACAACTATTAGCCAATCATAGCAGTGGGCGTTTACTTCCGAGTCTACAATATGCCACGCCTATTCAAACAGAGCGTTCTGATGAGGGAGGTCAAAAACAGGACAGAAAATAGCCTATTATAAAATAATCTTAATAACATTATAAGTGGACCTCGGAGAACAATACAAAATAAAAAACAGAGGCAGTTCATGAACCCTTTAATGTTTTCCCAGTGTCTTTCTCCATATATGTCCATTCATTATAAGTGCATTTTCCCCCAAACTGGAGTGAGAGGAAATTATTTTCTATGGTAGCACTTCTATCGAACCTGGAACATTCCATTAACTATTTTCTGTCATTATTCATAATAAAATTTGCACTTGAATCTGTACTTGCCCCTTCATGAACAGTGAAACAGGAAAATATTTATACACACACCTCTCCCCAGCAGAATCTCTCATCACTGTAAACCTGGAGCACTAGATTAACAACAGAAATAGTAAATCACTCTGCACAGTCCATAAAGCTCTCAGAACTGAGATAAATTTTTGGTTGTGCAAAAAAATAATGAAATCTAATCAATGTCCTCCATGCTTGAAAAACACTTCTTTTCCATTTGCATAAAGGGTGCCCTTGAGTGGATATTTCCACGACAAGCAACAAAGGAACTTTCAGGCATTGTTAAATGACTTTATTCTATTTCAGTGCACCAAAAGCTCTTCTACACTTCAGCCAACTATCCTGTCAATCATTTTAATTAATAATTACATATATCGGGAGTGAATTCAGCCTCCCAATTCAGCAGCTAAAGGGAGTTTTCTGGCTTTCTGATGGTCTGTCAATCATAATTCAAGAGACACTAATGCTCATGATGTCATTGCTCAAACAAAAAATTTGAGAAAGGATAGAGGTCAGATTCCTCAGACTCGAAATTAATTTGGACACACCTTAATGTCAAAACAAAATTTGAGTGGCCATGAATGTAGTCAGTAAGTATGAGAGAAACAAAGCCCAGCGTTTTAATAGCTCTATTCTAAAACAATAGTAAGCTGCCTACCTAGGCAGCATTTTTTTAAGCATTCCAAACCAAAGGTTGTTCTAAAGAAACACTTTTTTATAATATTATGTTGGCCAAATTCTAAAACAGCAATTGATGGATCCTCTGTGGATAAGGCAATCCCAGAATGCATTTTAAGCTGAATGCAAGCATATTATTTGTTATATTATATATTATATTATATTATATTATATATTATACATATTATATTTTAAACTGTATTTATCTGCATTTTACGTCTACTGTTAGTGTTTTATTGTTAACTGTATGCACCATGGGTCTGAGAGTTACGCAATTTCAATTCTCTGTATGTATGTGCTGTACATGTGGCAGAATTGACAATAAAGCAGACTTTGACTTTGACTTTGACTTGTTAGCTTAGCAACATGTGAACATCAAATCCTATTGGAATGAAATATGCACTTCATGCGAGTAGTGCACTACAATAGTGTGCCCTTGAGAAAAAGTGCACTTATTACAGATAATAGAATCTACTTAAGTGTGAACTGAATGTACTGTTTTCGAGCACTTAACTGCATGTTAATTGCAATTAAATGAAAATTTAATATTTAAATTGTTAATAAATGCATTTATAACTGAACTTTAGATTGCTTTTTGACCCACTTAAGGACATCTTTATATATAATTTCACAATTACATGTACTACATTTGAAATATGGTTAAAGTGTACTGCTAAATGTACTGATAAGAATTTATGGTAAACTAAAATATTGCTTATCATAAAGTGTCATATAATAACAATGTCAAATACAGTATAATATAATTCTATTTAAACTTGTAAATCATGTATTTAAATATATTTGTTTTTACACCTTTGCAATGATGAAGTTACAGTTTAGTACATTTAAAATATATTAATTTTAAATGTAATATCAAATAACACTACAGTCAGTTAATTACTTTACATGTGTTTTAGTATGTTAGCCAACATATCAAAATAAATTGAAAAGTACAAAAGATTATTAAAACTGTATTATGTGATAGATTCATTAAACAATCTAAGCTGAAATATGCCACATAAACTGTTAAATTCAGACTGACATGATAAAGGATATTGTTAAAAATAAACTTCAGCTGGTCTTTCTAACATTGGATTCTTCAGAAGGATACTGCGGAATGACAGTATTTGTTCTCTAGTTAAGAAGTTTCCATATCCATTTATGAATACCAAACAGGCATTGTGTTAATGTGGGTAGTCATGTGCTTATATGTTATTTCAATAAATAGTCACTTGGGAGAATTTGAGTTCTTAAAGCTACAGTATGTTTTGACAGAACAAAGTCTTTTATCTCAAAAGATCAAGAAAATTGTGATTCCTAATGATAAGACCCCTTTAAGCATTTAAGCCAGATTGAATCACATCCTCTCATCCTCAAATGGTCCCATAAACCCTGTTCTGAGCACTTTTACCTTTATCCTGTCATGCGTAAAATATTACAGTTCAGCCCTGGGAAACAGAATAGGACTAAAATATCAATTTGAAGGTCAGTATACTTTATGGCCCTCTCAGGAACTGAGCCAGCACTCCTGTGCTCCCCAGTTAATGGCCAAAACAGCTTTCAGCTTCCTCTTTCAAAGCCTCTAGAAGAAACCCCAATGTTTTTTTTTAAATTGATGCAACCCATTATATATATATATATATATATATATATATATATATATATATATATATATATATATATATATATACACACACACACACACAGGTGCATCTCAATAAATTAGAATGTCGTGGAAAAGTTCATTTATTTCAGTAATTCAACTCAAATTGTGAAACTCGTGTATTAAATAAATTCAATGCACACAGACTGAAGAAGTTTAAGTCTTTGGTTCTTTTAATTGTGATGATTTTGGCTCACATTTAACAAAAACCCACCAATTCACTATCTCAACAAATTAGAATATGGTGACATGCCAATCAGCTAATCAACTCAAAACACCTGCAAAGGTTTCCTGAGCCTTCAAAATGGTCTCTCAGTTTGGTTCACTAGGCTACACAATTATGGGGAAGACTGCTGATCTGACAGTTGTCCAGGAGACAATCATTGACACCCTTCACAAGGAGGGTAAGCCACAAACATTCGTTGCCAAAGAACCTGGCTGTTCACAGAGTGCTGTATCCAAGCATGTTAACAGAAAGTTGAGTGGAAGGAAAAAGTGTGGAAGAAAAAGATGCACAACCAACCGAGAGAACCGGAGCCTTATGAGGATTGTCAAGCAAAATCGATTCAAGAATTTGGGTGAACTTCGATTGGTTGCCGCCCAACCGTGTCATAGCTCATTACCATAAAGTTGACCTGATTTCAACTCTCCTTGACGCTCTCGCCGGCCAAGTCGCGCCGCGCCGCTCTCGCCGCTGCTCGTCGCCGGCTCTCATTGAAAATGAATAACTTCCGGCCACTTTGACGCTCTCGACACGTTCAGTGTGAACACACAGTTTGGGTGAACTTCGCAAGGAATGGACTGAGGCTGGGGTCAAGGCATCAAAAGCCACCACACACAGACGTGTCAAGGAATTTGGATACAGTTGCCGTATTCCTCTTGTTAAGCCACTCCTGAACCACAGACAACGTCAGAGGCGTCTTACCTGGGCTAAGGAGAAGAAGAACTGGACTGTTGCTCAGTGGTCCAAAGTCTTCTTTTCAGATGAGAGCAAGTTTTGTATTTCATTTGGAAACCAAGGTCCTAGAGTCTGGATGAAGGGTGGAGAAGCTCATAGCCCAAGTTGCTTGAAGTCCAGTGTTAAGTTTCCACAGTCTGTGATGATTTGGGGTGCAATGTCATCTGCTGGTGTTGGTCCATTGTGTTTTTTGAAAACCAAAGTCACTGCACCCGTTTACCAAGAAATTTTGGAGCACTTCATGCTTCCTTCTGCTGACCAGCTTTTTAAAGATGCTGATTTCATTTTCCAGCAGGATTTAGCACCTGCCCACACTGCGAAAAGCACCAAAAGTTGGTTAAATGACCATGGTGTTGGTGTGCTTGACTGGCCAGCAAACTCACCAGACCTGAACCCCATAGAGAATCTATGGGGTATTGTCAAGAGGAAAATGAGAAACAAGAGACCAAAAAATGCAGATGAGCTGAAGGCCACTGTCAAAGAAACCTGGGCTTCCATACCACCTCAGCAGTGCCACAAACTGCCACGCCGAATTGAGGCAGTGAACATACTTTCCAGAAGGCCAACAATTCACTAAAAATGTTTTTTTTTTATTGGTCTTATGAAGTATTCTAATTTGTTGAGATAGTGAATTGGTGGTTTTTTTTTAAATGTGAGCCAAAATCATCACAATTAAAAAAACCGAAGACTTAAACTACTTCAGTCTGTGTGCACTGAAATTATGAAATTATTTAATACATGAGTTTCACAATTTGAGTTGAATTACTGAAATAAATAACTTTTCCACGACATTCTAATTTATTGAGATGCACCTGTGTGTGTGTATATATATATATACACACACACACAGGTGCATCTCAATAAATTAGAATGTCGTGGAAAAGTTATTTATTTCAGTAATTCAACTCAAATTGTGAAACTCATGTATTAAATAATTTCATACACATTTAATACACACAGTGGGGCAAAAAAGTATTTAGTCAGCCACCAATTGTGCAAGTTCTCCCACTTAAAAAGATGAGAGAGGCCTGTAATTTTCATCATAGGTATACCTCAACTATGAGAGACAAAATGAGAAAAAAAAATCCAGAAAATCACATTGTAGGATTTTTAAAGAATTTATTGGTAAATTCCTCGGTAAAATAAGTATTTGGTCACCTACAAACAAGCAAGATTTCTGGCTCTCACAGACCTGTAACTTCCTCTTTAAGAGGCTCCTCTGTCCTCCACTCGTTACCTGTGTTAATGGCATCTGTTTGAACTGTTTGATCAGTATAAAAGACACCTGTCCACAACCTCAAACAGTCCAACTCCAAAGTCCACCATGGCCAAGACCAAAGAGCTGTCAAAGGACACCAGAAACAAAATTGTAGACCTGCACCAGGCTGGGAAGACTGAATCTGCTATAGGTAAGCAGCTTGGTGCGAAGAAATCAACTGTGGGAGCAATTATTAGAAAATGGAAGACATACAAGACCACTGATAATCTCCCTCGATCTGGGGCTCCACGCAAGATCTCACCCCGTGGGGTCAAAATGATCACAAGAACTGTGAGCAAAAATCCCAGAACCACACGGGGGGACCTAGTGAATGACCTGCAGAGAGCTGGGACCAAAGTAACAAAGGCTACCATCAGTAACACACTGCGCCGCCAGGGACTCAAATCCTGCAGTGCCAGACGTGTCCCCCTGCTTAAGCCAGTACATGTCCGGGCCCGACTGAAGTTTGCTAGAGAGCATTTGGATGATCCAGAAGAGGATTGGGAGAATGATGAAACCAAAATAGAACTTTTTGGTAAAAACTCAACTTGTCGTGTTTGGAGGAGAAAGAATGCTGAGTTGCATCCAAAGAACACCATACCTACTCTGAAGCATGGGGGTGGAAACATCATGCTTTGGGGCTGTTTTTCTGCAAAGGGACCAGGACAACTGATCCGTGTAAACGAAAGAATGAATGGGGCCATGTATCGTGAGATTTTGAGTGAAAACCTCCTTCCATCAGCAAGGGCATTGAAGATGAAACGTGGCTGGGTCTTTCAGCATGACAATGATCCCAAACACACCACCCGGGCAACGAAGGAGTGGCTTCGTAAGAAGCATTTCAAGGTCCTGGAGTGGCCTAGCCAGTCTCCAGATCTCAACCCCATCGAAAATCTTTGGAGGGAGTTGAAAGTCCGTGTTGCCTAGCGACAGCCCCAAAACATTACTGCTCTAGAGGCCAAAATACCAGCAACAGTGTGTGAAAACCTTGTGAAGACTTACAGAAAACGTTTGACCTCTGTCATTGCCAACAAAGGGTATATAACAAAGTATTGAGATGAAATTTTGTTATTGACCAAATACTTATTTTCCACCATAATTTGCAAATAAATTCTTTAAAAATCCTACAATGTGATTTTCTGGATTTTTTTTTCTCATTTTGTCTCTCATAGTTGAGGTATACCTATGATGAAAATTACAGGCCTCTCTCATCTTTTTAAGTGGGAGAACTTGCACAATTGGTGGCTGACTAAATACTTTTTTGCCCCACTGTATATATATATATATATATTGCAGAACACAGGACTGAACAGACACTTGGGCTTTAAAAACACAACTGAGACTGATACAAACACAACTGACACATACCTTTGACTGGATAGCACGTAGGTTGACCAGATGCATGTCGCAGGGGAAGGAGGCGCTCAGAGGGCTGTAGGCAATCAAAGATGGGGCGTCTGAGTGCTGACTGATTGCCATTGAGATGAGGGGATGGTTCAGGTACATGTACGACATGTGACTCAATATAGATGGATAGCTATATGGTGCAGTCTCCTCACTGTGGGCCTAAGACAGAAAAGTGATACATCAGCATTACATTAACATAACTGTAACGTATTTGGAACTACGCAAGTATGTGAATGCAAACACTCCTGATTTAATCTTCTACAATGACTGTCATGATGTAGCAGCTTTGCCAATAAAATCTAGCTAAGTTCATGAAAGTTATTTAAACTATCTTACTTCTAGGGCCAGTTTTACTAACAGTTTGCACCAGTGCAAATTGTCTTTTGGAGTTAAAATAGTACTGTCGGGTTTTACTAAAGACACGCAGTGACAAATTAGCGCTGAAAAGGCGTGGACACAGTTATTTTTTGTGCCTGACCTTGCACTGAATATGCACTAGTAGGAGTTTTCCTTTCAGATGCTAAATTTATGAAGGGAGAGTATTCAAATTAATCACGCAAGGAGATTTACTGACGTTTGCGCTCGTCAAATTACTGGTATTTATTTGCGCCATTATTTAACACCCAAAAAAAGCATGTCTTAACTATTTTGCATTTGAAATGGCTGCAATTACTGTTGCTAGGAAAGGCACAGCAGAGAACAGAGAGCGTGTGGTAGAAAGGAGAGGATTTTTTCCACACGTATTAAATTATTTGGAATGCAAGAAGAACACGAAAAGTAATTTTTAATTTGCTTCAGGAAATAAATGACGACTTGGAATCCTCAACTATAGGAGTCACACAATACCAGGTCTATCAAAACTTCTTGCAACTCTTCATTTTTTGTCTCCGGTTCTTATAAATATACTGTGGCTTCTTTATTTCTTTATTTGCGACTACACTAATTTGCGCTGAGCTTGGTATATTGCGTTGGTCGATATGTAAATGAGATGTTGCATCTGTGTTCTTTAATTTGCGCGGTTGTTAGTAAACCACCTGCAGAAATTTCCACACCCATCGGTGCTGTTTTGGAATTGCGCTCTCGTGCTAATTTGCCCTGCTTAGTAAAACTGGCCCCTAGTCTCATTAAGTACTGAGGTTTGTTACAGCCACAGTAACACGGGAAAGAACATTAAAGCAAGCATTGACCAACATTGCGTACTTGCATTGAATACGTTTCTGGCCTAAGTAGACAGTAACCAACAGGTTATTCTGTCAACCCTACTGGGGGAAAAAACAGGTTAAGGTGGTCAAGCCAGTTATTACAACATAAGAAACTGGGAGATGGTTTGTTGCTGGTCCACAGTGTCCATGAGCCAGCAGTCCATCTGTTTAACCATCTAGACCACCTAATGACCATAAATGACAAGCCTGGATGCACTTTAAGTCATGTAAAAACAACTACCACCTCGGGCTGGGCGATATATCGAACGTGATATTCATGCGCATCTAGTCAGTAAAGCCGGTTCCGTGATTATCACTAAATCTCCATCCCCTGTTTTCGAATAGAGCGCCATTTAACACACAGAGCCGTAGATCACTGACAAGCTACGCAATATTGCATTCATTATCGAAGGCGATTCATCTGCGATTTGAAGGCGATATTGCGTAGCTTGTCAGTGATCTACGGCTCTGTGTGTTAAATGGCGCTCTATTTGAAAACAGGTGATGGAGATTTAGAATCACAGAACTGGCTTTACTGACTAGATGCACATGAATATCATGTTCGATATATCGCCCAGCCTTTTACCACCTTGAGCTCTTCAGGGAGTCCAATAACCATTTTCATATTAAAGCCATAACAGGCTATAATATTTATCCATACACATACAACACTGTTAAAAATAAATTAATATTTTTCAGCAAGGATGCATTACATTGATCAAAAGTGACAGTAAAGACATTTAAATGTTGCAAAAAAATATATTTAAAATAAATGGTTATTTTGAACTTTGCATGTTATCAAAAATTATGAATAAAAATATATTACAGTTTCCACAAAAATATTAAGCAGCACAACTGTTTTCAACATTGATAATAAGAATAAATGTTTCTTGACACTGAAGACTTTGGTAATGACTGCTGAAAATACAGCTTTGCCATTACATGAATAAATAATTTTTTTAAATATATTATTATATTACGATTTTTTTGTTGTAATATTTCACAATATTACTGTTTACAGTTAAATTAAATGCACCCTTGGTCAGCATAAATGAATTCTTTCAAAAATAATTTAAATATCTTCCCGACTACAAACTTTTGAATGTTAAGTCTAAACATATTTTAAAAAATCATTAAAAAAAAGAGCATTCATTGTACATTCTACATATACATTTAGGCATCAGAACATTATGATATACAGTATGAAAAATGGATATTGTTTTTGAGATTTGCTAAAAATAACATTTAACAGTGTTAATAGTGTTTTTAAAGATAACTCAAGTGAGTGTTAGATGATGGCAAAAGTAATCTAAATATAAAAACAGGGAAATGAATGTGCAATTAAACATGCAATATCATCAGATAGTGATAATTTAAAAAACAATAAGTCTTCCTGTAACTTGAACAGTAGAGCACAGCGCTACCAACACCATGGACATGGGTTTGATTCCCAGGGAAAGCTAGAACTGATAAAAAAAAAAAAAATGTGTACCTTGAATGCAATGTAAGTCACTTTGGATAAACATGTCTGCCAAATGTATAAATGTACATGTAAATTATATCTAGTATCACCTAATAAAGGTCTTAACTGAGTTTCAGCAGGGAACTTCCAAAATTCCAAATATCCAGACACTGAGAGCAAGTGGTCATTAATGGGTGTACGTTCTCTATCCTGATTACCTCCGCAGCAGAGCTCCTCTTCTCCAGCAGTAGGCGGAAGGAGTTGGCAGTGATCTTATTGTCCAGCACTCCCTGACCTAAACCTCGATTATCATCCTGATTGAGCCTGCGGTCCATGATCACCTCCAGCTGACCTGTGGAATCCACACCAGTGAGCTTCATTAGGATGTCACATATACTTCACCACAACACCCACTGATGCCTCCAATGGACATGCATAAATCATGTGTTCCACAGACCACGAGACCATAGAGCCTGTTGTTTGAGCACCAAACAAATAAATCTTTTTTTATAAAACAACCTGACAAAACCACACTTGACAGATTGTATTATGGACAAAAGCACTTTACATTACACAATTGTGGAGTGTTTTTCACCACCAATTCACCTACGCCTGTAGACCTGCCAGAGTGGAGAAAGGCCATATTTATTCAAACAAAAATCTGACAATAACGGTTCTGATGGTCATTGATGTGTCTAAATAGTAGGCTGTCAAATCATTTGCTTACGGTTTTGTAACTATTGCATGATTAGGTTGGCATGTGGTATTTATAATGAAGTGAGAGGGACATTCTCTTTATGAAGAGCATTTTATTTTTCAGAAGGTCTCAATTTTACTCAAGCTGTAAAATTTGTTGGTCATGTTCTCCAGAATGATTTGAGAATGATCCAAAGAGCATTTCAGATGATATTAAAAATCTATACAATTTTGTCTAAAAGAAATAAAAATACAACACACTAAAAACTAAAATCAATCATTTTTTTTCAGTGTATTTAGGCATGAAAACATTATATTGTAAACTAACATTCAAAAGTTTGCACTAGGTAAAAGATTTGTTTTTGTAAATGTCTTTTATGCTCGCCAGTGCTGCATTTGTTTGATCAAAAAATACAGTAAAACTGTAATATTGTGAAATATTACAAATAGCTGTTCTATTTTAATGTTTTAAAATGTAATTTATTCCTGTGATGCAAAGCTGAATTTTCAGCATCGTTACTCCAGTCTTCAGTGTCACATGATCCTTCAGAAATCATTCTAATATGCTGATTTGCATTTCTTCTCATTATCATCAATGTTAAAAACGGCTTATTATTTTTGTATAAAACCATATTTTTTTTCAGGATTCAGAAAGTTCAAAAGAATAGCATTTATTGAAATAGAAATCTTTTTTAACATTATATATTATGCCTATACTGTTACTTTTGATCAATTTAATGTATCCTTGCTCAATAGAAGTATTAATTTCTTTAAAAAAATAAAAAATTTTCAACCCCAAACTTTTGTACGGTAGTGTAAATCTTAAAATGTGGACATCTGTTTATCCAGAGATAAATAGTTGAATAGTTGAGATGATAAACTGGTCAATAGTAAAAATGTGTTTATTTGATCAGTGTCCAAATAATGCTGAATCTAGAATGTTTAATAACGCATTATTAATTCAAATGAATGCCGAATCTGGGATGTTTCTTGTTAATTTTAGATAATAACTTTAAATTCTTAAAAACTTTTTTTTATTTCCAGGTTTAATTCAGATTTTCCACCCCAGAACCACAGAAAGCACTCAGAAGTGAGTTAAAACTGACCGCTCTTGAGGCTGGCTGCTCCGAGTGACTGTGCGGTGAGCAGAGAGAGTCTGGCGCTGGAGTCCTGCAGGTAGACCATGCTGGTCATGGGGTAGAAGTTTGCCTGCAGGGGAAGCTTAGCCATGGTTTTCCTGGGCTGCACCTGTATAAACAGCCAAAGGCATTTTCAGCACTGCAGGGAGGAAAAACTCCAAATTCCCCTTGTTTAGAGCCCTGCAAACACTGAGTGTGGGCATGTGGAGACACTTATCTGAGGGAAAAAACACTGTAAATTGATGAGCTTCGATGTGTGTGTGTGTGTGTGTGTGTGTGTGTGCATGTGTGAGTTAATGTCACTTGGAGGAAAAAGACTGGATATTCCACTGTTTTTATTCATGGGGCATTTGTTTTGTGAAGTCAGTTAATTAGTTTGGACTGAAGAAAAGCACTTAATCCTGGCCAAGGCCAGAGAGACATCATCAGCTAATTAAATGCCACGCCAATACTCCCAACATGTCAAAAAAAACATGACAGAGTGATTTAAACTGACACTTGTTTGTTTTGGTCAGCCCTACAGCACACTCTAAACTCTTTTTTGATTAATTATTTGTCAAAAGAAATGAAAAACAAACTGACATTTTCATTATGCCATCCAAAAACAACTAGGCATTTTGACACTATCAACTGAAATCAAACAAGATTGTCAAAAAATTCACTTCAAATAAATTAACTAACTTCTGATGACTCCTTTGTTGATTAGTGTTACTTGTCAGTAAAAAGAATTAGTACAGCTAGCCGTCTATATCCGCACCTTAACATCATATATTTAACTTAAACT
Organism: Spinibarbus caldwelli; assembly: GCA_039654775.1. Taxonomy (NCBI): domain Eukaryota; kingdom Metazoa; phylum Chordata; class Actinopteri; order Cypriniformes; family Cyprinidae; genus Spinibarbus; species Spinibarbus caldwelli. The sequence continues at coordinate 14,945,797 of CM077223.1, forward strand.
CTGGCAGCAACATGCTTCTCATCATTAATTGTGTTTCACATTCATTTAGGTGCGTAACTTTTATTCACAGACTGATGAAAATTTGGTTCCACACACTTGATGAGTGTGATCAGGCCATAAGAGCAGTATCTGTTCATATTCTTGTTTTAATTAAATAAAAATTAAATTAGGTCATTCTTTTATATTTTTTTACTGTAGGGAAAAGAGGCCAACAGACGTGGTATTTTTTTGAACCGATATATATGTCTGGTGTAAAAATAAAAATTAATGTCAAAATTAAGAATAACAAGTGCTCTGACAAAAACTTTATTTAAATGCTTTTAAATTATTTTATCGGCAAAATCAGTTTTTGAAAATGACGATACTGATAACCATAAAAACACTTAATATCGGCGCTGATAATCGGTCGCCCCTAGTGTTGGTACCCAATCTATGCATGAGTCTTTAAATTATATATATTATACTGTATATTTACATATACATATATTTTATACATATTACATATATTTTTTATATTTATATTATAAGTCTTTTGTAATATTATAAATGTGAACAACTGAATGCATCCTACCTGAATAAAAGTATTAATTTCTTCCTTTTTTTTTTTTTTTTAAATCTCACTGACCCCAAACTTTTGAAAGGTAGTGTATATTCTGCTACATTTGTCATCACTTTACACATACAATTTTGCTTTAAAAACTACTTAAAGTACTTTAAAAATACTTTTTATTAAATATTTCTAATATTAAATTATTAAATATTTAAATGAACAATTATTATTATTATTTTATTAGACTGACTGCTCAAATTTCTTTAAAAATTTCTGACTATATCATCAAAACCATGTTTTGATAGGATGAAGAGGCTCAAATTTGTAGGCAGATTTAGTAACATAGTCTGGCTTAATGTAAAGTCCATTGACAGATTCACAGATCCCCCGGTCAAGCCCCGACCGACCGCCAACTACAGCACCAGATACTGGCTTGCCTTTATAACTCACACTTGCATATAAACAGTGTAAACTTTATTGTGTATTTGGGTGTCAGGGAGAGAATAAAAAGAATATACTGATGTCCTACCTGGTAGCCATTGAGGTCAGTAAAGAATCGATCTTTGCTGTTCAGATCTGAGGTTATCCTCATTGCAATTTCACGGTTGGTTTCGCCTCTTATATCTACAGTGTTACAGATTTCAACAGACTGACCCTCTACACCTATGAGAAAGAAAGAAAGAAAGAAAGAAAGAAAGAAAGAAAGAAAGAAAGAAAGAGAAAGGGGTCAAAATGGCCGAATAAACACAGGCAATAGAAGTAGTAGTGGATATCCGTTTCCTCCACTTCTATACTACAAATGTGTCAACACTCACATAGCATCAACTGTATCTGAATATTTAAAGGAAAAGTTCACAAAAATATCATTCTCATGTTGTTTTAAACCCGTATACTGTTATTATTTCTGTGGAACACTGATTTTTTAGGAATTCTGTGAAGTGATTGTTTGTATATTGAATACTTTCAGTAATTTAGCAAGAACCACTAAAGACCACTTCCTTTTAGACCAATAAGTATCATTAGACTGATAATGCACAAAACAACATCTCATTTACTGTTTGGCGCATAATCACATACAAACTGCCAAAATACCACAAATTGTACATTTGCCAACAGCAAATGACTGCTTTCCTTTTTTAACTTTAATAACTTGTTTGCCTGTTCCTGGCTTGAGCTGAATTTGAGCAATTAGATTTTCCGGGTACGGTGAAAATAAGTGAACACTCCTTCATGCTAAATGTACATATTGAATTGGACTAATTGAGCCTTGGGAATAAAAGAGTGCAAGAAACAAATATGTTCCATTTCGTTTAATTACAATAAAACCCCTTAAAGGTGGAAGAACATGCTCTATATAGCAGCACAACCACAAAAACAAGGTCATGTTTTTATGGAGTACAATACCTTGGAAATTTTTCAACATGAGTGTGTCCTCATTAGCTCACAGTGAGATGGTAACCTGACACTTTTAGTGAGCAACCATCACTGATACTATTGCTCATAATTGAAGTTACTGATTTGAACAAACACCTAAGCATACATAATAAATTTTGTTTGTCCTACAGTCATGAATGATACCTCAAACTGTGTGGCTTGATATTACTTTGCTGATTTAGGTGGAAAAGTTCCAGATTTACACTAAAGAAGGACCTGAAACATCGCTAGATATTAAAATATCATAGAGAGCTCTTTTGACTCGAGCGACAACATAACAATCCCTAGCAACCACACAGAAAAAACAACTCTCAAAACACCTCAGAAATTAGATAAAACTCTACTGAAACCACCTAAAGGAACAGTTCTACCAAAAATGAAATTCTGTCATTATTTACTCGACTGTTCAGAAGCTTGGGATCAGTAAGTTTTTTTTTTAATCAATTAATTATAAATACTTTTTTCAGCATGGATGCACTAATAAAAAGTGACAATAAATGCTGTTTTTCAACTTCCAAATTTACCAAAGAATCCTGAAAAAATGTATCACAGTTTTCACAAATATATTAACCAGCACAACTGTTTTCAACATCGATAATAATAAAAAATATTTCTTGAGCACCAAATCAGCATATTAGAAAGATCACTGAAGGATCATGACAAAATTCAGTTTTGCCATATTAAAATATCTTAAAATAGAAAACAGTTATTTTAAAGTTCAAGTTCAAGTTCAAGTTGAGCTTTATTGTCATTCTGCTACATGTGTGGACATATAGTGGAACGAAATGTCGTGCCTCGCAGGACCACGGTGCTACATACTAGTTAAGCATAAGATAAACATACAACAATGCAAATATAGGAAAAATAATAGAGCTATACAACAGTTTAACCATCTGACTATACATATACTATAAATACTATATGTACTATACCTAGTTGACTACACATACACAAACAGACTGTACAAGAACTTTACATAAATACTGTACATGAAATTGTGATAAAGAGATATTTGTACATGAAAATGTGCAGAAAAATATATATTTTGTACATTAAATTGTTCAGAAGAGAGGTTTTGTGGGAAGCAGCGCATAGTGCAAAAAGATTTAGAAGTGCAATGCTCAAGTAAACATATATTATCTTATTGAGTCTTTGTAGCAGGGAGTGTTTATAGAAAGTGTCTAGTGTGCATATAGTGGGACGAGTGCGTTACTACAGGTGGTTTGTATAGCCCACTCACCTGTGTGTAGCACACTCAGAATTGCACTTAGGAAAATTGTCAATAGTTATTTATGAGTTGGGGGGCTGAGGTGTTCATGGTTTCAGAGGGGGACAGGGAGATTGGAGTTAAGGGCTCTCACAGCCTGGGGAAAGAAGCTGTTGAGCAATCTGACTGAACGAGCTTTGATACTCCGGTACCTTTTTCCTGATGGCAGGAGCTGGAAGAGGTTGTGGGAGGGGTGGGTGGGGTCCTTCACGATGCTGTAGGCCTTGCTGGAGCATCGTGCAAGGAAAATGTCCAGGATGGAGGGGAGAGGGGCACCGATGATCTTTACGGCAGTGTTCACTGTCCGTTGTAGGGTCTTGCGGTCAGCAGCACTGCAGTTCCCATAACAGACAGTGATGCAGGTGGTCAGCACGCTCTCAATGGTGCCCCTGTAGAAAGTGGTGAGGATGGGTGGAGGGAGACTTGCCCTTTTCAGCCGGCGGAGAAAGTGGAGGCACTGCTGACCCTTCTTGTTGAGTGACGTGACGTTGGTGGTCAGGTGAGATCCTCTGTGATATGCACTCCCAGGAATTCAGTGCTACCGACTCTCTCCACGGTTGAGCCGTCGATGGTGAGTGGGGGGTTGTCAACAGAGTTTCTCCTGAAGTCCATCACAACCTCTTTTGTCTTACCCACATTGAGGGACAGGTTGTGGACCATTGGACCATTCAGCTAGCTGTGCCACTTCCTCTCTGTAGTGCGTTTCATCGTTGTTGCTGATGAGGCCTACCACAGTTGTGTCATCAGCAAACTTGATGATGTGGTTGGAGCTGGACTTGGCAGTGCAGTCGTGGGTCAGCAGTGTGAAGAGCAGCGGGCTGAGCACACAGCCTTGTGGGGCACCTGTGCTCAGTGTAGTAGTGCTCGAGGTGTTGTGGCCGACACGGACTGACTGAGGTCTTGCAGTTAAAAAGTCCAGGATCCAATTACAGAGGGAGGTGTTAAGGCCCAGCAGGTTTAATTTGTTGATGAGCTGTTGTGGGATTATTGTGCTGAATGCTGAGCTGAAGTCAATGAACAGCATTCTTACGTAGGAGTCTTTCTGTTCCAGATGAGTAAGAGCTAGGTGGAGAGTGGTGGATATTGCATCGTCCGTGGAACGGTTTGGACGGTATGCAAACTGGAATGGGTCCAGCGTGTTTGGGAGACTGGACTTGATGTGATGCATGACTAACCTCTCAAAGCACTTCATCATGATTGGGGTCAGTGCTATGGGACGATAGTCATTCAGACAGGACACATGTGACTTCTTTGGTACTGGGATTATGGAGGTGGATTTGAGACACGTGGGGACGACTGCCTGGCTCAGCGAGGTGTTGAAGATGTCTGTTAGGACATCCGTCAGCTGTGCAGCACAGTCTCTCAGTACACGTCCATATTTCCCAATATTACCGTTCTAGTTCCTTGGCTGCAGACCGCCAGAGGGATGTAACAGAGTGGAAAATCTTCCTGTCCTTCCCTTTGTCGAGAACCTAATATAAAAGCTGTCACCTCGTGACCTTAATGACATGTCTGTCTATAAATACCTGCTTACACGTCATCACTTCCTCTTTCGTCTTCTCGTCAGAGAACCTGCAGTGGTGTGAAGTGCAGCTAATTAGGACAAGGTTCCGACAGCTGTATCCCTGCAATACCTAGTAAAACACATTGTTTATCGGGCGAGCGTGGTATTTCCGAACCGCCCGTGGGAATCTGAAGTATTTGAAAAAAAAAAAGAAAGAAAAAAAAGACATTGTGAGGGTACTGGTGTTTCCATTTACCTTCCTGATTCTGTAAAAAATATGTCCGCACAGTGTTCGTCTTGCCAGGAGCAGATGGGACTTGATGATGGACATGACCAGTGTCCGAGCTGCCTAGGCATCGAGCATCTTAGGGAAGCTCTGGAAGATCCATGCATCCATTGCAACATGATACCCCTAGCAGTGCGACGCGCTCGCCTCGCAGGGTCAAGCAGTAATACGGGAGGTATGAAAAGAAAGGCTTCGGCTTCGGCCTCTGCTCCTCTCCCGAAGCAAAAGAAAAGTAAAAGAGAACTTGCTCGTAGAGTTGACGAATTGGCTGATGGAATAGGGAAAATTCAGGAGTTTCTAGCCAAACTGCAACCCCAGCCAATTCCTGAGGTTTTGGAATCAGGCAGCGAGGAGACCGGTATTCCATCCTTCTCGCAGCCTGATCATGCATTATTTCCAGACGACGCTGATTGTGTTTCCATGGCAGCCACAGACTCGCTGTTCTCGAAGAACAATCCGTTTCAGATAAGGAACCAGGAGTGATTGACAGTGATGATATGGAGGATGGTCAGAGTGAAGGATCGCTTGTGTCTGACGATGTAGTAAACACAATAAAAAACACTTTAGCAAAATTAGGAATCGATCCCAAATCAACAACGGGAATTGTGCATACAAATCGCCTTTGCCATTCCCTGCCACACACTAATGTATTTACTATTCCACAATCTCCAGATTTTACGGAAGTATTCTTGCAAGCATTTAAATCCGCCCACTCAACCAGACTGGATCAGGTTTCACGTCTGTTAGCAGCAATGAGGGATTCGGGTACAATAGGTTTGGGTCCGATGCCTCCAATAGAACCCGCTGTGGCTTCTTTAATCGTGCCGCCTGACTAAGCATTGAGACAGGATCCAAGATGTCCAAATATGGAATGTAGACGGACAGACAACTTAATTGGCAAGATATACAATTCAACAGCCGGTTTAGGTAGAACTGTTAATACGCTTGCCCATTTGTTACTGGCAATCAATGCCTTGCTCAGCTCACCAGACACTACAGCCACCGAATTGGTTAATGTAGCTCTACGATCGTTGGGTTTAATAGCGGGTCATTGTGGTAAGGTTATGGGGTCGTTGGTCCAGGCGCGCCGTCAAGTTTGGATAGCGCAGTCGCCTCTATCTGAATCCTGCAGAGCCGCTCTGCGTCAGCTTCCTCTGGTTCCTGGTCAGATATTTGGTCCAGCAGCTCAGGAGGCGTTAGACCGAAGGCTCATGGCTTCAGAAGCACGGTGTCAGTTACAGGAGCAGCGCGCTTCATTGTGCCTGGTTATTCGCCCTATTCGTTCCGCAGGGCTTCTTTTCCCTCGTACCACCAAATTTCAGGGTGAGGCCTGCTACCAAATAGATCATATAAGGTTCAGCAATCCTGGCCATATGGGCCTCCACTGAGACCATATCATCGTTCGAGACATGCGACGGCGGCCCCTGATAATCTTCCCCCCAAAGACAACAAATCCACTCGCAGACAGCGTTGCCTCACTAAGGTCGGCGACGAACAGGTTTTCAACATCACAAATTCATTATTGGCATTCATTAACGACAAATCAATGGATTTTAAAAACAATTTTGCAAGGTCACAGTCTACAATTTCGTTGCCGGCCCCCTGTAAACACTGGGATTCGTCCTTCCATTACGACGAACCCAGAGAAACTCAGAATACTTTCCATGGAAATTCAGACACTACTGGGAAAAGACGCTATAGAGGAAATAAAATCACCTGCCGCAACGCAGGGGTTTTTTTTCCGTTTACTTCATCATCCCAAAAAAATACGGGGGTTTCCTTCCTATATTGGATTTGAGAGATCTAAACAAAACACTAAAATACCTGCCTTTTCGTATGCTTCGAACGTCAGATATTTCCAAGTTCCAATTGCACCTCATCATCGCCACTTCCTACGTTTCCATTTCGAAGGGAAAACATTTAAATTTAACGTCCTTCCATTTGGTCTGTCTTTAGCTCCAAGGGTCTTTACGAAGGTTGTTCAGGCAGCCCTCGCTCCCTTACAACAAAAAGGCATATGTGTGCTTCCATACCTAGACGATTGGCTTTTGTGCGCTGAGAACCCGACAAAAGTAATAGACAATTTGCGACATCTTTTGGCCCATATTGCAAAACTGGGGTTTTCAATCAATCAGACCAAATGTCAGCTTATTCCAGGGCAGTGCATTCAGTTTCTCGGAGTTCAACTAAACTCCCGCAATATGACAGCTTCTCTCACAAAAATCAGGGCTCAAAAGACCATGTTAACCAACATAAAAACAGGCAGATCGGTCAGGTACCTCACGTTGTTAAGGCTTGCAGGTATGCTGGCCGCGGCGACGCCCATGGTCGGATTAGGCATGCTGAACCTAAGACCCTTCCAACGCTGGCTGATTGGGAGACATCTGTCAGCCAAAACTCAGAAGTACACCTTAGTGAAGGTAACGTACGCAGTGTGGCAGTCGCAAAACCTTGACGCAGCAGGGAGTTTCTTATGCAGGGGGTTGCTATGGGTCCACCGCCTGTGAGAAGGGAGATCATTACTACAGATGCCAGTCAGCAAGGCTGGGGACGTGTCTGGCAGCGAATGGGTGTGAGGAGAACTTGGGGAAAAACGATCCAGTTCCAACACATCAATTACCTAGAACTGAAAGCAGTGTTCCTAACACTAACTCATTTCTCAAACCAATTGATTCACAAACACGTGCTGATACGGTCAGACAACGTGTCGGTTGTATTCAACATAAATCATCAGGGCGGTATGAGGTCACTAAAACTCCTTCAGGCTGCGCATGAACTTTGGGTATGGGCAGACACCCATCTGTCTTCTCTGAGAGCAGTACTCATACCGGGGCACATGAACAAGTTAGCAGATGCGTTGTCATGAAGTGCACCTCGGGCAGGGGAATGGCAACTCCATCCAGAGATAGTGCAATTAATCTGGAACACATACGGGGCAGCAGACATGGATCTGTTCGCGAGAAGTCAGTCAACACAATGTCCGAGATGGTTCTCGCTGAGCAAGGAAATGGGATCGCTAGGGCTGGATGCGATGGCCCACAGTTGGCCGAGAGGTCTCCTATACGCGTTCCCTCTATTCCCGATGATTAGGTTAGTTCTCAGTCGCATTCGAGTAACGAGTCAGCCGTTGTTATTAATAGCCCCTTGCTGGCCAAACAAACTGTGGTTTCGGCTCCTTCACCATCTTTTAACGGGTCCGCCAGCCCAGTTGCCGATCAGACCAGATCTCCTGACACAGTTGAACAGCAGGTTATGGCACGATCAACCTCAGACTCTGAAATTGTGCGTCTGACCATTGAGGGCGACACCAACCTTTTGGTCTGTTCGCAGGGGGTCCGGGACACTGTTCTAAATGCTCGCGCTCCGTCGACTAGGGCGCTGTATCAGAATAGGCGGAAACTGTTTTTACGATGGTGTAACGATCATCAGTTGAATCACCAAATGTGTTCCATATCTGACATTCTGGAATTTTTGCAAAGTTTACTGACGATGGGCCGGTCGTACTCTACAATAAGAGTTTACGTGGCGGCGATTTCAGCACACAAGGGGCTCATAGATGGTTGCCCTATTGGGAAGCATAAATTGGTGGTTGCTTTTTTAAAAGGTGTTAACCGATTAAATCCTCCCTGTAGAGTCATGATTCCACAGTGGGATCTTAATGTTGTTCTTGATAACCTTTGCGTGCATCCGTTTGAACCACTGTCATTAGCGGATATTAAATGGCTTTCTTTGAAAACCGCTTTTTTGATGGCCATTTCTTCAGCAAAACGTGTCAGTGAATTAAATGCGCTCTCTGTTGCCCCGCAATGTTTACAGTGGGGTCCAGAAGACTCTAAAGTGACGCTGTGGCCAAACCCAGCTTTTTTACCAAAAATTTTGTCCAGTAACTATGTTAACACACCAGTGATATTGCCAGCGTTTCACTCAGTGGACCTCCAGATGCGTCATGAACTTTGTCCTGTGAGATCCCTGCATCTTTATGTGGATAGAACAGCTCCCTGGAGGACTACTGATCAGTTATTTGTTTGTTTTTCAGATCGTGATAAGGGTTCTCCTGTATCCAGGAGCAGACTTGCTCATTGGATAACCGAGATCATCACGAGCTCTTATGCCTCTGCCCATAAAGTCCTCCCCAATCCAGTGAAATGTCACTCCACACATTCAGTAGCAACATCATGGGGATTTTTTACAGGGAGTTCAGCTCACAGACATTTTCCCAGCGGCAACTTGGAACTCACCTTCCACGTTTTCACGTTTCTATAGACTTAATGTTGTTTCTGCCCCAAACAGCTGCTCAACAGCGGTACTGGGTGAAAGAGCGCGCATATGAAAGAACGTCATTGATTTCATTGAAATTGAGAACTGGAATAAAATAAATTAAAATAATTATATGTTTGTATGTTGTTCTTCTTTTGCAAACCTTGAATTATAGTGGTTTCACTTCTGCACAGAGTCACATTTTCTTTATTGGTGACTGTGGAGTTATGTCATAAAGGGGCATGCATGCTGACAAGACCCTCGTGACAGTTTTTTTATTCGTCTTCCACTCTGTTACACCCTCTGGCGGTCTGCAGCCAAGGAAATAGAACGTAGGTTACGTATGTAACCATGGTTCTGTGACTGGCGGAAGACCGCCAGAGCCTATGGTCACTCGGGTCAACAAGAAGACTCTGTAAATATTAACATATTTACTGACATATCGCTCGAGACTTACTGATATAAAAATTTAATTAAACTTTATTTGGAGTACTACTTGTGCACAACACACTTTTCTTAATATTGAGCCTAAAATGTGTTTTAATGTCACTATTGTTGAGGATTGTATGATCTTTGAATGATATCAGTCTTTAAATGCAAGATATGTAAAGTGTACCTGAAGTATACTTGCAATAATTCCACTTTAGCACAATCAAATGTACTTCAGTATATCTTTAGTTGGACTTCAGCACTACTTCTGCACAATTAAAGTGCATAAAGTACAAAATTAGTTGTTCCAATTTAGCAGACTTTAAGTAAATCAGTTTAGTATACCAAAAGTACAATTGAAGTGTATTTTTATTAAGTACATGAATATGTAAATGTATTTGTAGTATACTTAGCATGAAATAAATGCATTTCAAATACATTTTAGTATATTTATTTTCCACTAGGGGTGACTTCTTTCAAATACATAAAGAAAATCTTACTAACCCCAAACTTTTGAATTATACAAATTGATGGAGGACTGGGTCTGTCAGGCTCAAAAAAGCAGCATTAAGGTATCATGATAGTAGTCCACACAACTGTTTTAGATCTCTCAAATAAATCAGTTGATTCAGTTTAAAATCCATCTGAACGATTCATTCACAAATCAATCTAGTAAAGATCTGGTTGCACCAGTTAACTGTCCACAAGAGGGGGAGATTATCAGTGAGTAACGAATTAAATAAGGCTATTGTATGTACATATTATATAAATGCACAACATTTTTGATACTTTTCTGATCTTTTTTGTGTCATTTTTGAAGCTTGAAAGCTTCATTTGCCATTTGTTGTAATTACATAGAAAAGAGCGACCAGTACACGCTTCAAAATTTCTCCTTTTGTTGTGTCTTCTAAAATGAGATGAGGTGAGTACATAATGACAGAGACAACTATTTTGTGTGTGAGATGAAAATCCCACTCTTTAAGCTTTGAATACTAAATTCCAACTCAAGGGAATAACCCACAAGAGGTTTTGCCTCATACTTTTCTTTTTTTGGACAAAAACAAACATCACTGGGAGAAAAGTCCCTAAGGCTACGGGGCGATGGCTCATGTGACTGCCCTGCTCTTTCAAAAACACTCATGTACATTATCTCACCCACCCAGAAGGGGTCACAAACAGACCGTCCAACCCCCTGGTGCTCTTGATAAGAAAGCCATGAACTCTTTCTGAACGCATTTCATTCTTTCACAAAATGATCCCACTTTTAGCACACCATTAAACTTCTGTTGGACTGTCTTTTGTCTGGTATCAAACTTCCTCGTCTGATGCCGATAAAATTTGTAACTTAGTAGCTTAATGTTCTGCCTTTTTTAGCACTGACAATTGCACAGTTCAAATTATCCATTATAGCTTGAGGAATAGTCAAAAACTTACCTTCACAATACAAAGCATTATATTGCAATATCTGAGCTCGGAAAATGCTTTGTGCAGCGTCCAATAAAAAACTCTTGTACTAAACAAGCCGCTGTAGTAATGTGAATAAAAGGCTCTCTTAAGAAAGATTACTTGGAAAAGAAAAGGACGTCATCTAGAAGCAACTCAAGGGTGTGAAAAATCTGGGGGGTTTATTCCAGGGGTCAATCAATTGGAGGTTTTCTGAGGTTACACTGCTAATTATACAAAACGTCCTTCAAATAACTAGTCGAAATTGAAAATCCCTGGTGTAAATATTTTATTTACATACTGTAAATAGTGGTGACTGAGAAGTGCAGGTGTTGAGTGTTTGCTGTCCTCTCTTACCCTGGATGTTATAGAGCCGGAGAGTGTGTGTGATGTGTGTGAAGGTAGTGGTGACTTCAGAAAACAGCGGCCCTTTAGTGACTCGAACCACCGGCGGTTGAGAGGGAGAGTAAATCTGTGTGAGAAAATCAATGTGAATCAAATCAAACTCATAAAATCCCCTCAGAGCAGAGCTACCAAAGACACTGCATGACAAAACTGCCTAATGTCCTGATGAAAGACAGAGTTTAGCTCTTATGAGGTTTCCCAGTGTTGGGGTGGATAGCAGATAAAGCTGTGAGCAGTGACTAAATTGCCGTTACGTTTAGAGCTGCAATCAGCGGGATGACAGACTTTGATGTTATAAGCTTGAAAGAAACTTTACAAAAAATACAACGTTCCAGCAAACTCTCACAGTAATCATTTGTTTGCCACAAATTAACTGCAAGCCTGCCACAAATAAACAGTTTTTCGAGGAGTGGGTGATATATAACCCAGTTTTTCCTGCACCGCTATTCAGCAGCGGTGCCATGGCTAAAAAAAATTATATTTGTTTACATAACAAAGGTGCAGTGCAAATAAAGTTTAGGTAACATAATCATAATTTTAACAATAGTAATTATAATTATTACTAATGGTAATATTCCTTTAATAACAACAATAATATTAGTTGTTGTTGTTGTTATTTAAAGTAAATTATTTACTTTACAATTTGAATGACAATTTAAAACGGTATTTTCTGCACCCCTATTCAGCAGTAGCAAAAGTAGAAAGTTGAGTAGAACAGTGCAAATAATAATAATAATAATAATGTTATTAAGGAAAAGGTAGGAAATGTGCAATGCAAATAATATATAATAATAATTACAATAATAATATTTATATAACAACAACATTAGTACTACTACTACTACTACTATAATAATAATAATAATAATAATGTTATTATTATTAAAGGAATAGTAACTCAAAATGAAAAACCTTTCATTATTTATTTTACAAAGTGAATGACGGTATTTCCTGCAGCACTATTCACAATGGCACCAGTATCACAAGGGAAGTGCTCAAGCTGTGGTGCTCATGGGAAACCTGGGTTTGAGTCTAGGGGCAAGATTTACTAACAGCTTGCATCAACCGTATTTTGGTGTTAAAATAGTACTGCCAGAATTTACTAAAGACGTGCAGTGAAAAATTAGCGCTGAAAAGGTGTGGACACAGTTATTTTTGCGCCTGACCTTACTGAATATGCATTTGTAGGAGTTTCCTTTTCAGACAAAAAATTTATGGGAGGAGAGTATTGAAATGATTCGTGCAACGAGATTTACTAACGTTTGCGCTCGTCAAATTACTGGTATTTGCGCCATTATTTAATGCCCAAAAAAAAGCATGTCTTAAATGTCGCTGGTCATTATGGAAATGATCTGGCTGCGTCTGTGTTCTTTATGCGTCTGCGTCTGTTTCTGTGCTCTAATGCTAATTTGCCCTGTTTAGTAAATTTGGCACTAGGTCTAATCATGATTTCAACCCAATCCACTTTCTCTTGATTTCCTGTTTCTCTCTACCATGTCTACAATGTCTACATATAAAATGTAAAAAATAAATGAATAAAAAACAATTACTCAAAAAACAAAAAACACAATTGGGCAAAATATGGAATATCTGATTAATTGAAAAAATATATAGATTATCAAAATAGCTTTTACTGTTGCTTCTTTGTCAGGCAGGAACAAGTAGGCGCCGCTCTTGTCTTTATTGCTGGTGGTGCCGTACCAAACAAACTCCACCTTGACCAGGTGCTCCGAGTCATCCTCCTTCAACGTCATTTTCTGTAAACAAGAGATGTTTTCTGAACATTTCAGATAGATGTATGACCTTACAACAAACCCATAGAGCTGCAGTCTATGATCTAACCTCTAAAAGACCTGTAGCTGTAGAGATGGAGAGTTTCAGGTGAGGATTTTCAATGTGCACAGGAGCCGCGTCTTGTTGGTAGAACTGTCGGAAATGCTCCAGTTCGCTGACTGAAATCTGCCTGCCATCCTGAAGAAACATGTACTTAGCAGCTTCTGTCCTTGGCTCCATTCCTTCCATCAGCTGGTACACGCTCAGTCCCAAAGGAGCAGCTTGAGCCACAAACGACAACTGTCGTGGAATAAACAAACACGTTAAAGACACCATGAACTGGCTTGAAGAGCATTTAGATGACCTCGAACTAGACATGGACTAGTTTGAAGAATCCACAATCTTCACATTGCTCTTTTCCATAAACAACACACCTGTGATGCACTGATGTAGCAGATCTCACCTGGAAGACGTCGGTAGCAGCATGAGTGGCATCATTCCACACTGCGCTGACTTGAGCATGGACCACATGACCAAGAGCATTAAGCATGCGCACTTTAGGAGTAGTCACAAATACTGTAACCATGGACATCCTGGCTTGCTCTGTGGGGTTGTAAACCACCAACAACCTGGGAACAGCGAAAAAATAAGCATATTTATGAACCATTATATGCCACACAGATTCTTCTGGCTTTTGTAATCCACTTCATCTAGGTCATCTACTAGGTCAACACATGTAGTCCATTTTCAACTCAAGATTATTCTATATTATGCTATTATTCTATTAATATGCTATAAAGCACAACAGCAAGGCTCCCCAAGTAAAAATCCTATTAGTTTTATCTACAGAGAAATGTATTTTTAAGAAAATTTATTCTAAAAATTGAAGGTTTTACCTTGGTTTTTCACGAACTTCAAGAATTATTTTGCGAGGTAAGGCATCTTGGGATTGCTGAACATCATCCTGTAATACAGAACCAGCAAAAATGTAATATGCACATGGCAATTACCAAATTTCGGAGTGAAGCCATGTTATGGATGTGCAATACGAACACTCACCATCAGAAGAAAGGGATTTGAAGGATCATGGTAGTACGTTTGTTTGTCCTTGAGCACCAACCAGTGAGCTGAACTCACAATCACTCGCTTCACATTCAGAATAGAGTGAAACAACCTTAGAAATAACAAAGATCGTGATGTTTTACCATGTTTTTTACCATGTATTTGATAATATCAAATAACAAGAATCAGATTCTTGTGAAACAAGTTCTTTTGTTTTTTCTTTACCAGATAATCTAAAGGTTAGATATTTTTAACAGTAAAGTAAGTTTATATAAACTGGTTAGTGGTTAATCTGAGCTTGCTTGGTTCTACACTAGCATTCAAATGTTTGGGGTCAGTATGAGTCTTTACTCTCACTTTTGAACGATGTAATGTATTCTTTAATTCAGTAGGGATATATTACATCGTTCATCGTTGAGAGTAAAATCTTTTTTTTTTTTTTTTTTAAGAATTCTATTTCAAATAAATTCTGTTCTTTTGAACGTGCATTCATCAAAGAATCCTGAAAAAATTACAACTATTAAGCAGCACAACTGTTATCAACATTGATAAAAATAAAAAAAAAAGTTTTTTGAACAAATTAGAACATCAGAATGATTTCTGAAGGCTCATATGACAATGAAAATTGAGTATTACGGCTGCTAAAAATTCTAATTTGCTGTCACAGGAATACATTTTTAAATATATAAAAGTTACAAAAATAAACATTTAGTTTCAATTGTAATATTTCACAATATGACTGTTTTTCTGTATTTTTGTCAGCTGTGATCATTCAGTAAATACAGCTTTTCGTTGAAATATTAGAAATTTTGCAGCTAGACCATATGTGAATGCCCAACCAGATATGAGAATTACTAATATTTTTTCAGTAAACGTTATTCTTTTAAAACTTTCTGCATAATGGGGGGTTAGGATTTTTTTTTTTCATCTGATAGTTGTTTTAATAATTATTTAGGTTGATTAGCTCTAGAGAATGTACTGTGTTTTCGGTAACACTTTAGTGTAGGGACCAGTTCTCACTATTAACTAGTTGCTTATTAGCATGCTTATTATTAACATATTGGCTGTTTATTAAGTACTGATAAAGCACATATTCTGCATGACCATATTCTACATCCCTAATCCTACCCAATACCTAAACTTAACAACTACCTTACTAACTTTTAATAAGCAGCAAATTAGGAGTTTATTGTCGCAAATGTCATAGTTAATGGTTTGTTAAAAGCGAGAACTGGACTTTAAAATAAAGTGTTACCATGTTTTCTTTTCAAACATATTGGTGGTCTTTTGTTTTGTGGATATATTCATACATTCATTATTTTGTCATTTTACCATGGTTATTAAGCAGATGGTAACGACTGCTTTACGAGCAGTTTGAAAGTTCTACGCGACTGACACTTTGCAACAAATGTATGCAAATACTGGTGGTAGTGAAAAGGTGGCGCAAGTGTTCTTCACATCTCACTTTAAGACATTTCAAGAAAGATGCACTACCTGGTTCCATAGTCCACAACCACCCAGTCTTTGCCCGTGCCCGTGATGGCATCATGATGCTGGAAGAGACCTAGATTGCGTCTGGCTTCTGTCAGTAACTTGTAATTATCCGCTGCAGGGTAATCACTGGGCTTGCCGTACTTCTGAATGTTGGCCAAGGTCAGAGAGTAGAGGACCTCAGCTGCCCTGCAGACAAACATGAAGTGACATATGAAACGCCCTCCCGTGCAAGATCAAAAGTCCCCGCAAATCCACACTGAATAAGTCCACAGTGTTACAAGAATTCATCTGGCATCAAAATACCTTCTAAATCCGGCTAATGTTCTAATTCCAGTAAAAGAAAGATAATAGTCTGGTGTGGTCACTATTGTGTTGGGAGTGTCCGAATGAGAACAACAATAATACCAGAATCTCTCCACATTATAGTAACAATACAGGTGTCATCTTTCCAAATAATGACTTTCTCAAATTTTCTACAGGAGATGAAAATCTATAGCTGGGCGAACCTCACAAAACCTGTTGAACATGAGTCATATATCACATCTTTAAAAAAAAAAAGAAAGAAATTATACATTTCCTTTAAGGCAGTGGTTCTCAACGAGGGACCCGGGGCTCAGCAAATTTCCAATTGGTGCGCCGGAAGACTTAAAAAGTACTTCAATTAAAAAAAAACAGTGCTAATATATTAAATAATCAAACTCTAATCTAAATTAAAATGCTAAATATAAATATACATTAACTATCAATAACTACTAAATCAGCAACTGTTGTTATACAGTTCTCGAAACATCTGGAATCACAAAATGAATTATGGTTCATTTATTTAAAACATGAATACTCTCAGTTTCTTTAAAAAGTCTGAAAAGAAGCAGCTTTGTCATAATTACAACAGAAATACAGGAAACTGTTTAGCCTACATTGAGTGTCACACTTACCCATAGTTTAAATGTATTTATTTTCTCCCCCAAATATATCTTTGAAGTGAGTTGATAAAGCAAGACTAAGTAGCTTCTGCAGATCAAACATTTAATATTTCTACTGTATGATTCACAGACAGTAGTTATAACATAAAACACAGTACATGTGACCTACATATTTCACATCAAACATACATCTGCTTTCTGCTCCCGCAAGAACAGCC
Organism: Spinibarbus caldwelli; assembly: GCA_039654775.1. Lineage (NCBI taxonomy): Eukaryota > Metazoa > Chordata > Actinopteri > Cypriniformes > Cyprinidae > Spinibarbus > Spinibarbus caldwelli. The sequence goes on from CM077223.1 coordinate 14,962,842, forward strand.
AAACACTGACTTTAATAATTAATTAGACATGAAATGACCTTGGACTGAATATCTCTAATCAATCTACTGTGTGTGTGAGAAACTGAGCAGAGCTGAACAAAGTCCTATTTGCTGTGTGAAAGAAGCCATCGTGTAGAACGGGGAATAGTTTAACAACTGCATACTGATGAAAACTGTCTCCAGCCTACATTTAGACACCCATCAAAATGCAAATACTGTGTTAAATAGAGTTCTCCGCATCCGCGAGCTGAAGGTGTACCCAATCTATTCACTCGTGTGATCAAGCACGGCCGTCTTTGAGAGGACAGGATATAGACATACAATGAGGGAAATTCATATCCTTATCACGTTTTGCACTAAACAATGAAATGCAGGGCAGCCACTGACATACACAAACACACACACATACATACAAGATGTGTAGAATACATAATACCCAAAAACTCAACTCAATGGAATTACTGTGGTACTATATAATCTATACAAAACATGGTAAAACCATGAGACATGACCCAAAACCATGGTACTACCATGGTTAATGAACAAAAATATGAGGCATACTACAATAGGAAATTTCAAAAAACATTTAAATTTCATATAGTACTTTTTGTGGTTAGAGGATTTAATGTTAGAGCTCTTTTGCAGTGTAAATTAAATACTAATATAGTATTTATTAATATTTTAAAAGATATAGTATTTTTTTATATTTTCAGTTTGGATTAAAATCCTGAGTTTGTTTTAGTCATTATGTTATGTGCTTTTGTCATTTTTATGTTTATTAAAAACATTTCTATTTTTTAGTTTTAGTCATTTTATAATTTAGTATTTATTTCAGTTAGTTAGTTAATTTTCTTTTAAGTTTTTAAAATGTAGGCTTTTCATCTAATTTTTTTTTTATCTTTTATTATTTGAGATTTATTTCAATTACCGAAAGCAATTTTAACAGCTTTAGTTTTAGTTAACAATAACAACACTGCTCTACTGATACATGTAAAAAAAAAATGTCTGTAGAGGAGCATGCAGAAAAATCAATGTAAAAATCAATATGTACCACTGTAACTTCTCATTATCTAGAACCAAGCCAATTAATGAGAGCTGCAAAGGCATTTCAACAGTTTCCTGCTTCAAAGAATAAAATAAATAAACAAATTATAAGGAGTTATTTGTTTCACATCCACATATTAGCGATAATATTTCTTAATAAGATAAATTTTTTTCATTCTACAGCCAATATCATTTTTAGAAAGGAGTTAAGGAGAAAAGTTTGTAAAACACCCACAGATGAGAAGGTGGCACAGTCAATGGTCATGGTCAAAGACTAAATAAATACTAAAGCCGCTGAGTTACTGGCTCAAAACCTACTGCTTTAATTTGCTGTGACCTTGTCACAGGGCTTCAGTCTTATCGTGACAACACAGACATCTGACCTTCAGCTTTGTGTGTTAGTTAGCAGCATACAGGACTGCAAGAAAAGATGGTAACGTCTGTTATCATAGAGCTCCATTTCCTATAGACAGACACAGTTCAGGGACCAGTTACGTAAACTGCTTAGACTAGTCTAGGTTTTTTTTTTCTGCAAGACCACTCATACATTTTTGAAATCAGTTACATTAAATCCGAAAAGTAAGGCTGATTACCACTTGATTAATTGCTAGTTAGTCAAACTATTTTACTTAACATAGTGACTGTTTATGCAACTGGCCCTGTCTGAAAACATGAAAAATGCCATATTTGGCTGTTAGTACAAGTGTGTTAGGTCATCTGTATGTTAGTGTACTTATAAAAGTTGATCAAATAAACTTTTAGCATATAAACACATTCCAAATTTACAGTCTTTTTCTGATGGCCAAACATACCAAAATTATTTTGGTCTCTAAATATATTTAGAGAAAAAAGTGATCAGACTTTGAAAAAGCCGAATTTCCAGAAAATGTTGTTAGTTTATACAATATGAATTGCAAATATTCTTGCACATATTAGCATGACATTCTGGTTCTTAATTAACTTTATGTTAATTTTGAACTCATGGTCTCAAAGGCAAATCAAGTCCAGACATATGGAAATGGTATTTTTTATTGTTTCAACTTTTGGACATTGAGACCCAGACCAAAAATTTGTATGCAGTACATTTATGCAGATTAATGCAGTGCATTTCGATTTTGTTCTTTATATTTTCTTGTTGGAACAATGAATGACATTTCTGGTGCTACAGAGAGCAATAAAATAAATCCTCTTTGCTTCCTATAAACTTTTGCTGGTCATTTTCCAATGTGGCAAAACTTGTCACTAATCTTCTCTTTCATAGACTGATTCAGCAGCGAGTATTGAACTTTTGTTCCCCTTTCAGTCTGTCACGCCGGGTCACGTCGGATGACCGACGAAATTGGGATCTCGCCAGAGAGACCAATCCACTTCGAGTGTAACTAAACGAGTCAATGGACACTGGCATGCGATTACTGCATCCAGCTGCCGCTGATCACAGCGTGAGTATAAGAGGCAGCAGGTGCACCGCATTAATTCATCCTTTCGCTTCGGAGCCGAGCGGTAGTGGTTGAAGCTACTGCTCTCCCTTTCCACAAGAGAGTGTTCTGCGAGACGAGTGCGTTGTATGGGAGAGAAAGATCGTCTTCCTGCTGATCGTCTTCCTGCTGACAGCCACACTAGGAGTGTGCGGTGGCCAGCTCCCCTGTGTGCTTCAGCACTAAAAGAGCATTTCTCTAAAAGAGCAATTTCTCTAAAAGCTGGCCCCAGGGCCTGCGCAAATATGCGTTCCCCCCAGTGAGCCTGCTAGCACAGACACTGTGCAAGATCAGGGAGGACGAGGAGCAGGTCCTGTTAGTGGCTCCATATTGGCTCAACAGGACCTGGTTCCCAGAACTCATGCTCCTTGCGACAGCCCCTCCCTGGCCGATTCCTCTGAGGAAGGATCTGCTTTCTCAGAGACGGGGCACCCTCTGGCACCCGCGTCCAGAGTTGTGGAAACTCCATGTGTGGTCCCTGGACGGGACGCAGAGGTTCTAGGTGACCTGCCCCAGGAGATAGCTCTCACTATCGCTTCAGCACGAGCACCGTCCACAAGACGGGCCTATGCGCTGAAGTGGAACCTGTTCATCAAATGGTGTTCCTCTCACCATGAGGACCCCCGGAGATGTTCGATCAGAGCCGTGCTTTCCTTTTTGCAACAAGGGTTGGAACGTAGGCTGTCCCCCTCCACCCTTAAAGTGTACGTTGCCGCTATTTCTGCCCACCACGACCCCATAGAGGGGAGGTCGGTGGGGAAGCACGATCTGGTCGTCAGGTTTCTTAGGGGGGCCAGGAGGTTAAATCCTCCACTAGGCCTCCCTCCCTACCCTCTTGGGATTTGGCATTGGTGCTAAGAGCCCTACAAACTGCCCCCTTTGAGCCGTTGCAGTCAGTCGAGTTGAAGTTTCTCTCTATGAAAACCCTACTCCTGACTGCGTTGGCCTCAATCAATAGGGTGGGGGACCTGCAGGCATTTTCGGTCGATGAGTCGTGCCTTGAGTTTGGGCCGGCTGACTCCAGTGCAACACTGAGACCCCGGCCCGGCTATGTGCCCAAGGTTCCTACCACTCCCTTCAGGGACCAGATAGTGAACCTGCAAGCGCTGCCCCTGGAGGAGGCAGACCCAGCCCTAGCTTTGCTCTGTCCTGTACGCGCACTGCGTCAGCACGTGGATAGAACTCAGAGCTTCAGGACCTCAGAACAGCTCTTTGTCTGTTACGGAGGACAGCAGAAGGGGAAGGCTGTCTCCAAGCAGAGGATGGCCCACTGGATAGTGGATGCCATCACCTTGGCCTACGAAGCTCAAGGTGTGCCCTGCCCGCTCAGGTTGCGTGCTCACTCCATTAGGGGTGTCGCATCGTCCTGGGCGCTGGCTCGTGGTGCCTTGCTAGCAGACATCTGTAGAGCTGCGGGTTGGGTGACTCCCAACACGTTCGTTAGGTTTTATAGCCTACGTGTCGAACCGGTTTCCTCCTGTGTTCTCACCTCAAACGGGTAGTGGCACTGAAAGGCCTGGCTCAGAGTCGGCTTGCGGCGTCCTTACGCCTAATTCTCCAGAGAGTTCCTTAACCAGGCAAACTCTGTCGAGTCCTCCAGCACTCCGGCGTCCAGACGTGGCGGAGCGTCCGGCGCCAGGCCTTTCAGCCAATGAATTCTTGAAATCTGGTGTGAGGCTAGTGCCCATATGAGAGACCCTGCCAGGATCCCATATGTGTATTCCACAGTATGCTTATTAGAGCCGTGTTTCCCCTGGCAGACCACGTTTTGCCATCTCTAGTGATGCAGCCTAAGCCATCTCAGACACTTCCATGTGTAATAGGGCCCTACGGGGTTACTTCACATGTCTGAATGTCACTTAACTCCCTCTGGGAGGAGGTGACTCCGCAGTGTGCCTCTTCCAAGCGGAAGGGCACGCTTCCCAGTGTTATCCTAGTCCTACTGTTTGGGTTGCTCAAGGAACAACAGTAGTTGACCTTCTCTGTGTAGAGCCCGGTCCTATCGTCTGCCTTATAGGAAGGATCAGGAGGCCTACACAGGGCACTGGAAGGGTCTCGGTTACGTATGTAACCCTCGTTCCCTGAAGGAGGGAACGGAGACGTCACGTCCCGTCGCCACAGTCGCTGTACCACCGCTGAGCTGCCGGGTCACTGGCTCGGCTCCTCAGCAAAAGCATGAATTAATGCTGTGTGTACCTGCTGCCTCTTATACTCACGCTGTGATCAGCGGCAGCTGGATGCAATAATCGCATGCCAATATCCATTGGCTCGTTTAGTTACACTCGAAGTGGATTGGTCTCTCTGGGGAGATCCCAATTTCGTCGGTCGACATGACGTCTCCGTTCCCTCCTTCAGGGAACGAGGGTTACATACGTAACCGAGACGTTCAGTTGCTCACATTAAAATTGAATAACGCAGTTTTATGTATTTGCTGAAGCCAATTTTTACCTCCATTTGGCACTTGGCAAGTGTAAAGCAATGTCACTGTAGAGATTCACAAAGTGCATTTGGATTTGGTAAAGGCTTACCGGAGGTGTGATTCCAGCACTCTGTCCAGGCGTTTATAGAACGGCCGTGAGGTGAAGTATCCGCTCCAGTAGTGATCGTCTCGATCCGCGTAGGTGAAAAAGTCTCCACTTAGCACAGGCAAAGCCAACTGGCCGACATTCATGCCAACCGGATCCATGCCAGTGCTTTTACGCAAGGCCCCAAAATAATCTGAAATAGTTCCAAATTGGGCCTGCAAAAAGAAACAGAAGAGATATATAGGAAAAAATATACAATTAAGGCTGAAAATATACCAAGGCTTCAAAGTGTGGCCAATTACAGAGATAGTTCACACAAAGATAAAAATTATGTCATTAATTACTCACCTTCATGTTGTTCCAAACCCGTAAGGCCTTCGTTCATCTTCAGAACACAAATTAAGATATTTTTGATGAAATCCGAGAGCAAGAGTGTTCTGAAGATGAACGAAGGTCTTACGGGTTCGGAACGATAGGAGGGTGAGTAATTAATGTAAATAATAATTAATATAATAATAAGTTTCAAGTTTTATTTGTCATGTGTACAAGTGTCAGTGACAGAATGTACATTGAAATGCTTTTTGTAAGGCTTAGGCAGACTACAGCAGTACAATAATAATAATAATAATAATAATAGAAAATAAGTAATTAATGACAGTAATTAATGAGTAATTAATTACTTATTAAAGTAATTAATAAGTAATTAATGACAGAATTTTCATATTTGTGACCCTTTTTTGGACTTTCTGGACCACAAAACCAGTCTTAAGTAGCACGGGTATATTTGTAGCAATAGCCAAAAATCATTAGGATATTAAGTAAAGATCATGTTCCATGAAGATATTTTGTAAATTTCCTACTGTAAATATATAAAAACTTAATTTTTGATTAGTAATATGCATCGCTAAGAACTTCATTTGGACAACTTTAAAGGCAATTTCCTCAGTATTTAGATTTTTTTTTGCACCCTCAGATTCCAAATTTTCAAATAGTTGTATCTCGGCCAAATATTGACCTATCCTAACAAACCATACATCAATGGAAAAAATTGACCCTTATAACTGGTTTTGTGGTCCAGGGTCACATTTGGGTGAACTAGCCCTTTAAAGTGACTTAAGGAAACACTGAAGTCAGTCTAAGGATGCTAGACCTGGACATGAAGCTCAGGGTGAGAATTCATGTAGTCAAAGAGTTTCTGGTAGTTTTCAAACTGTTGGTCCCATTCAACAGCTTCAGTGTAACGGAAATCATCTCCAAGTGGTGCCAGCAGCACATTGGTCTGAAAAAGTTTGGATTTCTTCCTGTACTGGTCCAGTAGCGTCTGAGCTCTACACATGGAGAGAATAAACTAAGTGGAGGGAAATCTAAATCTAATCAGAACTGAGGGAACACAAATCCACAAACAATGACACGAAAAAGGGATTAAACACTGTTTCTTATTGGAATAGACTTTTTCAAGACATAGTTAGAAACAATCATTGTTATTTCTAGGTCGCCATGAGTAAATATGGTAGGTTCCTAATGTCTGTGACTGGTGTGTATGGCCGTACCTCTCCTGTACGTTGTTATCTGTGATAGCCTGAGGAGGAATTCTCCATGGACAGCTGATTCTTCCTCCCGGCAGCCTTTTAAAGTCAAACTGGCAGCAGATTTTTGGGTCAGGACCACATGTATGGGGAACATCGTAGCTGTAGAATGGCATCATGTGACACAATATGTCTGAACTCGAGTCCTGTTCTGTTGAAATCAAAAACAAATGCAAAGTTACTAGTCTTGTGTGACCAGACTAGTAAAATTTCACAAACCAAAAAAAAAAAAGGTCATTTGTCTACTGTTAATAGTGTAGTGATAGATGAAGCACAGGCTACACAGAAATCACTTTCAAATCAAGCAGCTGCCAGTCGGTCAACATTGCAAATTGACAATTTCATTTTGCAGAACAACAGCAAATGTGACTGCACCTAAAGACTAATATATTTCAATTTTACAGTTAGTATTGTTATTATGTTATTTTAAAGAAAAATGTTGTCATAATCTTTCATAATGTAAGGTAAAATAAAATAACATCATACAATAATTCTGAAACTAATTTCCTTTTTCTGCTGATGTCACCAAGCCCTGATTTTTGGGCCTTTCCTGAAAATAAGTACATAACACCCACTTTTCATGATACAACTAATTGCTTAAAGATGAATCAATTCCTATTTTCCCTGTTACTCACTGAAAACATTTAGTTTGTACATAATTCAGAGTGCAATTTTGACAAACAACTACGAGTCCATTCAGTTTCAGGGCTTCAAATCATGAAATGATCCACTAATGTCAAAATCAAATCATATTTTATTTGCATTAAAAATATTCAATTACTCATTCAGCACAGCATGTGCTCCAGAGTGACCTTCATAAAAGCTGTGCGAATAAATAATTCAAGATTTATTTCTTTAAACAAGGGACCAGATGTGAAGCACAGAGTAGTCTGGCTGTCTGTTAAATGGTGATATATGGAATTACATTGAGTAGAAAGCTAATTCAGCCTGGCATAGAGTGCACGCTGTCGCAGCCAAATGAACTGTAATCATATTTGTTCAGCACCAGCTACAGTCCGAGATATAAGTTCAGAGTCCATTTTTCCAGGGTTTTTTAACACTAGGTCTGGGAAAAACAGCATATCCCAAACAGATGCACGACACTGAACAGGCAGACAACGGAAAAAAATAGATGGGATGTGGGAGGACATTTCCTCTGACTTCTCTTTTGTTTGCTGTTCTGAGAAAAGCTGGCTCCAATTCAGCCCTTGTAACGTTTTACTCATTTCCCTCAGCTCTTATTTTTCATGCAAATCATTAGAGAACAAGTACCAACGAAGCAACATACAGCAGCTCCAAAAAAACATAAATCATACTTAAAATGAATGAATGTCACTGCATGAGATCTCAAATCATGTGGTATCTACAAATAGACTTTTAGTGAGGTCAGTTCTCCTCAAGTTCACAGATGTGTCCTAACAGAGAAACCCCAGGTGTAGTTCATCACATTAAATGTAGGCACTTAACTATGGATTGAGAAACTGTGCCCTACAAAATAACAGATTTAGACAGTTAAAGGTTGTAGGGTTTAGTGTCTTTCTAAATGCACAAAGGCTGATGCTAATTAGGTTATACTTGACATGAAATATTTACACATGGTTTTGCCTCACTGATAAGCACGTTCATAATGCAAAACTAACTAAAAGAGATGCTTTAAAATGATTCGATTTTTTTGAATGCTTCATGTTTTAAATATTTTTATTGTTTTATTTATTTTAATAATTATTTTAATATTTAATATATAGCCTATTGGCTGAATTCATAAAATTGAAAGAGAAAACGTTCAGCAGTGTAGCAATAAACAAATATACTTAGTGAGTTCAGTTAATAAATAAATGAAAAGTCATTAGATAAGCTTCTGTAATACACCTTTGTTTCTTTCATCTCCTTCATTAGAATAACAAAGCAAACAAATTTACATTATAATAAAACCAAAAATAACCAGTTACAAAAACAAATGCTTTAAAGTTTTAACCTTTAAATCCTTTGTATTTGTAACTGGATATTTTTAGGTTTTAAAAAGTTCATAATTTATATTATTTTTATGAAACCACAGATAAAACACTTGTGCCATTTACAGACTTGTGGGTCCTTGAAGTAGTTCTTATACGCAGTTCTGGTTTGAAACTATTCTACAACATGGCTGCCATCCTTCTCCCTTCTGTTTATTAATTAATTATTTTATTTTTGCATTTTAATTTTTATTAATGAATTTATTATTAATGTATGCTGTTTGGAACGCATTGATAATGCTTCATAACCAAAAAGTGTCCAAATGCATCAATCTGAACAGTATATGTATTGTTTTATTATTTAAGATCTATTAATAATCTTTCTGTGCATTTATTTTGCTTGAAAATACTTGGTTTAATAGTTTGTACTTTGTTTTCTAACAACATTCGTGCATTTTTAAGTGTGGCACAAATGTGTCTACTCTGCATGATTTATTCTTTGTAACAGCTCAAAAAAATAAGAGTTTTTTCTTTTTCATGATACGACATTTGGCATGAGGTGTTCAACTGAACACTATTGACATGTAGCTACATGCAGGATGTTACCAAACAATAATTATCCAACCATAAATGATGAAATGCTGAGGAAAGAGTCTAGGGTGTGTGTTGCACGGTCACTGCACCATTATTATCATTCATTTAAACAAGCATCCTGTGTGGTTTCTGACCTCCTGAGGAGTCTGAGGAACTCAGGCAATCTAAACGTTGGGTTTAATCCTGAGAAGAAAGTTTTCATGCATAAAAAAACATGCTAGACGAGCAATATCAACCCATCGCAGACCAACAACTTAGCTTCAAGCGATTTTTGGTGAGGCTGATCATTACAGCTCCTGTCAAAATCTCAGTTTGTGTGATTATCTTTCAGGGTGAGGGTCTGAATGACCTCCAGTGATGGAGATGTATCTGGAACGGGAGACGAGCTTTGGCACAGGCTTGGTTAGGTCTGTTACCAACTGCTCCAGGGCCAGCAGCTGCAGATGCTTCATGGAAAACTGGATTTATCTCACTTCGACCTCT